>JACBWV010000626.1:13228802-13343802 GCA_013435795.1 Chlamydomonas sp. ICE-L
TCCCAGCTCTGTCCCGGTGTGCAAGGCTACAGGTAAACCATGCTTCGCCACAATCCCGAATATCCAATGCTATGGGGTGTTCTCCATTCAGCCTGTCGGTTGGGTAGGGTAAGGTAACCCATGCTTAGTCCACATTCCCGAAACCAACTGCAATGGGGGTTCACAATCAGCCTGTCCGGTTGTGCAAGGATACAGGGAAACCATGCTTGCCACAATCTGAAATCCAACGGACATGGGGTGTTCTACCATATCAGCTCTGTCGGTTGTGAACAGGGCTACAGGTAACCAGGCTTCGCACAATCCTGAAATCCAACTGCCAGGGGTGTTACCATATCAGCTCTGTCGGTTGTGCAAGGTACAGGTAAATCCATGCTCGCAACAATCCTGAAATCCAACTGCCATGGGGTGTTCACCATATCAGCTCTGTCCGGTTGTGCAAGGCTACAGGTAACCATGCTTCGCCACAATCCTGAAATCCAACTGCCATGGGGTGTTCACCATATCAGCTCTGTCCGGTTGTGCAAGGCTACAGGTAACCATGCTTCGCCACAATCCTGAAATCCAACTGCCATGGGGTGTTCCCCATATCAGCTCTGTCCGGTTGTGCAGGGCTACAGGTAACCATGCTTCGCACCATCCGAAATCCAATGCCATGGGGTGTTCACTGTACAGCTCTGTCCGGTGTGCAAGGCTACAGGTAACTATCATGGCTTCGCCCACAACCTGAAATTCCTAACTGCTATGGGGTGGTCACCGTATCAGCTCTGTCCGTTGTGACAAGGCTACGCAGGTAACATGTTCGCCACAATCCTGAAATCCAACTGCCATGGGGTGTTCACCATATCAGCTCTGTCCGGTTGTGCAAGGCTACAGGTAACCATGCTTCGCCACAATCCTGAAATCCAACTGCCATGGGGTGTTCCCCACATCAGCTCTGTCCGGTTGTGCAAGGCTACAGGTAACCATGCTTCGCCACAATCCCGAAATCCAACTGCCATGGGGTGTTCACCATATCAGCTCTGTCCGGTTGTGCAGGGCTACAGGTAACCATGCTTCGCCACAATCCTGAAATCCAACTGACATGGGGTGTTCACCATATCAGCTCTGTCGGTTGTGCAGTGGCTAAGGTAACATGCTTGCCACATCCTGAAATCCACACTGCCATGGCGGTGTCCTCCACATTCAGTTTTGAGTTGTGCAAGGCTACTGGTAAAACCAGCTTCGCCACATCCCGAAATCCAAAACTGCCATTGGGGTGTTCACCATATCAGCTCTGTCCGGTTGTGCAGGGCTACAGGTAACCATGCTCGCCACATTCCCGAAAAATCCAAATGCCAAGGGTTTAACCATCGCAGCTCTGTCCGGTTGTGGCAAGGCTACAGGTAACAGCTTCGCCACAATCCTGAAATCCAACTGACAGGGGTGTTCACCATACAGCTCTGTCCGGTTGTGCAGGGCTAAAGGGCACCCATGGCTTCGCACAATCCATAAATCCAAGTGCCATGGCGTGTTCACATACAGTCTGTCCGGTTGTTCAAGGCTACAGGTAACCATGCTTCGCCACAATCCTGAAATCCAACTGCCATGGGTGTTAACCATATAAGCTCTGTCGGTGTGAAGGCTACAGGAACCATGCTTCGCCACAATCTGAAATCCAAACTGTTTTGTACCATGGGTGTTCACCATATCAGCTCTGTCGGTTGTGAAGGGTACAGGTAACATGGCTAGCCACAATCCTGAATCCAAACTGCCATGGGGTGTTTTTTTTCCACCCCCCCCCAGTTCAGCGGGATCTGTCGGTTGTGCAAGGGGGGGGACTACAGGTAACCATGCTTCGCCACAATCCTGAAATCCAACTGCCATGGGGTGTTCACCATATCAGCTCTGTCCGGTTGTGCAAGGCTACAGGTAACCATGCTTCGCCACAATCCTGAAATCCAACTGCCATGGGGTGTTCACCATATCAGCTCTGTCCGGTTGTGCAAGGCTACAGGTAACCATGCTTCGCCACAATCCCGAATCCGACTGCCATGGGTGTCTCCATCTCAGCTCTGTTAGGTTGTGAAAGGCTACAGGTAACAATGCTTCGCCACAATCCTGAATCCAACTGCCATGGGTGTTCACATATCCGCTCTGTACGGTTGTGCAGCGGATTACAGGAACCATGCTTCGCCACAATCCGCAATCAAATGCCATGGGTGTCACATATCAGCTCTGACCGGTTGTGCAAGGCGACAGGTAACCATGCTTCGCCACAAATCCTGAAATCCAACTGCATGGGGGTTCACCTATACAGCTCTGTACGGTTGTGCAGGGCTACAGGTAACCATGCTTCGCCACAATCCTGAAATCCAACTGCCATGGGGTGTTCACCATATCAGCTCTGTCCGGTTGTGCAGGGCTACAGGTAACCATGCTTCGCCACAATCCTGAAATCCAACTGCCATGGGGTGTTCACCATATCAGCTCTGTCCGGTTGTGCAAGCTACAGGTAACCATGCTTCGCCACAATCCTGAAATCCAACTGCCATGGGGTGTTCACCATATCAGCTCTGTCCGGTTGTGCAGGGCTGCGGGTAACCATGCTTCGCCACAATCCTGAAATCCAACTGCCATGGGGTGTTCCCCATATCAGCTCTGTCCGGTTGTGCAGGGCTGCGGGTAACCATGCTCCGCCACAATCCCGAAATCCAACTGCCATGGGGTGTTCCCCATATCAGCTCGGTCCGGTTGTGCAGGGCTGCGGGTAACCATGCTTCGCCACAATCCTGAAATCCAACTGCCATGGGGTGTTCCCCATATCAGCTCTGTCCGGTTGTGCAGGGCTGCGGGTAACCATGCTTCGCCACAATCCCGAAATCCAACTGCCATGGGGTGTTCCCCATATCAGCTCTGTCCGGTTGTGCAGGGCTGCGGGTAACCATGCTTCGCCACAATCCTGAAACCCAAATGCCATGCGGTGTTCTCCACATCAGGCTATTCCGCTTGTGCAAGACTACAGGTAACTATGCTGTGCCACAATCCTGAAACCCAAATGCCATGGGTTGGTCAGCATTGCAACCCTGCCTGCCTGCGCAAGGCTACGGGTAACTATGCTGTGCCACAATCCTGAAACCCAAATGCCATGGGTTGGTCAGCATTGCAGCCCTGCCTGCCTGCGCAAGGCTACAGGTAACTATGCTGTGCCACAATCCTGAAACCCAAATCCCATGGGTTGGTCACCATTGCAACCCTGCCTGCCTGCGCAAGGCTACATGTAGGTAACCATGCTTCGCCACAATCCTGGAGTTCAATCCACCTTAAACCCTAATCCCTAAAACTCCATGCAGCCACCACCCTGGAGTTCGAGTACCCCTTAACCCTTAACCCCTAAAACCTCATGCTGCCACCACCCTGAAATCAGACTTGCGATGCAACTTTTGCTACACAACTTGACCGATCTCTAATGTTGTTAAGCAACTTTGTAGCATTTTAACTGGACTGGAGTTCATTGGTATAAACCATCTGTCCGAAAAGCCCAATAATTAGATGATGATGATGATGATGATGACATTTTTGCTGGTGCCCTACTGGACTCCAAATGTGCCCTTGGCTTGACAGAGTCAAGGGGGACTTCAGAACACCATGCACAAAGAAGATGAGAAAAAGAAAAACAATAATTAGGCCCCAATTGAGATACAGAAAGCTGGAAAGAAAAACAACAGCTGCTTTTCCACAATAGCTGCCGGACCTGGACTTGTGGCACAGCAAGGAATTTTTAGAAGTCGTTTAAGAAAGAGACCAATCTGCTGTAAACTATTTGCTTAAACTCAGTTAAAATTACACAAAACGCGGTTTATAGCTCGTTTAAGAGTGTAGACAGTTGAAGATCTTTGTGTTACCTCGTTTCCAATTTGGTTCGATCAAATGAACAAGTACGGTAGTCAAAATTATTTGCACTCGTGACATGAATACGTTAAAATCCATCCCTGGACTGCTGAATCTGGGGATCACATGAGATCCTTAAGCGGTGACTTCCTTAAGATGGTGTAGCGAGTTTGTTGAAAGTAGATTGGTGAGTGAGTTTACAGAAAGCTGGAAGGAAAGACAACTGCAGCTGGACCTGGACTTGAGGCACTGCAAGGGCTTTTGGGCGGGAGCCCCCAGGCTCACCCCGATGTCCGTTTGTCCGTCTGACCGGCGACCGTGACAAAGCCTGACACGCCAGCCAACTGTCTCATAACTAACAAGCTTCCTTCAGCTCCGTTGTTGCCACCTGCCGTTCTGTTGCCAACACTCTCCGCCTATTTTTCGCGTCCCTTGAGGCACTGCAAGGGATTTTTCTACCTAACTTGACCTACAGAAAGCAGACAAGAAAACTCAACCCCAATCCCAACCCAATTCCAAACCCAAACCCAGACCCAGCACCAGCACCAACCCCTAAGTCAGCTGTTCGCCTGTGCGGTGCTGCAGGACCTCGACTTGAAGCACTACTGCAAGGGATTTTTCTACGCAACTTGACCTACATAAATCTGAAAAGAAAACCCCAAACCCAAACCCAAATCCAAATCCAAACCCAGTCCCAGCCCCAGCCCCAGCCCCAGCCCCAGCCCCAACCCCAACCCCTAATACAGCTCTGTCCGCTTGTTCGGGGCCACAGGAACTCGACTTGAAGCACTGCAAGGGATTGAGAGACATCAGTGTACCGAGGGCATGCACACAGCTCAGGATTCTTAAACTCTCTCACTGCGCTTGCTTGACTGACATCGCTCCTCTGCGTGCCTGCACAAATCTGCACTCCTTGAACCTCTGCAACTGCTGGCAGGTGAACTATTTATGTGCTAATTATTATTATTTTATTATTATTATTATTATTATTATTATTATTATTATTGTTGTTGTTGTTGTTGTTGTTGTTGTTGTTGTTGTTGTTGTTGCTGTTGTTGTTGTTGTTGTCGTCGTCGTCGTCGTCGTCGTCGTCGTCGTCGTCGTCGTCGTCGTCGTCGTCGTCGTCGTCGTCGTCGTCGTCGTCGTCGTCGTCGTCGTCGTCGTCGTCGTCGTCGTCGTCGTCGTCGTCGTCGTCGTCGTCGTCGTCGTCGTCGTCGTCGTCGTCCTCCTCCTCCTCATCATCATCATCATCATCATCATCATCATCATCATCATCATCATCATCATCATCATCATCATCATCATCATCATCATCATCATCATCATCATCATCATCATCATCATCATCATCATCATCATCATCATCATCATCATCACCATTATCATCATCGTCATTATTATCACCATCGTCATTATTATTATTATTATTATTATTATTATTATTATTATTATTATTATTATTATTATTATTATTATTATTATTATTACTAGTACGGTAGCCCGTGTGGCCGGTGGCCACCCCCCCACCCCGCCCCACCCCCATCCTCCCACCCATGTCATGGGTCCTAGTCTGGTATGGGTTACATAACGGGTAACGCCCTTGCATGCCCCCCCCCCCCCCCCCCCCCCCCCCCCCCCTCTCCCTTACACAAGTCAAGATATCAGCCATCTCCGCCCTTGCTCGACGCTCCCCTCCCCTTTCCCCCCGCACCCCACATCTCTTCTCTCAACCTATTACCCTTCTGCTTCAGCTGTGGCCTCCCATCCTCACATACTCGGCATCCCTCCTCCCCCCCCCCACCCCCCCCCCCCCATCCAGACCCACAGCATCCCCTACTTCCCCCGACCTCTCCCTACCCCTTACCCCACCCCATCCACACACACTCTATGTCTCTCACCTTTCTCCAACCACCATCACTTCTCCCTACCACCAACACGCACACACAATCTCTTCCTACCTACCTCGTACCCTTCACTTCACCATGTGGGATTCAATCGTGCAGAAAGAGGGGCAGGCTGTGCTTTGATCCTACCAATAACTTGCGAACGCTCAGATTCCGATCACGCCGAGAACACCGAATCGGTGCAATTGCATGGCAATACACCTGCAGCTTTTTCTTCTAGTGCAGTGCCCCAGTCGATGCTCGGTCAACACCCGGAACAGCAAAAATCGCAGCAACGTTTTCACGATATTCGATACAACGAAAAGAGCTTGCAAAAATGGGATGAGCGTGGCAAGCGCGAGAGTGTGCAGGAGGACGAAATGGCCATGGCGATCTGAACAAAGTCAAATACCCGCAACAACTGGGTGCCAACCACGACGAATGCGATGCGATGGCTAGCAAAAGTGCGCATGCGTGAGATGAATGGTGGCAACGCTCGCAGACGGAGAAAAAAGCATGACGATCTGAAGACCTGGCTTGATTATGAGTCTGGCGTAACTCCCAAGGTTGGACAGCATAGTCTTCACGTCTGGCTTGGTTAGCAGCTTCGCGTTCCTCCTCAGGCACGGCAGCTCGTTCCTGACTCTTTGCGAGATTATGAGCTTGACGTAGCTCCTCGGATTGGGCAGCGCGGGCATCACGTCGACGCTTGTTGGCTATGTCCCTGTCTTCCTTGCTCAGGCAAGCTCGCTTTGAGCGCTGCCTGGCGGTGTTGCGGGCCGTCCTGTCCATTAGGATCGTTGGCATGCATCATGGTCGCATGCTCCGTGAAGAAGCAATGAAATGAAACGATTATTCTGAGCGCCATACAAAGCGAGGGTCAGCAGATGACCTCCGAGGAGAGGATCTTCTGGATCTAAATTGCTTGCAGTCATAGTATGGGAGGCAAATGTGGGGATGGAATGAGCGCGCGCGCTTAGCTTTGCGCATCTGCAGGTTTCGGTATTTGAAAATTTCGCTGGGCGGGGTGTTGCGAGTTGGGTTTGACGGAAAGTCGCCCATGGCACGTGGGTACGCAACGATGACACGACCACGACCACGACCACGACCATGATTTCTTTATATAAATAGATTATTATTATTATTGTTGTTATTATTTATATCCTTAACCTCTCTGACAGCGCTTGCTTCATTGACCGCGCCCCTCTGCGTGCCTGCACAAATCTGCAATCTTTGAACCTCTGCAACTGCTGGCAGGTAAAATTAAATTATCTCTGTATCACAAACTCAAGGCCTCCGTCGGTAAAATGATTTGATGGGTCCCAGTTCATCAGTGCTTGATTCTGTTAAGCCCTTCCTGATATCGAGGTTGGGAAAGTTCCTTCAGCCTATTTGACTACCCCTGGACTGTAACATACACACACATACACAAATAAATACACGTACCCATACATGCACGCATACATACACACTCATACACGCACATACATACATATACATACTCACACATACACACTTATACACACACATACATACACACACATGCACACATACATACACATACACACTCACACTTACACACACATACACACACACATACACACATGCACACACATACACATACACAATCATGCACATAAACACATACATACACACAAATACATACACACATACCTACACACACATACACACACATAAACACATATAAACACACATACATACATACGTACACACATACATATACACACATACATACACACATATACACACATACATATACACACATACATACACATACACACAGGTACACATGCACACACATAAACATACACACATACACACATGCACATATACACACATACACACACATGCACACACATACACATGCACACACTTACACAAAAATACACACACATACACACACATACACATACACATGCACATACACATGCACATACACACACACATACACATGCACATACACATACACATACACACACAAACACAAACAGAGACTCCCCTGCAGCTACCTTATACCTCCACCATACCTGCACCATACTCGCCGCCACCACCACCACCACCACCACTCAGTCACTGACTTACCTGAACAACCAATAATGCCCAATGTAGTGCACTTGATGTAGACACACACACACACATACACACAGGTGAACGATTTCTCTGCTCTCGGAAGCTGCACCAACCTAAGTGCACTGGAGCTAGCCGGCTGTCACCAGATTGTGGACGTGTCAGCACTACATACCTGCAGGTGCTTGAAGTCACTTGACCTATCTCGCTGCTCAGATCTAGTGGAAATCTCTGGCCTGGCAGCATGCACAAGCTTGCAAAAGTTGTGGCTCAGGTCAGTGGTGATCATTATTTTTATGTTTGGCTGCCTTCACGCTCCCCTTTCCGCTCTTCTTTCCGCCTCTAGCTTGTTTCCTCTTTAGGGATTGACCTAGTTTGTTTTTCAGGTTTCTGGGGGTGCCTTGAAACCCTCATGCCTCCTGTTATAAAATTGAATGGTCGGCAGGCTGTGCTGCTGTCCTGTCTCGGCAGTGATTTGCTGAGTTTATGTAACGAATCCTGTCTCTCTAGCAACCTGCACCCAGCTCTAGACTCCCTGCCTCCAGTATCGCATTGATCTGCATTCGATACATCACATAAGAACACTCTTCCCTTCTTTGCCATCTCCCACTGGCTGCCTGAGGCTTGCCAACCTATCCAACCTAGCAACCTGTACCCAGCTCCAGACGCTCTGCCTCCAGTGTCGCATTGAACTGCATTTGAAACATCACATAAGAACACTCTTCCCTTCTTTGCCATCTCCCACTGGCTGCCTGAGGCTTGCCAACCTATCCAACCTAGCAACCTGTACCCAGCTCCAGACGCTCTGCCTCCAGTGTCGCATTGAACTGCATTTGAAACATCACATAAGAACACTCTTCCCTTCTTTGCCATCTCCCACTGGCTGCCTGAGGCTTGCCAACCTATCCAACCTAGCAACATGTACCCAGCTCCAGATGCTCTGCATCCAGTGTCACATTAAACTGCATTTGAAACATCACATAAGAACACACTTGCCTTCTAGGCCATCGCGCAGGTCCTGCCACAACTTGATTGCATATTCAATCTAGCATCCTGCACCCAGCTCCAGACGCTCTGCCTCCAGGCTTGCACTGAGCTGTATTCGATGCCTGACATAAGAACACACTTGCCTTCTTTGCCATCCCGCAGGTCCTGCCACAACTTGTTGGCCTATTAAATATAGCATCATGCACCCAGCTCCAGCACACTGCCTCCAGTATCGCACTGGGCTGCATTCGACACATCACATAAGAACACTCTTCCCTTCTTTGCCATCTCCCACTGGCTGCCTGAAGCTTGCCAACCTATCAAACCTAGCAACCTGTACCCAGCTCCAAACGCTGTGCCTCCAGTATCGCACTGAACTGCATTTGAAACATCACATAAGAACACACTTGCCTTCTAGGCCATCGTGCAGGTCCTGCCACAACTTGATTGCATATTCAATCTAGCATCATGCACCCAGCTCCAGACTCCTTGCATTCAGGATTGCACTGATCTGCATTCGATACATCACGTAAGAACACAATTGCCTTCTTTGTAGGGATCCGCATATCATATTTTGGCATATGATATTGTATATAAATGGTGACTTTGGCCTAGTCAAACTGCCGGCATCATATGATGACATGATATCACATGATGACATGATATCATATGATGTCATGTTGCCGTTCCCTGCTTCTTTGCCTTCGCACAGGTCCTGTCTCAAGCTTAGGCCTGTGTGTGTGCGTGTGTGTGTGTGTGTGTGTGTGGGGGGGGGGGGGGGGGGGGGGGGGGGGGGGGGGGGGAGTCGCTGGGCAAAAATCTCGCAGGTGCTGTCTCAAGCTTGCCGATATCTCTGATCTAGCATCCTGTACCCAGATCCAGACTCCCTGCCTCCAGGATTGCACTGATCTGTATTCGATACATCACATAAGAACACACTTGCCTTCTTGGCCATCGTAGAATTATATGATCACTGTAGCACGGACTCAGGGCCCCCCTTGGTAAAACGATTGTTTGGGGTTCAGTTCATCAGTGCTTTTTCTTTTTAAGCCCTTTCCATCACAGTTGGGCAAGTTCCTTTAGCCTATTTGGCCTACCCCTGATCTGTAACATACATACATTGCCATCGCACAGGTCCTTTGCGTTGGTGCTCCCAAACCGGGGTGAAAACCCCCCATAGTACGGTTCACTGGCATAATGTGGCCAACGGTGCTTGCATCGGCGGTGATCCTTCTCAATGTGGTGGTCCTACAGTGACTTTAGCTAGCTCCGGCTTACGCTATGGTGTCCTTAACTTCACATCCTGTGAGTAACTGTATTACACGGATGTAACAATTTCAATTTCAATTGCCATCGCACAAGTCCTGTCTTAAGCTCGGCGACATCTCTGATCTAGCATCCTGTACCCAGCTCCAGACGCTCTGCCTCCAGGAGTGCACTGAAGTACACCACGTGTTGGCCCTAGCTGCCTGCACGTCGCTGGAACACCTCAACCTGAGCTGTTGTCGCCGGGTCAGGGACGTGTCAGCGTTGGGGGCATGCCAAAAACTCCGCACCCTTGATATCTCGTACTGCTATGGGCTGCACGACGTGTCACCCCTCAAATCCTGCCCACACCTCGGTGTCCTTAACATGCGTATGTGTCCTGGGACTGGAGTGCCGACTCATGGATCAGTTCGATGGTGTTGACTCTCTACTTTGACCCTGTTTTGGCCCAAATTGCCTTCATAAAGACCCCCCACCCCACCTCCCCACCCCCTGTAAAACGCTGTCCATGGAGGAGTCCTGAAACTATAAAGCTAGAAAAACCCACCATCAGATTTGAAAAAGAAACTGAGCCCCCCTTTGAGCTGAAATCCTGCTTGGAAAAAGTGTAGTGTTGCATCAGGTTGCAGTAATGTTATTTTATTGTATTGAAAGGATTTTCACTCCACCCCAGGAAGTGGGACCTTGTGTTGCATTTGTTCCTGGTTATCTCTGAGCTTTTTTTTATAGTTGTGAAAGGTATTTCACCCCAGGAGGTGGGTCTCCACACACAAACCAGCGGCACAGAGGATCTAGTTCGAATGGTGTCGCCACTCCTACAAAAGAGTAGGCACACTTAGGGGCGGTGGGAGATATCGACCCTCGACCAAACAAACATTCACCACTACCCCTATTGATAGCAAAGCTTTGAGATAACTTGTCTTTTCAAAGCATTTTAAAGCATAGATTAGAGATAACTTTAATTTGTTTGCCTGCGGAGGAGGAGGTACAACCTTCGGCAAGTTTAAGCTACTAGTTTAGCCATAAATGACCTTATAATGCACTATAAACGAGTATCCTGTATAAACGAGTATCCTGTATAAACGAACTCCATAGATTACGGTGGTACTAGTTTAACCATCGTGTAGCAGTCGTTAAAATTTAAACCAGGTCGTTTAATACTGCACTTATTTGGTAGGGAAGTACCCCGCCGCGGTAAATCTCATAGGTGACATTCTAGGTCCTGGATTTACATATTAATAGATTCAACAGTTTTCAACAAACTCTGGGGCTTCTTGGTCACTCACCGTCTTCCAATTGCAAGTTCAATATATGAGAATGGGTGTGCCTCAAGCCACACCTTGGCGTTAGCTGTGCGATGGTGAGCTAGGCGAAAGCCTCAAGCCAGCGTAGGTTCGCAGGTCCGTGGGATCGTAGCTGTTTCGTCATTGCTTCCGGAGAGTCTTATAAAGCTGCTTCGTTACGATATCACCGTTGCACGTCTATTACCTGTATAGTTCCGTAGCAACTGTACAGCGAGTTTGGGTTATAAGTATCCCAAGTGAAGGGTTTCTATTCTGGAACCAACATCACCTAGCGATCAGGTTTGGTGTGCTCTGCTACCGCTACCGTCTCCATCCGACTACTCCAAGAATAAAGGAAACCATGGAGCAGACTAGGCGGATGAGACAGTCTAAAGACATGCCCGGGTCCGCTTGCAGCCTTGCAAAGTGATTTCTGGCTTGCCCCCCGTCCCCGCCGACTGGACTGGGGGCAGGTCGTTGGGGCAGGAATCTTTGCGAATCGTTGGAATCTTCTGACGAATCCTACGCTGGATCATATAGAATTCACGTGCGAATGGAATCTTTGGGGGGCATCATTCTCTGAACCACACAACAAACCGCCTGCGCCTGATGCTCCTCCTGCCATCAGTATTATGAACTCCCTGATCATTGCGCTCCCTCTCGCTTTCTCCCTCAAGTCGCCTTGGACTCCGCTGAGGTTAATGTCAATCTAGAACTTAGCTCTACAACCTGTCGTGTGAATCCAACGATCCAACTTGTCCGCCGCCCCCCTCCAATTATCACTTGCCAACTGGCCGAAAGCCCTTGAGTAAGTTATTGTCCCGTTTGGACTGCAGCTCCCACTGATCAGTGCGTGTTTTTGCTGGTCAAGAGCGTGACAAGCACAAGCACTGGACGAGATGGCTAAAAAGAAGTCAGAACCAAAGGGGGCGGCGTCTACTGATGTCGAGGCTGCACCCCCTTCAGCCCCGGTCGATGCGACCCCCCACCTCCCCACCTCCTGCAACGCTATCGTTGCTGCTCCATCGGACGATCTCCGCAAGCCCCTACTGAATCCCAGCGGCGAGGATACGGAGGAGACCGATGTGGAAGCCAGCGGCGAGGAGGTCCACTACGCTGAGGTGTCGTGGTCCGAGCTGGTTAAGCAGTTTTCGATCCTGGGATGGATTGCCTTTGGCGGACCTGCTGCCCACATCGGCTTGTTCCAGAAGCGTCTGGTCGAGAAGCTGGGCTGGATGCCCAGTGAGGTCTTCATGGAGCTGTTCGCCCTCGGACAATGCCTGCCCGGCCCCTCCTCCACGCAGGTTTCCTTCGCTCTAGGCATTGTGAAAAAGGGCGTCCTGGGTGGCTTAGTTAGTGGAGCTCTTTTTCAGTACCCTGGTGCCCTCATGATGTCCTTGTTGGGTATCGTTGCTGCCAGGGTGCTTAGCTCTGCACCCTTCTGGGTCAGCTGTGCTGCCTCCGGCGTAAGCGCAGTCGGCGTGGCTCTGGTGGCCAGTGCTGCCAAGGGACTCCTGACCAAGCTGTGTGCTACGAGACTGCTGGCGATCATAGCTACCCTCACTGCAGGTGTGTCTGACTGTCTGCATCAGGTTTTTCTGAAGGTGCTACGACTGTACAAGTGCTAAATTAAGTAAATTGGTGTATGTGGGGTGCTATGTTAGAGCCTTTTGGGGTTGTTTTGGGGCCCCGAAAGCTGCTAGCATGTATGCGTGCATGGAGGTGTGGATGTATGCACACATGGTAGCCTTCGTGTCGATGTGCATGCGCATGCATGTGTGCGTGCATGGAGGTGTGTAAGTATGCACACATGGTAGCCTTAATGTGGATGTATATGCGCATGCATGTGTGAATGCATGTGTGCATGCATTGAGGTATGTGTGTATGCGCAAGTTGTGCATTTGCATGTCCTTCTGATTCTTCCTACACGTAGCCCGTTTCAGTGATACGATTGGTCTAGTGGTACACTAAATTGCTTAAACGAATCGGGGTCGGGGGTACGATTCCCCCTAAGGTCATCCTGAGCATTGCAGGTCGTCAACCGCTATGGTAGCTTGTCCAGTGGACGTGGTAGACCGTTCTCTGCCCGCGTACGACGGGTTCCCTTAATACCACGCCCCACCAGGCGTTATCATTACTTTTTCCCCCTACACCTGCCCTCATGCTATTTTTTTGCGGAGCCCCCCCCCCCCCCCCCCCCCCCCCCCCCCCCCTACGCGTTCTGGGGGGACGGGAGCCCCCAGGGTCACAGAGTTGTCAGCCTGACTACACGAAACAAGAAACATGTAACCGGGGCCCTAACTGTCTCGTAACCCCAGGCTTCTGTCCGCTGCACTCGATTCCGTTGCCACCTGTGGCTCCGATAGCCAACACTGTCCGCCATTTTCTCGCGTTGCTTGCAACGCGCCTGGGACTTGTCCCTGCCATGCACATGTATGCACGCATTCCTTTTCATATCGTTGCTATCATGGGCCTATATGCATGCACACATGGGAGTGTTCATGTCCTCGTCTTGGTGCGGTGTGTAGGCGTGTACGTATGCAAACATGGTAGCCTTTATGTTGATGTCTTGGTGCAAGCATCAGTGCATGCATGTGTGGATGTACATGTGCATGCATGGTGCATACACGTGTGCCCCCCCCCCCCCCCCCCCCCCCCCCCCCCCCCCCACCCACACACACACACACACCCTCTGCCCCCCACCCTTAGACATCTGACCCCCTCCCCATCTCTTTCCAGCTGCCGCCATCTACTGGCCTACCACTCCCGGCCTCTTCCCCCTCGTCATTGCCATTGGTGGATCTATCACCTACACCTCCCACTACTTCAACAAAGACGACATGGCCCTCAAAGGAAACAAGGAGGTTGTGGGTCACATGGGCTTCGGACGGACTACAGGCGCCGTCTTGATCGTGTTGTGGGCTTGCATCCTGGCCTTTGTGTGCATCTTAGTACGCACTCTGGATTATGACCACAGGAAAGACGCCACCCCCCTGGATTGGTTTGAGGTCTTCTACAGGACAGGTTCGATCATCTATGGAGGAGGACAGGTACGAGAGAGGGAGTGGGAAGGGTTTGGGGAGGTAGCAAGGACAGGCGAGGGAGTTTGAGGGGTTGGGGAGGGGTTGGGGGAGGTAGCAAGGACAGGTACGGGAGGGCGAAGGAGGGGTTGGGGGAGGTACCGAGGACAGGTAAAAGAGGGACTAGGAGGGTTTAAGGAAGGTAGCAAGGACAGACGAGGGAGTTGGAGAGGTTTGGGAGGGGCTGGGGGATGTCCCGAGGACAGGTAAGGGAGGGAGGAGGAGGGGGAGGGGTGTTAAGTACGGAAGTGGGTCGGGGAGAGTTAGGAGGGGTTGGGGGAGAGGGGAGTAACCCCCCTCCCTCTTGCCTCCCTCCCTCGTGCCCCCCCCCCCCCCCCCCCCCCCCTACACACACACACCACACGCAGGTGGTGCTGCCCCTACTGCTGGGTGACCGGGTAGCCCAGGACTGCACCCCCACCCCCACCCGACCCCTACGAAACCAAACCCATTCCCTCGTGCGTTTTACCCCCCCCCCCCCCAAACCAAACCAAACCAAACCAAACCAAACCAACATGTCTCCAAACCAACATGACCCCTAACCAACATGACCTCAAACCACCACAACCAACCCCAACCTAGGTGGTGCTGCCCCTACTGCTGGGTGACCTGGTAGCCCAGGACTGCAGCGTCCATCCATGCGTCGAGTCTCCCGTGGTCCCTGTCGGCAACAGTTGGGTCTCCTCAGAGCAGTTCTACACTGGCCTTGGCCTAGCACAAGCTATGCCTGGACCCCTGTTCAACTTCGCAGCCTACCTGGGTGCAGTCATCTCGTGGAATTTTGGTTACTTTCCTCTCATTGGTGCCGCCTTGGCCTGGTTGGGCCTCTTCTACCCGGGTGTCAGTCTCATGTTTGCCGTCATGCCTTTCTGGAAGCGCTTCAGGAAGTGGAATGTGTACCGTCGCTCCCTGGATGGTGAGTGGCTGTGTGGGGTGGTGGTGGTGTGTGTGTAAGTCTGTATGGGGGGAGGGGGGCGTTTGGTATGGTTGGGCCTCTTCTACCCGGGTGTCAGTCTCATGTTTGCCGTCATGCCTTTCTGGAAGCGCTACAGGAAGTGGAAAGTGTACCGTCACTCCCTAGAAGGTGAGTGGCTGTGTGGGATGGTGGGGTGTGTGTGTCGAAGGGGTGTGTGGCAGGGGGCAAGGGGTAGGTTAGGTAGAGGCTCTTCTACCTGATAGTCAGTCTCATGTTTGCCGTCATGCCTTTCTGGAAGCGCTTCAGGAAGTGGAATGTAAATTGTCGCTCCCTTTTCGGTGAGTGGCTGTGTGGGGTGGTGGTGTGTGTGTGTCGAAGGGGGGGGTGGCAGGGGGCAAGGGGTAGGTTAGGTAGAGGCTCTTCTACCTGATAGTCAGTCTCATGTTTGCCGTCATGCCTTTCTGGAAGCGCTTCAGGAAGTGGAATGTGAATTGTCGCTCCCTATTCGGTGAGTTGCTGTGTGGGGTGATGGTGGTGGTGTGTGTGTAAGTCTGTGTATAGAGGCAGGGAAGGGGCAAGCGGTAGATTTACCTGCTGCTGTTGCTGCACGTATGAATGCTCACGCTCATGATTGTACTGTTAATTGCACTGCTCATGTTGCTTGTACAGTAACCGTGTACCTGTTGCTGCGGCAGGAATGAACGCTGCTTCAGTGGGCCTCATCCTGGCGTCAGTGTTCAGGATGACCCTGGATGTGCACGCTAGCAGTCCTTTCCCCACCACTGCCCTCATTATTGTACTGTTAATTGCACTGCTCATGTTGCTTGTACAGTAACCGTGTACATGTTGCTGCTGCAGGAATGAACGCTGCCTCAGTGGGCCTCATCCTGGCGTCAGTGTTCAGGATGACCCTGGATGTGCACGCTATCAGCCCTTTCCCCACCACTGCCCTCATCATTGGCCTTGTTGCGTTCACCTGTGTTGACACACTCAAGATCTTCGAGCCCTTCGTGGTGATTGGGGGCATTGGAATGGGCCTGGCGGCCTCGTTTCTTGGAATGCAATAACTAGCAGGGTTGTTCTGGGGGACTCCAAAATCTGCATCATAGAACGCAGCCGGTTTCAAAAGCTGTGTCACCACGGTCGGACGGTTGGCCATTTTCACAAAATGGCGCTCTGCCTTGTTTGGCAGCTGGTCAATGCTCATCCATGCAATAAATGAAATGTCAATGCTTTTTGACCTTCCGGATTCTCACAGTCTGCAGGCAGAGAAACCCAGGGCGGTAACAATGCCTGTCCTATTATTAAACTCTCACAGCTGGTGCCAATTCGTATTTCTGGCGATGATAATATTATAGCACAGCGGCAGATGTGACAGATACTGTGGAAACAGTGAACACTGTGTGCGAACTTCTCAGTTCGTAGAACTCCCTGATGTCGAGGAGTGGGCTTGTCTTGGGTCATCTATGGCCTGTCTAATGTGATCATTGCGATGTAATAAGTCTGAATTTTTGATTTGATTGTACATGTTTTTCCAGCAAACTCTAGACTCACCGTCTTCCGATTCCTACCCCACCCCCCACCCCCCCACCCGTGCGATACCAACGTGGGGAGGGTCCGTTGACCAGAAGAAAGGGTCCGTGGCGCTGTAGGACGCGATTGGTTGCGTCTCAGGCAGCAGAGCCGGGGGTCCTCCTGAAGTACCCTGTGCGCCATTATTCACATATTTAGGGCTTTCAAAATCATAAAATATTTCCAATTATCGAACGATATCGATAATGTACGATGTCGACATTTTTACCCTTTGGGGGGGAAATCAGTATAAGACCAAGGGTATATTTCTGAAAATACCGTCTACACGTCTAAACAATTAAAATCAAGTCAAATGAACCAATCCTGAAGAAGATAGAAAACACGATAATATCATGCTCTATTATCGTACGATATGTCGTGATGTATCGTATGATATAGGGCGATATACTGAATTCCGTAGCCCAGACCCAGTACAAGGAAATCCCAGTCTAAGGAATACCTGCAAATCTGCTAATCATACCACTATACCAAATAGTAGGGGGCCCTGGCGGGTCCCCTGCAGGTCGGCCTCGGGGGTGGGGGATGGAACACGATGGCTTCTGGGTTTGTAGTTCAGTTGTCTAAAATTGTTACATTTCTTGTTGAATGTTGAAAAATATGACAAAGTTGTCCACGTGGGTATGCCAAGGCGGAACAACGTGCAGCGGAATACATTTGCAAATTGCAATTGCCAACAATTTGATCGTTTGAAATATGTAACGTAGATTGTCATGTTATGTTGTATGTCTAGGCTTGGCATGCAACGGTATGCTTTTACTTGTAGAACTTGAAGAACTGTGAGAGAGCCGTCATGTTTGTGTCATTTATTGTACCAGGTGTGTGAAAGCAGTTGAGGCGGGTGCCTTCTTTCATGGGCTGTTCCTGATGGATGTGGAACATGGTTTCCGTGTGTCTACGATAAGAGCTTGTCAGCTGTTGTGTTGGACATGCTCCAGGTCCCTTGATTGAGTCCACAGGGCAGGAGGGAAACGACAAATGAAAACACCGCGTCTACAGTCCGCAACCCCGAGATCCATACGCGAAGAAGTGCTCTCCGGGCCAAGCTTTCGACAGCAGGTTGGTTCCCAAAGTGCACCATTTTGCCGCAGGTACAGCAACTCCCAAGGAAGTTGAGAAGCGAAGTTGCTTTGCGGATATTGAACTTGCTTTCAGACTATCCAAACTGCTTTGCGACTATTTGACGTGCGAGGCTTTGCATGTACTGGTGTTGCGACTATTCACCTTGCTTTGCGACTTTCGAAATCCGCAGCCCTGGGATCCGTACGCGAATAAGTGCCCTCAGGGAAATTAACACGGGTCGATTTCATGCGAAAGAAGTCGGTTTAACCGTTTCTTGGGAAAGTTGAAGATGTGAGGATTTGAGGATTTAAAATAACAGCTCGATTTCGCGTAAGTATCGCTTAGGGGGCAGACCAATAGGGGGCCGACCAACTACACTTCCACTTGAAGCCCCAAATTACACTTCCACCTAAAGCACCCACCCTATAGCACCAGAAGTGCATGGAAAATCACTGCTGATGCCATGGTGAGCGTGCTGCCCTCAAGAGCATCTGCGAGCGATCAAAAAGGTGTGCCTGCCTGCCATGTATGTTACATATGTTGCAGTCCAGGGGTAGGCCAAATAGGCTAAAGGGACTTGCCCAACCGTGTGGGTAAGGCTTCAAAAGAAAAAGCACTGATGAAACGACCCCGAAACAATCGTTTTACCGTGCGCTGTGGTTAGCGTCATGGGAACATAACCTAAGATTGTCTGGTATAGTAGGTCACCCTGAGCGTTGCAGGTCGTTGTCAACCGCGATGGTATCTTGTCCAAGTGGTAGAACGTCCTCTGCCCGCGTACGACGGGCTCCCTTCATACCACGCCCAACCTAACCCAACCCAACCAGGCGTTATCATTACTAGGTCACGAGGACGGAGCCTCCCTTAATCCGACCAGGACACGTGCTGCCTAACGGGCAGTATCGTCTTCCATACCATACCTCAATAGTTTGTCCCAATGGTGACTATAGCTAGCTCCGGCTTACGCTATGTCGCTATGCTGTCCTTAACTTCACGTCCTGTGAGTGAATGTATTGCACGGATGTCAAAATTTCAACTTCAATACTTCCCACGACTGTGTACTTGTTTACGTATTCTGTTAACTAACCTGTACCTGTTAACTAGAATCAGATGTGCCACTTAACTAACCTGTAGCCAAGCTGACAAGAGTTAAATTAGCCTATGGAAGTTTTGCGACACGATATGATGACCTGGACCCGCTGCATTACATGTAATAGTATGTGACTTCGTGAGGCATGTGATCATGAACTTGGTTGCATGGCTCCTGCCTTCTTCGGCATGTAATAATAAGGGAACGGCAATATGATATCATCCTCATCATGTCACCATGCTTAACGCTTGCAAGCATTGTTTTGAAAGGATTCTCACTCTACAGGGTGCTCACATCCGCAGTGGTGTATATCTCGTCACCATGCTTACTGCTTGCAAGCATTGTTTTGAATGGATTTTCACTCCCAGCCCAGGTGGGACATATCCCCCCCCCCCCCCCCCCCCCCCCCCCCCCTGCCACACGCACACCTCTCCCTACCCAGCCACACAGTGTAGTGGTGTGGGACTCCTTGCAGTTAAGCTCAACAGTGAATGAATATTGGAAAGGGGACACAATCAATGAAGAAGACAAGTCCGAATGAAGGAGCTCACCCATTCACCCAGCAGCACAAACCGGATTCTCTAATGAGATGTACTTGCCAGCCTGCTCGGCAAGCCTTGGAATTGAACTTGGCATCATAAAACAAAGAGCCAGTTTCTATGATATGTACTTGTCAGCATGGCCCTACAGTGACTATAGCTAGCTCCAGCTTACGCTATAGTGTCCTTAACTTCACGTCCTGTGAGTAACGGTATTACACGGATGTAACAATTCCAATTTGTACTTGTCAGCCTGCTCGGTAAGGAGCTTGGCACTGAACTTGCCGTCATAGAACAAGGAGGCAGTCTCCTTCATTTTGCCCCGGCTGATCTTCTCTCGCCCGTAGGTCCTGGCCACCATCATGAAGGGGGTGGTAAGGAGCTTGGCACCGAACTTAGCATCATAAAACGAAGAGTCATTTTCTAGGAGATGTACTTGTCAGCCTGCTCGGTAAGGAGCTTGGCACTGAACTTGGCATCGTGGAACAAAGAGTCGCACTCTTCCAAGTCACCCCGGCTGATCTCCTCTCGCCCGTTGGTCCTTGACAGCATCATGGATGGGGTAAGGAGCTGGACGGCGTGTCGAAGGCTAGTTCGCTCGCCAATCTCCCCGAGGTATGCTAGAGAGTCTTCATCTATGAGGATGCCTTCTACTTGTGCTCGGATGGCCAGAATCTGAACCATTTCTTGCAGTGTGTAGGGCAGCGTTCGAACGATGACCAGTCGATCTAGCAGATCCACTGGGATACCGTGTGGAGAGGGCATGTCAGTGCCGCGGATCTGTGGGGGCAAGGAAGGAGTAGGTGAATGGGTAGGTGGGTGGGTGGGTGGGTGGGTGGGTGCATGAGTTGATGGGTGAGCGGATGGGTGAGTGGGTGAGTGAGTGGGTGAATGAGTGGGTGGGTGAGTGGGTGAATGAGTGGATGGGTGACTGGGATTCCGTGAGGAGAGGCCATGTCGGTGCCACAGATCTGTGGGGGGCAAGGTAGGAGTGGGGGGCAAAGGTGAAGAGCAGAAGGGAGAGGGTCAGAGTTTATTTTCTGCCCCCAGTAACGATCGCTACCTGGGACCCCCTACAGGCCAAAACTTCCGCTACCCTGAGACTCCCCCACCCAGCCCCCCGACCCCCCTGGGCTCAGCAGGACGGCCCTTTGGGCTACCTACCCAAATCGCTACCAGGAGCCTAACCTTGAAAGGCACACAATCCATTGACCGCTACCAGGAGCCTAACCTTGAAAGGCACACAATCTTTGACCGCTACCAGAAGACCCCCTTTCGGGAACGAACAAAGCTCTGGAGTAGGTGGTGGGCAAGAAAATTGACGGAGTACGTCGGCAACGGAACAAAAGGTGGCAACGATGGAGCTGACAGAAGCCAGTCAGTTGGCGAGTCAGTTGGCTAACGTGTCAGGCTTCAATTTTTGGTCGCTCACACGGACAACGGGGTAACACTGGGCCCCCCCCCCCCCCCCCCCCCCCTTGAAGAGGGGGCTCCGCCAAAAAGCTCTAGAGTAGGTGTTAACAGGAGAATAGCAGGATCAGGGTTGTACTGGGGGACTCCAAAATCTGCATCATGAGACGCAATCAGTTTCAAAAGATGCGTCTGTGAAGCCTTGAGCCTCCAAAATGTGTGAACGTCATACAACACGCAGCGTGTCAAAGAACCTTGAAACCCTGAACCCGTGATCTGATATTATATCAGACCCAGTCCCAAGCACACCCAGTCCCACACCCAGTACAAGACCCAACTAGATCCAGTCCCAGACCCAACTAGACTCAGTCGCACACCCAACCAGACCCAGTCGCACACCCAGTTCCAGACCCAAATAGACCCATTCCTACACCCAGTATGAGCTGAGATTATAGAGTTAATATAGATTGCTTGAGGTTGGGATAGACCCAAATAGACCCAGTCGCACACCCAGTACCAGACCCAACCAGACCCAGTCGCACACCCAGTTCCAGACCCAAATAGACCCAGTCGCACACCCAGTTCCAGACCCAAAATAGACCAGTCCCTTCCAGACCCAAATAGACCCAGTCCTACACCCAGTATGAGCTGAGATTATTGAGTTAATATAGATTGCTTGAGGTTGGGATAGACCCAACCAGGCTCAGTCCCACACCCAGTCCTAGACCCAACCAGACCCAGTCTCACACCCAGTCCCGTACCCAACCAGGCCCAGTCCCACACCCAGTCCTAGACCCAGTCCCACACCAGGTCCTAGACCCAGTCCCAGACCCCCCTAAAGGGCTGAGGGTGAGGGGGGGGTAGTATGGGGTGAAGACAAAAGGCTATGCCTTAAGGGCTATGCCTTTAGGCATTGGCCCCTAACCCCTTTAGGGCAACCCCTTTATAAAGGGAGGGTCACCCCTAAGGCCCCTCACTCCACCCTCGGATTCACCCCTAACCCCTTTAGGGTAAACCAGACAGTCCCACACCCAGTATGAGCTGATACTAGAGATGATATAGATTGCTTCAGGTTGGGATAAATCCTTCTGCTTAGTTGGCTACAGGTGGACTGTGGCGTACATATCATCTCACACATGCATTCATGTTGAACACCGTATTATACGCCTGATTAGGCAGGTCAAACACGGTAAGAAGTGTGAGTGCAGCCAAACAAAGAGGAGCGATTCTTAATGTGCTTGTGTTGGAAAGGCATCACCTAAGGTCTCCAGGCTGAAGTGAGGTAAGCAAGGCCAGAGGTGGGTGGGTATCGAATCCCACTGAATGCAGGTCGGGTGTGGAATCTTGGCAAGTACTAAGTCGCCACCATAGGTAAGACCTGCTGTGGCACTGGTTGGGACCGCTGGGTTATCATCGTTTCCCCTCTCAGGACATGCATTATTGTTGAACTAAACAGGTGCGAGTGCTTAAGGACATCTTGCAAGATAAGCACTCGCAGCCTGCATAGTCCAACAGCATGCAACCAACAGAGGTTTCCAGGCTTCAGACTTGCGTGGGTCTTGCAGAAGAATCGCAAGAACCAAGTGAACTTCAAATTTGCAAGCGACACCTCCTCAATGGTAGAACCTCCTTGAATGAACAATCCTTACGGGTGCACTCTAGTGATCGCAGTCACTGTTAATCGCCGTGGTAGCTTTGTCCAGGTAGCTTTGTCCAGGTAGCTTTTTCCAAGTAAGAGCCCGTTCCCTACCGCCGGAAGACGGAGGCTCCCTTAATACCACGCCCCACCAGGCGTTATCATTATTTCCATGACATACGTCTCCTTGCACCCACCTTGCAAATGCCTCGGTTTGTAGCGAAGATGACGATCGGTGCGAGAGATGATTCAAGGGCTCGGTTGAGGAAGGTGAAGCACTCGATGTCCAACATGTGTACCTCGTCAATGAAGAGCACACCAGGGACCAACTCGGCTACACCCTGATCAATGTACCTGTGCAGGGTGTGGGAAGAAGCTTTGAGGTTGGGAGGCAGGGAGAGGGCTTTGGCTGTGCAGTGGGGAGGTGGGGAGA
Organism: Chlamydomonas sp. ICE-L; assembly: GCA_013435795.1. Lineage (NCBI taxonomy): Eukaryota > Viridiplantae > Chlorophyta > Chlorophyceae > Chlamydomonadales > Chlamydomonadaceae > Chlamydomonas > Chlamydomonas sp. ICE-L. The sequence goes on from JACBWV010000626.1 coordinate 13,251,933, forward strand.
TTGGGAGGATAGGTGAAGCAATCAATGTCCAACATGTGTACCTCGTCAATGAAGAGCAAACCAGGGACCAACACGGTAACACCTTGATCAATGTACTTGTTCAAGGTTGGGAGGAGGGGAGAGGGCTTTGGTCGTGCAGTGGGGAGGTGGGGAGATTGGGAGGATAGGTGAAGCACTCAATAACCAACAAGTGAACATTAGAAATGAATGAATTCTTAGCGATGAAGAGCACACCAGGGACCAACTCAGCTACACCCTGATCAATGTACCTGTGCAGGTTGTGGGGAGAAGCTTCGAGGTTGGAAGGCAGGGAGAGGGCTTTGGTTGTGCAGTGGGGAGGTGGGGAGATTGGGAGGATAGGTGAAGCAATCAATGTCCAACATGTGTACCGCGTCAATGAAGAGCAAACCAGGGACCAACTCAGGGTTTTATTTCCAAATCTATAAGTTTTTCTTCTTCTTGCTTAATGGTTTTAGTCCTCTTCCAGGGACAGCGTATTGGTGCAAGTTAAAGCTTTTTAGGGCCATTTAGGGCACCCAAAGAAAACCTTTTGGGGGTACATTTTTACAGCGAGAATTTTGCAAAAACGGTGTCAAAACTAGCGATCGCTATATATAGCGGAAAAAGCCCTGGACCAACTCAGCAACACCCTGATCGATGTACCTTCCATAGATTGTGGGTTGTATTCGATCACATTTACATTTCCCTGATGAATAATAATTTTCCTGCCAAAGACGGAGAGCAGCTGAATTGCTGGCTGAAGCTATGTCACCAAGTTCATATAGAAATTTGCAGGGTTGAGGGGAGAAGCTTTGAGGTTGCTAGGCAGGGAAAGGGCGTTGGTTGTGTGGTGGGGAGGTGGGGAGATTAGGATGTTGGTGAGCTTCTAGGTGACAAGTGCTGTCGTGAGGGGAAAATGCAGTAAGAGGAGGCGGGAAGGAAGGCGGGTGGGAAGGAGGAGGGAATGGAAGGAGGGGAGAAGGAAGGAGGGGGGAAGAAAGGAAGGAGGAAGAGTGTCTGTGTGGGTTGGTGGGTATAGGTGGGTATGGGTGGGGGGTGGGTGGGGGGCAAGGAAGGCGGGTGGGGAGTTGGAGGGAATGGAAGGAGGGGAGAAGAAAGGGGGAAGGGGGAAGGAAGGAAAGACGGAAGGAGTGTTCTTTTGGGTGGGTATGGGGGGGGGGGGATAAGGGTACAAAAAACCTTCATAGCATGGGTGTCCAAATCATTCTTCTTTAACACACCCTGTGCTCACCCACCTATTAATAGGGAATGACAACATGATATCATATGATATCTTTGCCCCTCAGTTTATACGTAATGGGGCAAGGTTTTGGACACACCCGGAGCAGCGGTTGAAAATACGGAGGAAAGCGGTCAAAACGACGACGAGGTCGGGTCCCAGAACTATAAAAGCGACCACATCTACGCTACGCGGTACAGACTCACAGCGAGGCCAAGCCAATCTCCACATACGGGGATACCCCCATCATTTTTGACATTCCGTCAACTCCGAAACCACCTACCTGCAACCTGAGGCTCACTGGTCTGCGCGCCACCAACATTCTCAATCCTCCCCTCTACTACTACCCTTTCAACTGTCCAATCTCGAGCCAAGCAATTCGCGCTGTCTTAAATCATCGCCGTAGTTGCTGTAACGCGCATCTCGGAAAAAATCGACTCAAGAAAAAAGGATGTCCTGTCTTTCCCTCAGTTGGTCGGCCCCCTTAGGGGGACAGACCTAAGCGATACTTACGCGATATCGTGCTGTTTCTCAAATCCTCAAATTTCCCAAGAATGCCGGTCAAATCAGCCGGTCAGATCAGTATTCTGCAGTCTAAGTGAGTCGTGCTCGATTCTTTCGTTCTTCTGCTTCACCTTCGTAACTTCTCTGCCCTCGATGAACAGTTGCAATCCCGGTAAACGCAAGTTTTGCAGCGTAATACTTGCAAAGCAGTTTACATGGTCGCAAGTCCAATACGCAACATCGCGCCACAACTTCTCTGCAAATTGTTTGCCCACCCGTGTACCTTGCATGGTAGTCTGTTCTGTCATGCGTTGAACTTGCAAAGCAAGTTGAATAGTCGCAACACCAGTACATGCAAAGCCTCGCTTGTCCAATAGTCGCAAAGCAGTTTGAATAGTCTAAAAGCAAGTTGTATACCTGCAAAGCAACTCCAATGGTGAAGAGCAACTTCGCTTCTTAACTTCCTTGGGAGTCGCTGTATCTGCAGGATGGTGCACTATGGGAACCAGCCTGCTGTCGAAAGCTTGCCCCGGAGAGCACTTATTCGCATACGGATCTAGGGGTTGCGGACTGTAGACGCGGTGTTTTCATCTGTCGTTTCCCTCCTGTCCTGTGGACTCAATCTAGGGACCTGAAGCATGTCCAACACAATAGCTGACTAACAAGCTCTCATCGTTGACACACGGAAACCATGTTCCACATCCATTAGAAACAGCCCAAGAAAAAAGTCATCCGCCTCATCTGCATTCACATATATGCTACAATAAATTACATATACATGCAGCTCTCCCACAGTTCTCCAAGTTGTACAAGTACAAGCATACCATTCCAATTCCAGACATAAATCATAACATGACAATCTACGTTAAATATTTCAAACAATCAAGTTAATGGCAATTGCCATTAGCAAATGTACCGTATCTCGCTGCACGTCGTTTCAACTTGGCATACCCACATGGACAACTTTGTCATATTTTTCAACATTCAATAAGAAATGTAACAACTTTATACAACTGAACTACAAACCCAGACGCCATTGCGTACCATACCCCACCCAGGGGCCGACCTCCAGGGGACCCACCAGGGCCCCCTACTATTTTCATTTTTGTCCTGTCTTTCTCAATGTCTTTGTCCTGCCATTTTGACGGTCTGCGAATGAGGGCTCTCGGTTGTGTTCCGCATTCAAATATTCGATAAGACGGCTGGGAGCTCATGAGTCTTGATTGTTCCATCCCTTCCGATCTAGTCCCTCCGTCGACTGCAATCCCGAGCTGCTTCTGCACCCGCGCTCGTTCCCAACCCATTGCACCCTACCGCTCTTCGTGGCCCTGCTCTCTCATTGGTTAGTGGCCATTGAAACGCTATCTCCATGAATCCTTTTTGCCCTATCGCCAGCCCAGGTCGGACTCCCGAATTTCCGACGCACAGACCTGATCAGCACCTACATTTAGGTGAATCCTCCCTCCCCTCCTCCCCCCCCCCCCCAAACCAATCCCCCCCCTGAGTCACTGGGGGCCTAGTAATGAAACCTAAGTCTGATGTCATCATATGATGCCGACAGTCTGACTAAGCTAAAGTTACCATTTCTACACAATATCATACTCGCATTTGGTCAACATTATATGTTATGCCGGTGCCTACCTATAAACCACCTTGTTTATCTCCTGCCTCTCCTGTCTTCCAATTGAGACAAAGGAAGAAAAACGGGAAGAAAAAAGGAAAAAAGGGAAGAAAAAGAAAAAAAACGGAATGAAACAACTTAATAGTTAGTCTCAGGGGTGCCAAAATAATTATTCTTGAATACACCCTGTGCTCTCTCACCTATTAACCACCTTGTTGATCTCCTGCCTCAGCTTCTCCGTTACCTCGGTCTTCTTGGGCTTCATCATCTGTCCCATCACACTCATAATATCTTGACCACCCTGGGGCCTGGCGTTGGCGCTATCCAAGTCGTGCAGGGAAACGTCTTGGACAATCTCCTTCTTCTTGTGCACATCACCCTGTTAGACATGATGGCGTGAGTTTGTGAGCATAATGTTCAGATATGTTAATCTTTGTGAGCATATGGTTACCCATCACAATCATAATATCTTGACCACCCTGGGGCCTGGCGTAGGCGCTATCCAAGTCGTGCAGAGAAACGTCTTGGACAATCTCCTTCTTCTTGTGGACATCACCCTGTTAGTCATGATGGGATTGATGGCGTGAGTTTGTGAGCATAATGTTCAGATGCGTTAATATTTGTGAGCACATGGTTTGGATATTATTCCTGTTAAAAAAGAATACAAAAATGCTTTATGTACAGCCGAGAATTCCCGTCAACAAAATCTTGACCACACTGGGGCCTGGCGTTGGAGCTATCCAAGTCATGCAGAGAATCGTCTTGGACAATATCCTTCTTCTTGTGGACATCACCCTGTTAGTCATGATGGCGTGAGTTTGTGAGCATAATGTTCAGATGCGTTAATATTTGTGAGCACATGGTTTAGATATTATTCGTTAGCACATGGGTACCCATCACACTTATAATGTCTTGACCACCCTGGGGCCTGGCGTTGGCGCTGTCCAAGTCATACAGGGAAACATCGTGGACAATCTCCTTCTTCTTGTGAACATCACCCTGTCCGAAAAGAAGAAAAATGCTGATAGTACAGCAGAATTCCTAAAAACAAAATCTTGACCACCCTGGGGCCTGGCGTTGGCGCCGTCCAAGTCATACAGGGAAACATCGTGGACAATCTCCTTCTTCTTGTGAACACCACCCTGTCCGAAAAGAAGAAAAATGCTTTATGTACAGCCGAGAATTCCTAAAAATTAAACATTTACCACACTGGGGCCTGGCATTGGCGCTATCCAAGTCATGCAGGGAAACGTCACCTCCTTCGGGTTTGATTGAGTAATAAATAATAATAAAAAATATAATAATAGTAATATATATATAATAATAATAGTAAGTCAGCTATCACTCGATCAAACCCAGTGGAGTGATTCCACTCAACTCAACCACCACCACGAATCAGACTGAACAGGACAAGTTCACACCCACGCACTCAGTAACCCAAACTAAAATCAGTAGCATGCCCCCCCCCCCCCCCCCACACACACACACGCACACCATCAAAGCGCACCCTTCTATTATGGGGGCCATGTAAAAAGCAAGCCTGTGTATTAGGTTGGTACACAAGCTTTGTAAAAATAAGGGGCCACTTTAAAGAGAGCCCCACTTGGTGAAAGCGTTTCTGTAAATCTGACAGCGCTTTATTACTCCCCCTTCCCCCCCCTCCCCCCTGGGGGACCCAGTTTGCCTCTCACCATGGGCAGCGGGACATACTCCTCACAAACCACACATCACATGCCCCCCTCACAAACCCAGTTTGCCTCTCACCTTGGGCAGCGGGACATACTCCTCACAAACCACACATCACACGCCCCCCTCACAAACCCAGTTTGCCTGTCACCTTGGGCAGCGGGACATACTCCTCACAAACCACACATCACATGCCCCCCTCACAAACCCAGTTTGCCTGTCACCTTGGGCAGCGGGACGTACTCCTCAGCCTCTAAATCAAACTCAGTGGAATAAGCATCGCAGCGCCCTACGCGCTTCACTGACCCTGAGGATGCCTCTATGTAAATCACATCACCAGGTGCCACGTTCTCCTGCAAGGATCGACAGGGTGTGCCAGTTAGCGTGTGGTCGTGCTTGTGTATGCATGTGCATGTTTGTGTGTGTCTGCATGTGTGTATGTGTGTGCCTGTGTATGCGTATGTTCGTGTGTGTCTGTATCTGTGTATGTGTGTGCGTGTCTGTGTGGGTGTGTGCACGTGTCTGCGCATGTAAACAAACCAGACCACCCCCAACATACCATGCAACCAAACCACTCCCACCTTACCATGCAACCAGACCACCCCCACCATACCATACATCCAAACCACCCCCACCATACCATACATCCAAACCACCCCCACCATACCATACAACCAAACCACCCCCACCATACCATACAACCAAACCACCCCCACCATACCATACATCCAAACTACCCCCACCATACCATACAACCAAACCACCCCCACCATACCATACATCCAAACTACCCCCACCATACCATACAACCACTCTGCGCTTCACCATGCGATGGCTACGCGACAGTCCTGAAAGCAGGCTTGAGCAGCCCAAGTAGCTACTCAGCCTGGCCTACATAAATCTGGCATCAGATAAACTGTGCATGGCACCCACCTCCACGATAGCATCGTAAATGAAAGCCCCCCCCCCCCCCCCCCCACCACCACCACCACCATACACCTCCGGGCTCTGCGCTCTGCCATGCGATGTCTATGCAACAATCCTGAAATCAGGCTTGAGTAGCCCGAGTAGCTTCTCAACCTGGCCTACATTAATCTGAAATCAAATCAACTGTGCATGGCACCCACCTTCACGATAGCATCGTAAATGGAAGGCCCCCCCCCCCCCCCCCCCCCCCCGGGCTCTGCGCTTTGCGCTCTGCCATGCGATGGCTAAGCAACAATCCTGAATCAGGATTGAGTAGCCCAAGTAGCTAATCAACCTGGCCAACATACATCTGAAATCAGACAACTGTGCATGGCACCCACCTTCACGATAGCATCGTAAATGGAAGGCCCCCCCCCCCCCCCCCCCCCGGGCTCTGCGCTTAGCGCTCTACCATGCGATGGCTAAGCAACAATCCTGAATCAGGATTGAGTAGCCCAAGTAGCTAATCAACCTGGCCAACATACATCTGAAATCAGACAACTGTGCATGGCACCCACCTTCACGATAGCATCGTAAATGGAAGGCCCCCGCCCCCCCCCCCCCCCCCCCGGGCTCTGCGCTTAGCGCTCTACCATGCGATGGCTAAGCAACAATCCTGAATCAGGATTGAGTAGCCCAAGTAGCTTCTCAACCTGGCCTACATTAATCTGAAATCAAATCAACTGTGCATGGCACCCACCTTCACGATAGCATCGTAAATGGAAGCCCCCCCCCCCCCCCCCCCCCGGGCTCTGCGCTTAGCGCTCTGCCATGCGATGGCTAAGCAACAATCCTGAATCAGGATTGAGTAGCCCAAGTAGCTAATCAACCTGGCCAACATACATCCGAAATCAGACAACTGTGCATGGCACCCACCTTCACGATAGCATCGTAAATGGAAGGCCCCCCCCCCCCCCCCCCCCCGGGCTCTGCGCTTAGCGCTCTACCATGCGATGGCTAAGCAACAATCCTGAATCAGGATTGAGTAGCCCAAGTAGCTAATCAACCTGGCCAACATACATCTGAAATCAGACAACTGTGCATGGCACCCACCTTCACGATAGCATCGTAAATGGAAGGCCCCCGCCCCCCCCCCCCCCCCCCCCGGGCTCTGCGCTTAGCGCTCTACCATGCGATGGCTAAGCAACAATCCTGAATCAGGATTGAGTAGCCCAAGTAGCTTCTCAACCTGGCCTACATTAATCTGAAATCAAATCAACTGTGCATGGCACCCACCTTCACGATAGCATCGTAAATGGAAGCCCCCCCCCCCCCCCCCCCCCGGGCTCTGCGCTTAGCGCTCTGCCATGCGATGGCTAAGCAACAATCCTGAATCAGGATTGAGTAGCCCAAGTAGCTAATCAACCTGGCCAACATACATCCGAAATCAGACAACTGTGCATGGCACCCACCTTCACGATAGCATCGTAAATGGAAGGCCCCCCCCCCCCCCCCCCCCTGGGCTCTGCTCTTAGCGCTCTACCATGCGATGGCTAAACAACAATCCTGAATCAGGATTGAGTAGCCCAAGTAGCTAATCAACCTGGCCAACATACAACTGAAATCAGACAACTGTGCATGGCACCCACCTTCACAATAGCATCGTAAATGGAAGCCCCCCCCCCCCCCCCGGGCTCTGCGCTTTGCGCTCTGTCATGCGATGGCTAAGCAACAATCCTGAATCAGGATTGAGTAGCCCAAGTAGCTTATCAACCTGGCCAACATACAACTGAAATCAGACAACTGTGCATGGCACCCACCTTCACAATAGCATCGTAAATGGAAGGGTCCCCCCCCCCCGGGCTCTGCGCTTTGCGCTCTGTCATGCGATGGCTAAGCAACAATCCTGAATCAGGATTGAGTAGCCCAAGTAGCTTATCAACCTGGCCAACATACATCTGAAATCAGACAACTGTGCATGGCACCCACCTTCACGATAGCATCGTAAATGGAAGCCCCCCCCCCCCCCCCGGGCTCTGCGCTTAGCGCTCTACCATGCGATGGCTACGCAACAATCCTGAATCAGGATTGAGTAGCCCAAGTAGCTAATCAACCTGGCCAACATACAACTGGAATCAGACAACTGTGCATGGCACCCACCTTCACAATAGCATCGTAAATGGAAGGGTCCCCCCCCCCCCCGGGCTCTGCGCTTAGCGCTCTACCATGCGATGGCTAAGCAACAATCCTGAACCAGGATTGAGTAGCCCAAGTAGCTTCTCAAACTGGCCAACATACATCTGAAATCAGACAACTGTGCATGGCACCCACCTTCACAATAGCATCGTAAATGGAAGGGTCCAGTTTCAGCTGCTTTGTTCCCTTCACAGTCTTAAGCCCGATCACCACATGGGACAATACTTTCCCGTAGCCGGAAGAAGATGCCGAGGAGGGAGCCTCGGTATACTCTGGGGTCAACTCGATGACCTCGCCCTCATACACCTCCTTGTTCTCCTTGATACGCAGGCCTGCACACGCAATGCATATGATTTACAGCAATTTTTACTTCTTTCAAAATGTACACTGCTCTCCCATATCCGGAAGAAGAGGCTGCGAAGTGAGACCAGGTCTACTCTGGGGTCAGTTCGATGACCTCGCTCTCGTACACCTCTTTGTGCTCCTTGATGCGCAGGCCTGCACACGCAATGCATATGATTTAAAGTCATCAGTACTTTTTCCAAAGTGTACACTATTTTCCCGTAACCGGAAGAAGAGGCTGCGAAGGGAGACCAGGTATACTCTGGGGTCAGCTCACTGACCCCACCCCCCCCACACCTCTTTGTTCTCCTTGATTCCCAGGCCTGCACACGCAATGCATATGATTTAAGTGCGTCATGTGTGTCATTCCAATTTATTGTGTATAATTTAAATGAATTAATTAACTTGTATCTTTCAAAGCGGATCGGATTAGGTATTTAGTCGCTTCTGTTGTCTTAGCATCACGCCTCTGTATATTATGAAATATGTGTACAGACATGAATGGACTCGATAGCAAAAAGGAAGGTTGTGAAGGTCTGGATCGTAATACACCTTGAATTAATGTGTATCTTTGAAAGTGGATTTGACTAGGCATTAAGTCGCTTCTACTATATTAGAACTAGACTTTAACAACTAACTAGACTTCAACTCCCGAACAAGACTTTAGCTGTCACGCCTTCTGGACATGGTACTTCAGAAGATGTGTCAGACATGAATTGACTCAATCGCGAGAGGGGAGGTTGTGAAGGACTGGATCGTGAAACCCCTAGCCCTTATCGGTGACAAGAAGAAGAGCAAAGACAAGAAGAAGAGCTAAGACAAGAAGAAGAGCAAAGACAAGAAGAAGAGCAAAGACAAGAAGAAGAGCAAAGACACGAAGAAGAGCAGAGACGAGAAGAAGAGCAAAGACACGAAGAAGAGCAAAGACAAGAAGAAGGGCAAAGACAAGAAGAAGAGCAAAGGCAAGAAGAAGAGCAAAGATAAGAAGAAGAGCAAAGACAAGAAGAAGAGCAAAGACACGAAGAAGAGCAAAGACAAGAAGAAGAGCAAAGTAAACACACTGTGTATCCACTGTGTATCATGTTAATGCGTAACTTTGCTGGGTGTCTGACGTTTTTACTGCTTGAAATTGTTATTTTCAAAGGCTGAGCATAAATCATTACGCAGCCCCCAAAACCATTTAGCTGACAAGAAGAAGAGCACCAATTTATGTCCATCTGCATGCTGGTCTTTTTTTTAATGTACGGCAGGTACAATGTGCATGCGTGCAAAGGGCACCCACCGACATGGCTGGGAGCATTCACATGCATGCAGGGACTTCTTGCATGCGTTCAATCCTTTGTCATCTGCATGCAGGTCTTGTAAGCATGTGCGGCAGGTACAATGTGCACGCTTTCAAAGGGCACCCACCGACATGGCTGGGAGCATTCACATGCATGCAGGGACTTCTTGCATGCGTCCAATCCTTTGTCATCTGCATGCAGGTCTTGTAAGCATGTACGGCAGGTACAATGTGCATGCTTTCAAAGGGCACCCACAGACATGGCGGGGAGCATTCGCATGCATGCAGGGACTTCTTGCATGCGTTCAGTCATTTTCATCTGTACGCAGGTACTTTTTGCATGTACGGCAGGTATAATGTGCATGCATGCCAAGGCACCAAGGAGCATTCATATGCATGCAGGGACTTCTTGCATGCGTTCAGTCATTTTCATCTGTACGCAGGTACTTTTTGCATGTACGGCAGGTACGATGTGCATGCATGCCAAGGCACCAAGGAGCATTGATATGCATGCAGGGACTTCTTGCATGCGTTCAATCATTTTCATCTGTACGCAGGTACTTTTTGCTTGTACGGCAGGTACAATGTGCATGCATGCCAAGGCACCAAGGAGCATTCATACGCATGCAGGGACTTAGTGCATGCGTTCAATTTTGTTCATCTGCATGCTGGTCTTGTAAGCAAGTACGGCAGGTACAATGTGCATGCATGCAAAAGGCACCCACGGACATGGCGGGGAGCATTCACATGCATACAGGAACTTCTTGCATGCGTTAAATTCTTTGTCATCTGCATGCAGGTCTTGCACGCATGCATGGCTGGTGCAATGTGCATGCATGCACATAATAATGCACCAACAAGCATGGCGGGGAGCATTTACATTCAAGCATGCATTCACATTCGTCTGCACGCTGCTTTCTCTCTCTCCCAAGTATGAGTCCTGTGTTCGTGCTACAGCAAAAAAAATGAGAGATGGATGCAAGCATGGGGGTGCCTTACATGGATACACAGCATCTCTATCTCTGACATTAGAGTAGCGCAACAGGAGTGTGGACAAGGGCTGTTGTGTTGCACCCAGGTATGGTATGGTGCAGCCATGCAGTTTTGCAAACCAGAATTATCTGCCTGCCTGCAGTTTCTTTTTGCATGTATGGCTGATGTTACTATCCTGCATGTGGAGAGCATCAGCATGCATGGTATGGTTCAGAGTATAAGCAAGCGGCCAGGGTGTTCATGCATGGATGTCATGAACATTTTATGTGGACGCAGAGAGCAGCTGCATGCATGGTATGGGGCACTAGAATTAGCTATCTGCATACACATCTCTTTCAAATGTTTGGCTGGTACTATTAGCATGCATGCGGAGAGCATCCCGCATGCATAGTACGGAGCATACACACACAAGCGTGGAGCTAATGCATGCAGCCATGCACACCAGAATTATCCATCAGCATGCATGGTATGGAGCATACACAAACAAGTGTGAAGCTTAAGCATGCAGCCATGCACACCAGAATTATCTATCAGCATGCATGGTATGGAGCATACACACACAAGCGAGGAGCTCATGCATGCAGCCATGCACACCATAATTACCCATCAGCATTCATGGTATGGAGCATACACACACAAGCGAGGGGCTCATGCATGCAGCCATGCACACCATAATTACCCATCAGCATTCATGGTATGGAGCATACACACACATGTGGAGCTAATGCATGTAGACATGCAAACTGGAGCTATCCATCTGCATACACAGAATGCTGACATGCATGGCATGGAATGCTTCAATACTTGCCACCAACCTTTCGGGCCCAGGCAGTGAATAAATGCATACATGTCAATAAGGTGAATGTGGCGTACTTGGTAAGATGGTTAAAAACAAGTCAAAGGACCCCCATCGCATGCGTTGGATACACTTGCCTTGCGAGAACATTGCTGCATTGGGGCAACATAACATGTACTGGGGATACAGAAAGTGCTGAAATGTGTTTGCTTAAAATCTGGCGGCTGCGTCCCATCACCTGGCAACCTATGATCTGATAAGGTTGTGAGAATTATGAGGTTAGCTCGTAGTGGACAGCAGCTCCAGCCATGGGACCAACAGGCCTTGGTAAATTCTGGGGAAGTGTTACAGACTCAGATCATTACAATGTACGAATGTATACAAAAACTTGGGTCCCGTTGTAAATGAAACTCACCAATAGCCCTTCGGAAATTCTCCATGAGCACCTCTGTCTTCTTAACCTCGGACGAGTATACCTCAGATCCAACCATGGGGCAGAAGGGCACCTTTGTTCCCAACTCCTGGGCGATGCCGAGCGCAAGGGCGGTCTTTCCGGTTCCGGGACCTCCTGTCAGCAAGAGTGCGCGACCCGCCATTTTCTGCAAATGTGGGAATAAGATGCAATATAAGCCATCGGGAAAATATGTTGTAAGCAAGGGAAAGCGATCGGTGCATCGTGCAAGTGCATGCAATGGCAGCATGGGTTGGAACCTCGTCGGAAGTTTAACTGCCGGATGGTGAGCTGAACACGATGGTTACGCACTTTGTGCCTGATCATATCAACGCAGATGCCGCAAGCCTCACGAGCCTGCTCCTGTCCGACGAACCCGGAGGCCATTGGCAGCGCGTAACCGTCATCCTTCAGACCCAATCCCTTGATATGGGTATGGGTGGCAACGCGCTGAGTTTTAGTAGTGGAAGCAACTTCTTCGATTCTCATGGTGACTGCTAGTTCTAAAAAAATGTGGGAATTGAAAAAATTGCTTCTCCTCGAAGGAGGACGCGCCAAGTGTGGGAATTGTGCGAACCTTCTTCGTACCGCTTTCAAAGCTTGTACCGCAATTGTCGAACCAACTTCGATTCGACAGCCTGGTCCGTGATGATGATGGTGACCTCGGCAGTACGGCACTGGTGCTGGTCCATCTGGTGCTTCGGTGCGAGTTTACAGCGCGTTTTCGACTCATACTAAGCAAGCCTGGTTCCCACGTTTCGATTCCTACACTTTTTGCCCCCAAGCCTGCTACTTCACCCCCATTTTGCATTCGCTTAGAGTGCGAGTAATTCAGATATTTATGCCACTGCTATAATTTGACCTTCTGGGTCTGTTCAGGGCTGGATAGAGCCAGGAGAGCTCCTCTAAGACAGTAGTCAAGGGATTGGGTCCCCCAAGGGGCTGCTCAAACCTCGATTCGTCGATTGCTTTTGCGATGAGCGGCGAAGATGACATTGCTGGCCTCAAAGATGTGTCAGGCAGCGCAGCGTTCGAGGTTAGTCCCCAACAAGAATGCTCCCGTTCCCAGCTGAGCGAACCCCCGCCTCCGTGAGGGAAACTCGCAGCTGCATGCATCTCATATGTTTGCCCAGGACAGCTGCTTGCCTTCTGCTGAGTTTGCCGGGCACTACCTCGTCCTCAGTATTTTGACATGTCATCGGCCGAGTAAAGCTTTTAACGCGACCTCTTCACCCCTCGAGCAACATTTGCACTCGACAGCGATGCAGCCCAGGCTGGCATAGTTGCAGTACCTAGGCTTCTAGGACACCTAGTGCCCTAGGAGACCCCTCGGGAGGGAATCACCACCACAAGAATGTTGTCTGACGTTCATTTCTACACCCCGAGTCTGGTGCAGCCACGGGACGACATAGGTCTGTAAGAAAATGTTTCAGAAATCATAATGGTGTGAGGTTCAACTGTGTGCAGCCTTATGCCCGCCCAAGTCAGGTGTTAAATTCCCATATTCAATACTTGCATTACCTTGTCTACTACACCAAGTACTACATATTTGGTATACTACACATTTGGTAGGTTGCTGGTAGACAGGCCCTACACTACGTATTTGGTTGGTGGATGGTAAACAGGCAAATTCGGGGGGACTGCGCCTGGTCCACGTCACAGCTTTATTGGGCTTATTAAGGTGCATTTTGGATGGGTAGAAAAAGAAAACAAGTAGTCTTTGGCACCCATTGAAACGTCTTAGGGTGTTTAAAAGTGTGCTAGGCATAGCTTTTCTTACGGCTGCAAGCAGCAGCTTCTAGGCAGCTCCCCAAGCCAACCGCTGGGCTAAGCCCCAAGATTTTAGCCATACTGCAAAGATGATTCTGTCAGCATGGGGGGGTATGTTATGGGTAGGGACCGGCATATCATATGATGTTGACCAAATGCTAGTCATATGAAATCATACAAATTGCATAATATGACATTTTATGTGAATGGTAACTTTAGCCTAGTCAGACCGTCATATAATGTCATATGACGACATGATATCATATTGCCGTTCCCTAGTTATGTATCCATGCATATGGGACATGTTATATGTGCATGCATGTCACTGTCCAGGGGTAACCTATAAGTGACAGTATTGTTTGTGTATGTGTTGGGCAGGAGGACTAGCTGCACTGATTCATTTTTTGTCTACGTATGGCAGCTTCCAGCCAGCTCCAACAGCCAGCCACTGGGTCTAGCCCAAAGCTTTCATATGCATTGGAATGCCCATAATGTCGACTTTCAGACGCACTAACCAGCTGCAGGCATGTCCCAAGGACACGGGGAAGGAGCTGCCTAGAAGCTGCTATGCATAGCCCCAAAATGAAACAGTGCAGTGTGTCAGTCTGTGTGAGCTGGTCCTCCAGCCCAGCACATACACAACAATACTGTCACTAATAGGTTAACCCTGGACTGTAACATGCATGCACACATTACATAGCCCCCATCTCTGCACCCCCTACCTCATCCTGCCCCTCATAACACCTTATGCTGCCACCTGTGTTATCCCCCCCACCCCACCCCCCTCCCCCACCTGCCCCCTCTAGTACCCCCCTGTTCCCCCCCCCCCACCTGCAAGCACCAAACCACCCAACCACCTGCTACAGATTCTTGATCAGCGTTTTGAAATTCCAACAGAGAAGGCGGATGCATGTGAGCTCCATCCCCCCTCCCCCCCCCCCCCCCCCCCCCTGCTTCCTCCCCCCAACTGGAAGCACCTAACCACCCAACCACCTGCTACAGATTCTTGATCAGCTGGTTGAGCGTCTTGAAATTCCAACAGAGAAGGCGGATGCGTGTAAGCTCCACTTCTCCCAGCTGCATGAAATGCTGTTTGCTGCAATGACCCGTGAAAAAGACCTCCTAGACGAAGCAAGGAACCTGAACCGACAGCTGCAGGTAATGTATTTGTAACATATGTATAATATGTATATTTGTAACATATTTATTCCTGTTTGCAGCAGGTACTTTATTTGTTACAATATTTATGAAATGCTGCTTGCTGCAGGTACTTAATTTGTTATTATGTTTATGAAATGCTGTTTGCTGCAGGTACTTCATTTGTTACAATATTTATGCTATGTTGTTTGCTGCACTTCAATATTTGTTAAAATATTTATTCCTGTTTGCAGACAGAATTTTGTTTGTTATCTTATTTATGAAATGCTGTTTGCTGCAGGTACTTCATTTGTCACAATATTTATGAAATGCTGTTTGCTGCACTTGAATATTTGTTAAAATATGTATTCCTGTTTGCTGACGGAATTTTATTTGTTATCCTATTTCTAAAATGATGTTTGCTGCACATAAATATCTTTTAACATATTTTTTCCTGTCTGCTGACGGAATTTTATGCGTTACAATATTTATGAAATGCTGCTTGCTGCAGGTACTTTATTTGGTTAATGATTCATTTTTAGTGTTGCACACCTACACCCTGATCGTTTAATACAATCCTTATTATTATTTTATTTTGGGGAAGCTTGACCTCCATGAGGATTGTTTTTCTTTTCTTATTTGTGCCTCGCATGCACAGAAAGGTGAGAGGGCCACAGAAGCAGCTCAAGATGGTGGGGGTGGGGCTCTGCCCAGGCTTCTATTGACTCCATCCCGAGGAATCTGGAGTCAGTTTTTTGTTTTGTCAGGCTTCTTTTGACTCCCTTTCACATGCACAGGAAGATGAGAGGGCCACAAAAGCAGCTCAAGATGTTCGGTGAGCCGAGGCTTCAATTGACTCCCTTTCGCATGCACAGGAAGATGAGAGGATCACAAAGGTGGCTCAAGATGGTGGCAGAGCTCTGTCCAGGCTTCTATTGATCTCCTCCGGGGGACTTTGGAGTCAGTTTTTTGTTTTGTAAGGCTTCTGTTGACTCCCTTTCACATGAACAGGAAGATGAGAGGCCCACAAAGGTGGCTCAAGATGACAGCAGAGCCCAGGTTACTATTGACTCCCTGCAGGTGGATGTTGAGTCAGTTTTTTTGTTTTTGTAAGGCATCTGTTGACTCCCTTTCACATGCACAGGAAGATGAGAGGGCCGCAAAAGCAGCTCAAGATGGAGGGGGAGCCGAGGCTTGACTCCCTCCGTGATGATTTTTCTTCTTCTTTTGCTTATCATTCTTTGTGTCTCACATGCTCAGGAAGATGAGAGGGCCGCAAAGGCAGCTCAAGATGGTGGGGGAGCCCAGGCTTCCATTGACCCCCTCCGGAAGGATATGGAGTCAGTTTTTTGTTTTGTAAGGCATCTGTTGACTCCCTTTCACATGCACATGAAGATGAGAGGGCCGCAAAGGCAGCTCAAGATGGAGGGGGAGCCGAGGCTTGACTCCCTCCGTGATGATTCTTCTTCTTCTTTTGCTTATCATTCTTTGTGTCTCACATGCTCAGGAAGATGAGAGGGCCGCAAAGGCAGCTCAAGATGGTGGGGGAGCCCAGGCTTCCATTGACCCCCTCCGGAAGGATATGGAGTCAGTTTTTTGTTTTGTAAGGCATCTGTTGACTCCCTTTCACATGCACAGGAAGATGAGAGGGCCGCAAAGGCAGCTCAAGATGGAGGGGGAGCCGAGGCTTGACTCCCTCCGTGATGATTTTTCTTCTTCTTTTGCTTATCATTCTTTGTGTCTCACAAGCTCAGGAAGATGAGAGGGCCGCAAAGGCAGCTCAAGATGGTGGGGGAGCCCAGGCTTCCATTGACCCCCTCCGGAAGGATATGGAGTCAGTTTTTTGTTTTGTAAGGCATCTGTTGACTCCCTTTCACATGCACAGGAAGATGAGAGGGCCGCAAAAGCAGCTCAAGATGGAGGGGGAGCCGAGGCTTGACTCCCTCCGTGATGATTTTTCTTCTTCTTTTGCTTATCATTCTTTGTGTCTCACATGCTCAGGAAGATGAGAGGGCCGCAAAGGCAGCTCAAGATGGTGGGGGAGCCCAGGCTTCCATTGACCCCCTCCGGAAGGATATGGAGTCAGTTTTTTGTTTTGTAAGGCATCTGTTGACTCCCTTTCACATGCACAGGAAGATGAGAGGGCCGCAAAAGCAGCTCAAGATGGAGGGGGAGCCGAGGCTTGACTCCCTCCGTGATGATTTTTCTTCTTCTTTTGCTTATCATTCTTTGTGTCTCACATGCTCAGGAAGATGAGAGGGCCGCAAAGGCAGCTCAAGATGGTGGGGGAGCCCAGGCTTCCATTGACCCCCTCCGGAAGGATATGGAGTCAGTTTTTTGTTTTGTAAGGCATCTGTTGACTCCCTTTCACATGCACAGGAAGATGAGAGGGCCGCAAAAGCAGCTCAAGATGGAGGGGGAGCCGAGGCTTGACTCCCTCCGTGATGATTTTTCTTCTTCTTTTGCTTATCATTCATTGTGTCTCACATGCTCAGGAAGATGAGAGGGCCGCAAAGGCAGCTCAAGATGGTGGGGGAGCCCAGGCTTCCATTGACCCCCTCCGGAAGGATATGGAGTCAGTTTTTTGTTTTGTAAGGCATCTGTTGACTCCCTTTCACATGCACAGGAAGATGAGAGGGCCGCAAAAGCAGCTCAAGATGGAGGGGGAGCCGAGGCTTGACTCCCTCCGTGATGATTTTTCTTCTTCTTTTGCTTATCATTCTTTGTGTCTCACATGCTCAGGAAGATGAGAGGGCCGCAAAGGCAGCTCAAGATGGTGGGGGAGCCCAGGCTTCCATTGACCCCCTCCGGAAGGATATGGAGTCAGTTTTTTGTTTTGTAAGGCATCTGTTGACTCCCTTTCACATGCACAGGAAGATGAGAGGGCCGCAAAAGCAGCTCAAGATGGAGGGGGAGCCGAGGCTTGACTCCCTCCGTGATGATTTTTCTTCTTCTTTTGCTTATCATTCTTTGTGTCTCACATGCTCAGGAGGATGAGAGGGCCGCAAAGGCAGCTCAAGATGGTGGGGGAGCCCAGGCTTCCATTGACCCCCTCCGGAAGGACATGGAGTCAGTTTTTTGTTTTGTAAGGCATCTGTTGACTCCCTTTCACATGCACAGGAAGATGAGAGGGCCGCAAAAGCAGCTCAAGATGGAGGGGGAGCCGAGGCTTGACTCCCTCCGTGATGATTTTTCTTCTTCTTTTGCTTATCATTCTTTGTGTCTCACATGCTCAGGAAGATGAGAGGGCCGCAAAGGCAGCTCAAGATGGTGGGGGAGCCCAGGCTTCCATTGACCCCCTCCGGAAGGATATGGAGTCAGTTTTTTGTTTTGTAAGGCATCTGTTGACTCCCTTTCACATGCACAGGAAGATGAGAGGGCCGCAAAAGCAGCTCAAGATGGAGGGGGAGCCGAGGCTTGACTCCCTCCGTGATGATTTTTCTTCTTCTTTTGCTTATCATTCTTTGTGTCTCACATGCTCAGGAAGATGAGAGGGCCGCAAAGGCAGCTCAAGATGGTGGGGGAGCCCAGGCTTCCATTGACCCCCTCCGGAAGGATATGGAGTCATTCTTTTGTTTTGTAAGGCATCTGTTGACTCCCTTTCACATGCACAGGAAGATGAGAGGGCCGCAAAAGCAGCTCAAGATGGAGGGGGAGCCGAGGCTTGACTCCCTCCGTGATGATTTTTCTTCTTCTTTTGCTTATCATTCTTTGTGTCTCACATGCTCAGGAAGATGAGAGGGCCGCAAAGGCAGCTCAAGATGGTGGGGGAGCCCAGGCTTCCATTGACCCCCTCCGGAAGGATATGGAGTCAGTTTTTTGTTTTGTAAGGCATCTGTTGACTCCCTTTCACATGCACAGGAAGATGAGAGGGCCGCAAAAGCAGCTCAAGATGGAGGGGGAGCCGAGGCTTGACTCCCTCCGTGATGATTTTTCTTCTTCTTTTGCTTATCATTCTTTGTGTCTCACATGCTCAGGAAGATGAGAGGGCCGCAAAGGCAGCTCAAGATGGTGGGGGAGCCCAGGCTTCCATTGACCCCCTCCGGAAGGATATGGAGTCAGTTTTTTGTTTTGTAAGGGCATCTGTTGACTCCCTTTCACATGCACAGGAAGATGAGAGGGCCGCAAAAGCAGCTCAAGATGGAGGGGGAGCCGAGGCTTGACTCCCTCCGTGATGATTTTTCTTCTTCTTTTGCTTATCATTCTTTGTGTCTCACATGCTCAGGAAGATGAGAGGGCCGCAAAGGCAGCTCAAGATGGTGGGGGAGCCCAGGCTTCCATTGACCCCCTCCGGAAGGATATGGAGTCAGTTTTTTGTTTTGTAAGGCATCTGTTGACTCCCTTTCACATGCACAGGAAGATGAGAGGGCCGCAAAAGCAGCTCAAGATGGAGGGGGAGCCGAGGCTTGACTCCCTCCGTGATGATTTTTCTTCTTCTTTTGCTTATCATTCTTTGTGTCTCACATGCTCAGGAAGATGAGAGGGCCGCAAAGGCAGCTCAAGATGGTGGGGGAGCCCAGGCTTCCATTGACCCCCTCCGGAAGGATATGGAGTCAGTTTTTTGTTTTGTAAGGCATCTGTTGACTCCCTTTCACATGCACAGGAAGATGAGAGGGCCGCAAAAGCAGCTCAAGATGGAGGGGGAGCCGAGGCTTGACTCCCTCCGTGATGATTTTTCTTCTTCTTTTGCTTATCATTCTTTGTGTCTCACATGCTCAGGAAGATGAGAGGGCCGCAAAGGCAGCTCAAGATGGTGGGGGAGCCCAGGCTTCCATTGACCCCCTCCGGAAGGATATGGAGTCAGTTTTTTGTTTTGTAAGGCATCTGTTGACTCCCTTTCACATGCACAGGAAGATGAGAGGGCCGCAAAAGCAGCTCAAGATGGAGGGGGAGCCGAGGCTTGACTCCCTCCGTGATGATTTTTCTTCTTCTTTTGCTTATCATTCTTTGTGTCTCACATGCTCAGGAAGATGAGAGGGCCGCAAAGGCAGCTCAAGATGGAGGGGGAGCCCAGGCTTCCATTGACCCCCTCCGGAAGGATATGGAGTCAGTTTTTTGTTTTGTAAGGCATCTGTTGACTCCCTTTCACATGCACAGGAAGATGAGAGGGCCGCAAAAGCAGCTCAAGATGGAGGGGGAGCCGAGGCTTGACTCCCTCCGTGATGATTTTTCTTCTTCTTTTGCTTATCATTCATTGTGTCTCACATGCTCAGGAAGATGAGAGGGCCGCAAAGGCAGCTCAAGATGGTGGGGGAGCCCAGGCTTCCATTGACCCCCTCCGGAAGGATATGGAGTCAGTTTTTTGTTTTGTAAGGCATCTGTTGACTCCCTTTCACATGCACAGGAAGATGAGAGGGCCGCAAAAGCAGCTCAAGATGGAGGGGGAGCCGAGGCTTGACTCCCTCCGTGATGATTTTTCTTCTTCTTTTGCTTATCATTCTTTGTGTCTCACATGCTCAGGAAGATGAGAGGGCCGCAAAGGCAGCTCAAGATGGTGGGGGAGCCCAGGCTTCCATTGACCCCCTCCGGAAGGATATGGAGTCAGTTTTTTGTTTTGTAAGGCATCTGTTGACTCCCTTTCACATGCACAGGAAGATGAGAGGGCCGCAAAAGCAGCTCAAGATGGAGGGGGAGCCGAGGCTTGACTCCCTCCGTGATGATTTTTCTTCTTCTTTTGCTTATCATTCTTTGTGTCTCACATGCTCAGGAAGATGAGAGGGCCGCAAAGGCAGCTCAAGATGGAGGGGGAGCCCAGGCTTCCATTGACCCCCTCCGGAAGGATATGGAGTCAGTTTTTTGTTTTGTAAGGCATCTGTTGACTCCCTTTCACATGCACAGGAAGATGAGAGGGCCGCAAAAGCAGCTCAAGATGGAGGGGGAGCCGAGGCTTGACTCCCTCCGTGATGATTTTTCTTCTTCTTTTGCTTATCATTCATTGTGTCTCACATGCTCAGGAAGATGAGAGGGCCGCAAAGGCAGCTCAAGATGGTGGGGGAGCCCAGGCTTCCATTGACCCCCTCCGGAAGGATATGGAGTCAGTTTTTTGTTTTGTAAGGCATCTGTTGACTCCCTTTCACATGCACAGGAAGATGAGAGGGCCGCAAAAGCAGCTCAAGATGGAGGGGGAGCCGAGGCTTGACTCCCTCCGTGATGATTTTTCTTCTTCTTTTGCTTATCATTCTTTGTGTCTCACATGCTCAGGAAGATGAGAGGGCCGCAAAGGCAGCTCAAGATGGTGGGGGAGCCCAGGCTTCCATTGACCCCCTCCGGAAGGATATGGAGTCAGTTTTTTGTTTTGTAAGGCATCTGTTGACTCCCTTTCACATGCACAGGAAGATGAGAGGGCCGCAAAAGCAGCTCAAGATGGAGGGGGAGCCGAGGCTTGACTCCCTCCGTGATGATTTTTCTTCTTCTTTTGCTTATCATTCATTGTGTCTCACATGCTCAGGAAGATGAGAGGGCCGCAAAGGCAGCTCAAGATGGTGGGGGAGCCCAGGCTTCCATTGACCCCCTCCGGAAGGATATGGAGTCAGTTTTTTGTTTTGTAAGGCATCTGTTGACTCCCTTTCACATGCACAGGAAGATGAGAGGGCCGCAAAAGCAGCTCAAGATGGAGGGGGAGCCGAGGCTTGACTCCCTCCGTGATGATTTTTCTTCTTCTTTTGCTTATCATTCTTTGTGTCTCACATGCTCAGGAAGATGAGAGGGCCGCAAAGGCAGCTCAAGATGGTGGGGGAGCCCAGGCTTCCATTGACCCCCTCCGGAAGGATATGGAGTCAGTTTTTTGTTTTGTAAGGCATCTGTTGACTCCCTTTCACATGCACAGGAAGATGAGAGGGCCGCAAAAGCAGCTCAAGATGGAGGGGGAGCCGAGGCTTGACTCCCTCCGTGATGATTTTTCTTCTTCTTTTGCTTATCATTCTTTGTGTCTCACATGCTCAGGAAGATGAGAGGGCCGCAAAGGCAGCTCAAGATGGAGGGGGAGCCCAGGCTTCCATTGACCCCCTCCGGAAGGATATGGAGTCAGTTTTTTGTTTTGTAAGGCATCTGTTGACTCCCTTTCACATGCACAGGAAGATGAGAGGGCCGCAAAAGCAGCTCAAGATGGAGGGGGAGCCGAGGCTTGACTCCCTCCGTGATGATTTTTCTTCTTCTTTTGCTTATCATTCATTGTGTCTCACATGCTCAGGAAGATGAGAGGGCCGCAAAGGCAGCTCAAGATGGTGGGGGAGCCCAGGCTTCCATTGACCCCCTCCGGAAGGATATGGAGTCAGTTTTTTGTTTTGTAAGGCATCTGTTGACTCCCTTTCACATGCACAGGAAGATGAGAGGGCCGCAAAAGCAGCTCAAGATGGAGGGGGAGCCGAGGCTTGACTCCCTCCGTGATGATTTTTCTTCTTCTTTTGCTTATCATTCTTTGTGTCTCACATGCTCAGGAGGATGAGAGGGCCGCAAAGGCAGCTCAAGATGGTGGGGGAGCCCAGGCTTCCATTGACCCCCTCCGGAAGGACATGGAGTCAGTTTTTTGTTTTGTAAGGCATCTGTGGACTCCCTTTCACATGCACAGGAAGATGAGAGGGCCGCAAAAGCAGCTCAAGATGGAGGGGGAGCCGAGGCTTGACTCCCTCCGTGATGATTTTTCTTCTTCTTTTGCTTATCATTCTTTGTGTCTCACATGCTCAGGAAGATGAGAGGGCCGCAAAGGCAGCTCAAGATGGTGGGGGAGCCCAGGCTTCCATTGACCCCCTCCGGAAGGATATGGAGTCAGTTTTTTGTTTTGTAAGGCATCTGTTGACTCCCTTTCACATGCACAGGAAGATGAGAGGGCCGCAAAAGCAGCTCAAGATGGAGGGGGAGCCGAGGCTTGACTCCCTCCGTGATGATTTTTCTTTTTCTTTTGCTTATCATTCTTTGTGTCTCACATGCTCAGGAAGATGAGAGGGCCGCAAAGGCAGCTCAAGATGGTGGGGGAGCCCAGGCTTCCATTGACCCCCTCCGGAAGGATATGGAGTCAGTTTTTTGTTTTGTAAGGCATCTGTTGACTCCCTTTCACATGCACAGGAAGATGAGAGGGCCGCAAAAGCAGCTCAAGATGGAGGGGGAGCCGAGGCTTGACTCCCTCCGTGATGATTTTTCTTCTTCTTTTGCTTATCATTCTTTGTGTCTCACATGCTCAGGAGGATGAGAGGGCCGCAAAGGCAGCTCAAGATGGTGGGGGAGCCCAGGCTTCCATTGACCCCCTCCGGAAGGACATGGAGTCAGTTTTTTGTTTTGTAAGGCATCTGTTGACTCCCTTTCACATGCACAGGAAGATGAGAGGGCCGCAAAAGCAGCTCAAGATGGAGGGGGAGCCGAGGCTTGACTCCCTCCGTGATGATTTTTCTTCTTCTTTTGCTTATCATTCTTTGTGTCTCACATGCTCAGGAAGATGAGAGGGCCGCAAAGGCAGCTCAAGATGGTGGGGGAGCCCAGGCTTCCATTGACCCCCTCCGGAAGGATATGGAGTCAGTTTTTTGTTTTGTAAGGCATCTGTTGACTCCCTTTCACATGCACAGGAAGATGAGAGGGCCGCAAAAGCAGCTCAAGATGGAGGGGGGGCCGAGGCTTGACTCCCTCCGTGATGATTTTTCTTCTTCTTTTGCTTATCATTCTTTGTGTCTCACATGCTCAGGAAGATGAGAGGGCCGCAAAGGCAGCTCAAGATGGTGGGGGAGCCCAGGCTTCCATTGACCCCCTCCGGAAGGATATGGAGTCAGTTTTTTGTTTTGTAAGGCATCTGTTGACTCCCTTTCACATGCACAGGAGGATGAGAGGGCCACAAAAGCAGCTCAAGATGGTGGGGGAGCCGAGGCTTCCATTGACTCCCTCCGGGAAGATGTAGAGTCTGCCCTGGGTGAGGCTTCTCTAGCCCAGGAGCGTCAGCAGCTTCTGCAGTTGGAGGTGACAGAGCTACAGAGGCAACGCAATGAAGTGGCGCAACGTTGTAACGAGCTTGCAGATGTACACGCAGCAGGTATGGGGGGGGGGGGGGGGGGGGGGGGGGGGGGGGGGTGAGGGGGGGCTGCCTCTAACGTTGTATTGGTTTAGGTCTGGTCTGTATTTGTATGAGGGTGTCTTTCTTGCAGATGTGCATGCTGCAGGTATGAATAATAAATAAGTAAATAGCTGGTAAATATTATGCTTCATTACGAGAATCTTTGAATCAAAACCTAAACACCCTCAACCTCTAAACTTCTAAACATAAGTGGCGCCTCCCCCCCCCCCCCCCCCCCCCCCCCCATGCCACAGCCTTGCATCCTGTCATCAGGAACCTGCGCGGTGAGGTGTCCACCCTGACGGCTGAAGTAGAAGACAAAAAACCGTAACCTTTGAATCAAAACCTAAACACCCAACCCCTAAACACCCAAAAGTGAAGTGGCGCCTAACTCCCCCCCCCCCCCCCCCCCATCCCCCCCAGGCCGCAGACTTGTATCCTGTCATCGGGAACCTGCGTGGTGAGGTGTCCACCCTGACGGCTGAAGTAGAAGCCGAAAAAACGTAACCTTTGAATCAAAACCTAAACACCCAACCCCTAAACACCCAAAAGTGAAGTGGCGTCTAACTCCCCCCCCCCCCCCCCCCCCCATCCCCCCCATGCCGCAGACTTGTATCCTGTCATCAGGAACCTGCGTAGCGAGGTGTCCACCCTGACGGCTGAAGTAGAAAACGAAAAACCGTAACCTTTGAATCAAAACCTAAACACCCAAACCAACACCAACCACCAACCACCAACTCCCCCCCCACACCCCACCCCAACCCATGCCGCAGCCCTGCATCCCGTCATTGGAAACCTGCGTGGTGAGGTGTCCACCCTGACGGCTGAAGTAAAAGACAAAAAAACGTAACCTTTGAATCAAAACCCAAACACCCAACCCCTAAACACCCAAAACTGAAGTGGCGTCTAACTCCCCCCCCCCCCCCCCCCCCCCCCCCCCCCCCCCCCCCCCCCCATGCCGCAGCCTTGCATCCCGTCATCGGGAACCTGCGTGGTGAGGTGTCCACCCTGACGGCTGAAGTAGAAGACGAAAAGCATCGAAGCGACCTCACACGCTCAGATCTCGAACAGAGCCAGGGCAAGCTGAAGGCGGTGACAGATGATCTAGAATCGCTTGCAGGTACGGGTCGGCTATGTTATACAACATTAGTGAATACAAAATATTATATAATATGATAGCATATTAGTCGGACAAGCCATCTCACCAGAATTTTGATTTGTTTTGACAAGTTCTAAGAGCGTGTCGCAAGCGAAACGGAAAATTGCTTAAGCAGTCACCGGCAGGGAGTTTCGGAAGTTGTGGAGGAAGTAGCTACTCGTAGCCGAATAGAGCTACAAACATTGAACAACTTTTGCAAAGGATTTTGACCGCTGCAATGCTGATAACTCTAGTCATGCGCACTCCAACTATGAGCAAAAATGGTGGGTGCGGAGGTGGTCGGCATCGTTCAAATGCCTCGGACCCTCGGACAGACGGACGGACATCGGACGGCGGAGAGAGACACGGGGGGAATCTAGGGCTTCAGCCCCGGGACCCCTGGGGGGTCCAGAGGGGGCTAAAGCGAAAAACTGTTATGATCGTGACACTATAATAATATTAGTTAATATTGGTTTTTAAAACACTAAGATTATTTGCCGTTTCCTACTTGCAGGGGTGAAGGCCATCGAAAAGACGAACCTCAGCAAGGTGGAGGGGATCCCTGATAAGGCAAGACGCCAGACGGACGCAACGACAGGTATGATGTATTTCTTGTCTCCTCTTACTGTTGATTTCTCTTTTCAAAAATTGGCCATGACAGATGATCTAGAATCGCGTGCAAGTGTGAAGGCCATCGAAAAAACGAACCTCAGCGAGGTGGAGGGGATCCCTGATAAGGCTAGACGCCAGACGGACGCAACGACAGGTATGATGTATTTCTTGTCTCCTCTTACTGTTGATTCCTCTTTTCAAAAATTGGCATTGACAGACGATCTAGGATAGCTTGTAAGTGTGTGTGGGTGCATGTAGGTGGGTGCACACACCCATCACACATGCACACACACTTACACCCCCCCCCCCCCCAACCCCAAACCCTAAACCCTAAACCCCACCCCCCCCCCCCCCCCCCGCCCCCCCCCTCCCCCCCCCCCCACCACCAACACACACAACACACACAAGCACACACCCAACACACCCAACCCAACCCCAACCCACCATGCGATTACAGGACTGTTGAAGGCAGTTCAGAACCAGGTTAAGGGGCCTTGTTGATCCCTAGTAATCAAGGTCCAGAAAGAAGCTCCCCCCCCACCACCACCACCACCACCACAAACAACACACACAAGCACACACACAACCCAACCCCAACCCACCGTACGATTACAGGTCTGTTAAAGACAGTTCAGAACCAGGTTGAGGGGGCCTCGTTGAGACTGCAGGAGGAGGAGGGCATCTTGAAGAGCCACATGCAACATGAGCGGGAGCTCCAGGAGGAGCATGCAAAGCTTATCAATGCATTGGATCGATCTCGAGTGCAGGTCAGTCAGTTAGTTAGTTGGTCAGTCAGTTAGTTTGTCAGTTAGTTGAGGCTGCAGGAGGTGGAGGGCATCTTGGAGAGCCACATGCAACATGAGCGGGGGAGCTCCAGGAGGAGCATGCAAAGCTTATCAATGCATTGGATCGCTCTCGAGTGCAGGTCAGTCAGTTAGTTGGTTGGTTATTCAGTTAGTTAGATGGTCAGGGGGGGAGAGGCTTTTGAGACAAAGTTGCACTGTCATGCACCCACACTAGCACACACAAGCCCGAGGGGGGGGGGCAAGAAAAAAGCTGCCGTACCGCATCTTCGCTTTGGATAGAGCTTATCCTCAAACTATAAAAAAAATGAGCCAAAAATAAAGTTGTACAAAAGTTAGAGGGGTCCAAAGTTTTTTTCATCCAAAGCGGCCGAAATCTTAACTTCGCGATAAATCACGTTTGAGCAACCTTACGAAAGATGTAAGAGCATAACTGGAATGGAGCACGAAAAGATCTTTCGAATGACCCCCGTTTTAGGGGGGGTAGGGTGAGGCAATCGGGTTTTAGGAGGGGGGGGGGGTAAAAAAACTGTTTCCCAACTTTATTTCCCCCCTCTTTTTGTATGAAACTTCCACAATTTCAACTCCCATCTGAATCGGACACCATATTGAACATGCGGTCCGAAATCTGTCTCTCTGCCCCCCACCCTGCACAAGCCACTGTTTATTTTTTAGGCTATGCGTAGCAGCCTACCAGTACTCACCACCCTGAGCCCTGACGGTTCTCTGAAGCCGTAGCATTCAGGCCTCGACTTCTAAACATGGCCACTGCTACACCACTGTAGCCGTATTACTGCTACACTGCTGTAGCTATGTACTGCTATTAGACAGCCATTGGGTCAAGCCTATAGCTTTCAGCTGCATCGGGATGCTTATGGTAAAGCTTTCAGACACACTAGCTTGCTTCAATTTTGGCCTAAGGATGGGGAAAGAGAGCTGCGTAGAAGCTGCTACAAGCTGCCAAAACAAAACAGTGACACAACCTCGTGCTCATGCTCATGCCAATGCCCACGCTTATGCCCGCACACATACTCATGTCCATGCTCATGCCCACGCCCATGCTCATGCCCACGCTCATGCCCACGCTCATGCCCATTCTTACGCTCATGCCCATGCTCATACCCGCACACATGCTCATGCCCATGCCCATGCCCGTGCCCATTCCAATGCTCATGCCCTTGCCCATGCCCATGCCCACAAAACATACCCCCCCCCCCCCCCCCCCCCCCCCCCCTCCACTGCCCAGGTTGAGACAAAAGAACGACAGGCCGATGCCATTCGTAAGGATGTTGAGCTGGCTAGCATTGAGGCTGACAAGATCACAAACTGGCAGGACTGTAAAACACCCACCCACCCACCCCCCACACACACCCTCCACTGCCCAAATTGAGACAAAAGAACGACAGGCCGATGCCATTCGTAAGGATGTTGAGATGGCTAGCATTGAGGCTGACAAGATCCCTAACTGGCAGGGCGGTAAAACACCCACCCACCCCCCCCCACACACACACTCCACTGCCCAGGGCTGAGACAAAAGAACGACAGGCTGATGCTATTCGCAAGGATGTTGAGATGGGTAGCATTGAGGCTGACAAGATCCCTAACTGGCAGGACTGTAACCCCCCCCCCCCCCACACACACACACACACACACACTCTCCACTGCCCAGGTTGAGACAAAAGAACGACAGGCCGATGCCATTCGCAAGGATGTTGAGATGGCTAGCATTGAGGCTGACAAGATCCCTAACTGGCAGGACTGTAACCCCCCCCCCCCCCCACACACACACACACACACACACATGCACACACCCTCCACTGCCCAGGTTGAGACAAAAGGACGACAGGCCGATGCCATTCGTAAGGATGTTGAGCTGGCTAGCATTGGGGCTGACAAGATCACAAACTGGCAGGACTGTACCCCCCCCCCCCCACACACACACACACACACACACACTCCACTGCCCAGGTTGAGACAAAAGAACGACAGGCCGATGCCATTCGCAAGGATGTTGAGATGGCTAGCATTGAGGCTGACAAGATCCCTAACTGGCAGGACTGTAACCCCCCCCCCCACACACACACCCACACACACCCTCCACTGCCCAGGTTGAGACAAAAGAACGACAGGCTGATGCTATTCGCAAGGATGTTGAGATGGCTAGCATTGAGGCTGACAAAATCCTAGCCGACCAAGTTGACATAGACCTGAAAATCAAGAACGCATTCATAGAGTCCAAGCTAGAGGCTGAGATCCTGACCCGCAAAAACCGAGAGAAAGAGTTGGCCTTAAAGCAGTACAAGCAGGTACGTGTGTGGGGGTGTGTTTGTGTGGATGGGTGTGTTTGTGTGGGTGGGTGTACGTGAGTGTAAGTGTGCGTGTGGTGTGGTGGTGGTGGGGGGGGGGGGGGGGGGGGGGGGGGGGGGGAGTCCAAGCTAGAGGCTGAAATCCTGACCTGCAAGAACCGAGAGAAGAAGTTGGTATTGAAGCAGTACAAGCAGGTTCTTGTGTGTGGGTGTGCGTGTGTGTGGGTGTGTTGGTGTGGGTGGGTGGGTGGGTGTATGTGTGCGTGTGGGGGTGGGGGTGGGGTGGTGGGTGGTGAGTCCAAGCTTGAGGCTGAGATCCTGACACGCAATAACCGAGAGAAAGAGTTGGCAATTAAGCAGTACACGCAGGTACATGTGTGTGGGTGTGTGTGTGTGGGGGGGGGGGGGGGGGGGAGTCCAAGCAGTTCAAGCAGGTACATGTGTGTGGGTGTGTTCGTGGGTGTGGGTGTGGGTATGCATGTGTGGGTGGGTGGTGAGTCCAAGCTAGCAGCTTCCTGCCCTTCGCTTCCAAGTACACCACCTAAACAACCACCACCACCACCTCCATCACCACCTAAACAATCACCACAACCACAACCACCACCACCACCACCACCTCCATCACCATCTAAACAACCACCACAACCACCTCCATCACCACCTCTGTCACCACCTAAACAACCTCCACCTCCATCACCATCACCACCTAAACAACCACCACAATCACCTCTAACACCACCTCCATCACCACCTAAACAACCACCACAACCACCTAAACAACCACCACCACCACCACCACCTCCATCACCAACACCATCACCATCACCAACAGCATCTCCATCACCAACACCATCACCATCACCATCACCCTCAGCATAACCACCTAAACAACCACCAACACCTAATTACCAATGAGCAGATTGATAAAACTCTGGTTGAGCAACAGAGCAGCTTCCCGCCCTACGCTTCAAAATACACCACCTAAACAACCATTACAACCACCTCCATCACCACCTCATCACCACCCAAACAACCACCACAATCACCTCCATCACCACCTCCATCACCACCTCCATCACCACCTAAACAACCAACACATACACCACCACCACCACCATCACCACCTTATCACCATTGTGCAGATCGATAAATCCCTGGTCGAGCAACGGGAACAGCTGCCCGCCCTTCGCTTCCAAATACACCAGTTGTTGCGGGATAGGAAGGAGCTGGATAACAGGATTGTGGCTCAGAAGCGGGAAATGGAAGAAGCGAAAAGGGACCTAGATATCACCATGAACCACTTCCTGACAGAGGAGGGCGTGGGCAAGGATAATGCTGCCTCAGTGCAGCTGACATTGAAGCAGGTAGGCTGGTTGGCGCATCGTTAAAAGAGGGAGGGAGGAGGGGAGGGAGGGTGTGGGGGGGGGGGGGGGGGGGGGGGGGCGCTAGGAAGAGTGGGTGGGTGGATGCATTGATGGCTACAGGGGCACTTTCTGACAGAGAATGACGTGGGCAAGGACTATGATGCCTTAGTGCAGCTGATATAAAAGCAGGTTGGCTGCTTGACACATCATAAAAACAGGAAGAGAGGAGGGGGGCGGGCTAGAAGGAGTGGGTGGGTGGATGCATTGATGGTTGGAAAAGGCATGGGCAGAGACAATGCTGCCTCAGTGCAGCTGACATTAAAGCAGATAGGCTGGTTGGCGTATCATAAAAAGAAGGAGGGGGGGGGGGGGGGGGGGGGGGGGGGGGGGGGGCGCTAGGAAGAGTGGGTGGATGGATGCATCGATGGTTGGAGGGCCACTTCCTTTCAGAGGAGAGCGTGGGCAAGGATAATGCTGCATCAGTGAAGCTGACATTAAAGCAGGTAGGCTGCTTGGCGCATCATTAAAAGAGGGAGGGAGGAGGGGGGTCCGCTAGGAAGAGTGGGTGGGTGGATGCATTGATGGCTGCAGGGCCACTTTATGACAGAAGGGCGTGGGCAAGGACAATGATGCCTTAGTGCAGCTGATATAAAAGCAGGTTGGCTGCTTGGCACATCATCAAACAGGAAGAGAGAAGGGGGGCGGGCTAGAAGGAGTGGGTGGGTGGATGCATTGATGGTTGGAAAAGGCATGGGCAGAGACAATGCTGCCTCAGTGCAGCTGACATTAAAGCAGATAGGCTGGTTGGCGTATCATAAAAAAAGGAGGGGGGGGTGGGGGGGGGGGGGGGGGGGGGGGCTAGGAAGAGTGGGTGGATGGATGCATCGATGGTTGGAGGGGCACTTCCTTTCAGAGGAGAGCGTGGGCAAGGATAATGCTGCATCAGTGAAGCTGACATTAAAGCAGGTAGGCTGCTTGGCGCATCATTAAAGAGGGAGGGAGGAGGGGGGTCCGCTAGGAAGAGTGGGTGGGTGGATGCATTGATGGCTGCAGGGCCACTTTATGACAGAAGGGCGTGGGCAAGGACAATGATGCCTTAGTGCAGCTGATATAAAAGCAGGTTGGCTGCTTGGCACATCATCAAAACAGGAAGAGAGAAGGGGGGCGGGCTAGAAGGAGTGGGTGGGTGGATGCATTGATGGTTGGAAAAGGCATGGGCAGAGACAATGCTGCCTCAGTGCAGCTGACATTAAAGCAGATAGGCTGGTTGGCGTATCATAAAAAAAGGAGGGGGGGGTGGGGGGGGGGGGCTAGGAAGAGTGGGTGGATGGATGCATCGATGGTTGGAGGGCCACTTCCTTCAGAGGAGAGCGTGGGCAAGGATAATGCTGCATCAGTGAAGCTGACATTAAAGCAGGTAGGCTGCTTGGCGCATCATTAAAAAGAGGGAGGGAGGAGGGGGGTCCGCTAGGAAGAGTGGGTGGGTGGATGCATTGATGGCTGCAGGAGCACCTTATGACAGAAGGGCGTGGGCAAGGACAATGATGCCTTAGTGCAGCTGATATAAAAGCAGGTTGGCTGCTTGGCACATCATCAAAACAGGAAGAGAGAAGGGGGGCGGGCTAGAAGGAGTGGGTGGGTGGATGCATTGATGGTTGGAAAAGGCATGGGCAGAGACAATGCTGCCTCAGTGCAGCTGACATTAAAGCAGATAGGCTGGTTGGCGTATCATAAAAGAAGGAGGGGGGGGGGGGGGGGGGGGGGGGGGGGCTAGGAAGAGTGGGTGGATGGATGCATCGATGGTTGGAGGGCCACTTCCTTTCAGAGGAGAGCGTGGGCAAGGATAATGCTGCATCAGTGAAGCTGACATTAAAGCAGGTAGGCTGCTTGGCGCATCATTAAAAGAGGGAGGGAGGAGGGGGGGTCCGCTAGGAAGAGTGGGTGGGTGGATGCATTGATGGCTGCAGGGCCACTTTATGACAGAAGGGCGTGGGCAAGGACAATGATGCCTTAGTGCAGCTGATATAAAAGCAGGTTGGCTGCTTGGCACATCATCAAAACAGGAAGAGAGAAGGGGGGCGGGCTAGAAGGAGTGGGTGGTGGATGCATTGATGGTTGGAAAAGGCATGGGCAGAGACAATGCTGCCTCAGTGCAGCTGACATTAAAGCAGATAGGCTGGTTGGCGTATCATAAAAAGAAGGAGGGGGGGGGGGGGGGGGGGGGGGTGCACTAGGAAGAGTGGGTGGATGGATGCATCGATGGTTGGAGGGGCACTTCCTTTCAGAGGAGAGCGTGGGCAAGGATAATGCTGCATCAGTGAAGCTGACATTAAAGCAGGTAGGCTGCTTGGCGCATCATTAAAAAAGAGGGAGGGAGGAGGGGGGTCCGCTAGGAAGAGTGGGTGGGTGGATGCATTGATGGCTGCAGGGCCACTTTATGACAGAAGGGCGTGGGCAAGGACAATGATGCCTTAGTGCAGCTGATATAAAAGCAGGTTGGCTGCTTGGCACATCATCAAACAGGAAGAGAGAAGGGGGGCGGGCTAGAAGGAGTGGGTGGGTGGATGCATTGATGGTTGGAAAAGGCATGGGCAGAGACAATGCTGCCTCAGTGCAGCTGACATTAAAGCAGATAGGCTGGTTGGCGTATCATAAAAGAAGGAGGGGGGGGGGGGGGGGGGGGGGGTGCACTAGGAAGAGTGGGTGGATGGATGCATCGATGGTTGGAGGGGCACTTCCTTTCAGAGGAGAGCGTGGGCAAGGATAATGCTGCATCAGTGAAGCTGACATTAAAGCAGGTAGGCTGCTTGGCGCATCATTAAAAGAGGGAGGGAGGAGGGGGGTCCGCTAGGAAGAGTGGGTGGGTGGATGCATTGATGGCTGCAGGGCCACTTTATGACATAAGGGCGTGGGCAAGAACAATGATGCCTTAGTGCAGCTGATATAAAAGCAGGTTGGCTGCTTGGCACATCATCAAAACAGGAAGAGAGAAGGGGGGCGGGCTAGAAGGAGTGGGTGGGTGGATGCATTGATGGTTGGAAAAGGCATGGGCAGAGACAATGCTGCCTCAGTGCAGCTGACATTAAAGCAGATAGGCTGGTTGGCGTATCATAAAAGAAGGAGGGGGGGGGGGGGGGGGGGGGGGGTGCACTAGGAAGAGTGGGTGGATGGATGCATCGATGGTTGGAGGGGCACTTCCTTTCAGAGGAGAGCGTGGGCAAGGATAATGCTGCATCAGTGAAGCTGACATTAAAGCAGGTAGGCTGCTTGGCGCATCATTAAAAGAGGGAGGGAGGAGGGGGGGTCCGCTAGGAAGAGTGGGTGGGTGGATGCATTGATGGCTGCAGGGCCACTTTATGACAGAAGGGCGTGGGCAAGGACAATGATGCCTTAGTGCAGCTGATATAAAAGCAGGTTGGCTGCTTGGCACATCATCAAACAGGAAGAGAGAGGGGGGGCGGGCTAGAAGGAGTGGGTGGGTGGATGCATTGATGGTTGGAAAAGGCATGGGCAGAGACAATGCTGCCTCAGTGCAGCTGACATTAAAGCAGATAGGCTGGTTGGCGTATCATAAAAAGAAGGAGGGGGGGGGGGGGGGGGGGTGCACTAGGAAGAGTGGGTGGATGGATGCATCGATGGTTGGAGGGGCACTTCCTTTCAGAGGAGAGCGTGGGCAAGGATAATGCTGCATCAGTGAAGCTGACATTAAAGCAGGTAGGCTGCTTGGCGCATCATTAAAAGAGGGAGGGAGGAGGGGGGTCCGCTAGGAAGAGTGGGTGGGTGGATGCATTGATGGCTGCAGGGCCACTTTATGACAGAAGGGCGTGGGCAAGGACAATGATGCCTTAGTGCAGCTGATATAAAAGCAGGTTGGCTGCTTGGCACATCATCAAAACAGGAAGAGAGAAGGGGGGCGGGCTAGAAGGAGTGGGTGGGTGGATGCATTGATGGTTGGAAAAGGCATGGGCAGAGACAATGCTGCCTCAGTGCAGCTGACATTAAAGCAGATAGGCTGGTTGGCGTATCATAAAAAGAAGGAGGGGGGGGGGGGGGGGGGGTGCACTAGGAAGAGTGGGTGGATGGATGCATCGATGGTTGGAGGGGCACTTCCTTTCAGAGGAGAGCGTGGGCAAGGATAATGCTGCATCAGTGAAGCTGACATTAAAGCAGGTAGGCTGCTTGGCGCATCATTAAAAGAGGGAGGGAGGAGGGGGGGTCCGCTAGGAAGAGTGGGTGGGTGGATGCATTGATGGCTGCAGGGCCACTTTATGACATAAGGGCGTGGGCAAGAACAATGATGCCTTAGTGCAGCTGATATAAAAGCAGGTTGGCTGCTTGGCACATCATCAAAACAGGAAGAGAGAAGGGGGGCGGGCTAGAAGGAGTGGGTGGGTGGATGCATTGATGGTTGGAAAAGGCATGGGCAGAGACAATGCTGCCTCAGTGCAGCTGACATTAAAGCAGATAGGCTGGTTGGCGTATCATAAAAGAAGGAGGGGGGGGGGGGGGGGGGGGGGGGGCTAGGAAGAGTGGGTGGATGGATGCATCGATGGTTGGAGGGCCACTTCCTTTCAGAGGAGAGCGTGGGCAAGGATAATGCTGCATCAGTGAAGCTGACATTAAAGCAGGTAGGCTGCTTGGCGCATCATTAAAAGAGGGAGGGAGGAGGGGGGTCCGCTAGGAAGAGTGGGTGGGTGGATGCATTGATGGCTGCAGGGCCACTTTATGACAGAAGGGCGTGGGCAAGGACAATGATGCCTTAGTGCAGCTGATATAAAAGCAGGTTGGCTGCTTGGCACATCATCAAAACAGGAAGAGAGAAGGGGGGCGGGCTAGAAGGAGTGGGTGGGTGGATGCATTGATGGTTGGAAAAGGCATGGGCAGAGACAATGCTGCCTCAGTGCAGCTGACATTAAAGCAGATAGGCTGGTTGGCGTATCATAAAAAGAAGGAGGGGGGGGGGGGGGGGGGGGTTGCACTAGGAAGAGTGGGTGGATGGATGCATCGATGGTTGGAGGGGCACTTCCTTTCAGAGGAGAGCGTGGGCAAGGATAATGCTGCATCAGTGAAGCTGACATTAAAGCAGGTAGGCTGCTTGGCGCATCATTAAAAGAGGGAGGGAGGAGGGGGGTCCGCTAGGAAGAGTGGGTGGGTGGATGCATTGATGGCTGCAGGGCCACTTATGACAGAAGGGCGTGGGCAAGGACAATGATGCCTTAGTGCAGCTGATATAAAAGCAGGTTGGCTGCTTGGCACATCATCAAAACAGGAAGAGAGAAGGGGGGCGGGCTAGAAGGAGTGGGTGGGTGGATGCATTGATGGTTGGAAAAGGCATGGGCAGAGACAATGCTGCCTCAGTGCAGCTGACATTAAAGCAGATAGGCTGGTTGGCGTATCATAAAAAAAAGGGGGGGGGGGGGGGGGGGGGGCTAGGAAGAGTGGGTGGATGGATGCATCGATGGTTGGAGGGCCACTTCCTTTCAGAGGAGAGCGTGGGCAAGGATAATGCTGCATCAGTGAAGCTGACATTAAAGCAGGTAGGCTGCTTGGCGCATCATTAAAAGAGGGAGGGAGGAGGGGGGTCCGCTAGGAAGAGTGGGTGGGTGGATGCATTGATGGCTGCAGGAGCACCTTATGACAGAAGGGCGTGGGCAAGGACAATGATGCCTTAGTGCAGCTGATATAAAAGCAGGTTGGCTGCTTGGCACATCATCAAAACAGGAAGAGAGAAGGGGGGCGGGCTAGAAGGAGTGGGTGGGTGGATGCATTGATGGTTGGAAAAGGCATGGGCAGAGACAATGCTGCCTCAGTGCAGCTGACATTAAAGCAGATAGGCTGGTTGGCGTATCATAAAAGAAGGAGGGGGGGGGGGGGGGGGGGGGGTGCACTAGGAAGAGTGGGTGGATGGATGCATCGATGGTTGGAGGGGCACTTCCTTTCAGAGGAGAGCGTGGGCAAGGATAATGCTGCATCAGTGAAGCTGACATTAAAGCAGGTAGGCTGCTTGGCGCATCATTAAAAGAGGGAGGGAGGAGGGGGGTCCGCTAGGAAGAGTGGGTGGGTGGATGCATTGATGGCTGCAGGGCCACTTTATGACAGAAGGGCGTGGGCAAGGACAATGATGCCTTAGTGCAGCTGATATAAAAGCAGGTTGGCTGCTTGGCACATCATCAAAACAGGAAGAGAGAAGGGGGGCGGGCTAGCTAGAAGGAGTGGGTGGGTGGATGCATTGATGGTTGGAAAAGGCATGGGCAGAGACAATGCTGCCTCAGTGCAGCTGACATTAAAGCAGATAGGCTGGTTGGCGTATCATAAAAAGAAGGAGGGGGGGGGGGGGGGGGGGTGCACTAGGAAGAGTGGGTGGATGGATGCATCGATGGTTGGAGGGGCACTTCCTTTCAGAGGAGAGCGTGGGCAAGGATAATGCTGCATCAGTGAAGCTGACATTAAAGCAGGTAGGCTGCTTGGCGCATCATTAAAAGAGGGAGGGAGGAGGGGGGTCCGCTAGGAAGAGTGGGTGGGTGGATGCATTGATGGCTGCAGGGCCACTTTATGACATAAGGGCGTGGGCAAGGACAATGATGCCTTAGTGCAGCTGATATAAAAGCAGGTTGGCTGCTTGGCACATCATCAAAACAGGAAGAGAGAAGGGGGGCGGGCTAGAAGGAGTGGGTGGGTGGATGCATTGATGGTTGGAAAAGGCATGGGCAGAGGACAATGCTGCCTCAGTGCAGCTGACATTAAAGCAGATAGGCTGGTTGGCGTATCATAAAAAAAAGGAGGGGGGGGGGGGGGGGGGGCTAGGAAGAGTGGGTGGATGGATGCATCGATGGTTGGAGGGCCACTTCCTTTCAGAGGAGAGCGTGGGCAAGGATAATGCTGCATCAGTGAAGCTGACATTAAAGCAGGTAGGCTGCTTGGCGCATCATTAAAAGAGGGAGGGAGGAGGGGGGTCCGCTAGGAAGAGTGGGTGGGTGGATGCATTGATGGCTGCAGGAGCACCTTATGACAGAAGGGCGTGGGCAAGGACAATGATGCCTTAGTGCAGCTGATATAAAAGCAGGTTGGCTGCTTGGCACATCATCAAAACAGGAAGAGAGAAGGGGGGCGGGCTAGAAGGAGTGGGTGGGTGGATGCATTGATGGTTGGAAAAGGCATGGGCAGAGACAATGCTGCCTCAGTGCAGCTGACATTAAAGCAGATAGGCTGGTTGGCGTATCATAAAAAGAAGGAGGGGGGGGGGGGGGGGGGGGGGGGGGGGGGCGCTAGGAAGAGTGGGTGGATGGATGCATTTGCATTGATAATTGGAGGGCCACTTCTGTTCGGAGGAGGGCGTGGGCAAGGATAATGCTGCCTCAGTGCAGCTTACATTAAATCAGATAGGCTGGTTGGTGCAGCGTTAAAAGAGGGAGGTTGGGGGGGGGGGGGGGGGGTAGGAAGAGTGGGTAGTTGGATGCATTGATTGTTCGAGGGCCACTTTCTGACAGAGGAAGGCGTGTGCAAGGAAAATGCAGGCTCAGTACAGCTGACCACTGCTCGTGTTAACTTGATAGATGGGGTAACTTGGCATGTTTTCCCTGCCTACCAACTATGCAGCCAACCACCTCAACCACCACTGTCCAGGTCACTTTGATGGATGAGGAGCTGTCCCACCTGAAGCCTTTCCTCGACCATCTCTGAATTCCTCCCCCCCCCCCCCCCCCCCCCCCCCCCCCCCCCCCCCCCCCCCCCCCCCCCCCCCCCCCCGCACACACACACACACCATCACCACCACCCCAAGCACCCACTTCCAACACCCCCCAACCCTAAGGACCCTACCACTAACACCCCAGCCCAACCCCAGCCCAACCCCAGCCCAACCCCACCTAGCCCAACAACAACAACCACAACCACAACACTGTCCAGGTCACTTTGATGGACGAGGAGCTGCGGCACCTGAAGCATGAGGAAGGAGAGTGGGCTAAGATCTCAAAAGAGCTTGCCACCCAACCCAACCCTACCCACCCTGCCCAGCCCACCCATACCCCACCCCAGCCCAACCCCACCCAGCCCACCCATACCCCACCCCAGCCCACCCATAACCCACCCCAGCCCACCCATACCCCACCCCAGCCCAACCCCACCCAGCCCACCACCACCACCTCTAACACTGTCCTGGTCACTTTGACAGGATCTGAGACACCTGAAGGAGAGCAAGCTAAGATATTAAAAGAGCTTGCCTCACCAACCAACCTACCCTGTCCAGCCCAGCCCACCCATACCCCATCCCAGCCCACCACCACCACCACTAACACTGTCCAGGTCATTTGGATGGCTGAGGATCTGAGACACCTGAAGCATGAGGAAGGATTGCGAGCTAAGATCTTGAAAGAGCTTGCCTCAACATTCAACCCACCCTGCCCAGCCCACCTATACCCCACCCCAGCCCACCAACAACAACAACAACAACAACTCTGTCCAGGTTACTTTGATGGACGAGGAGCTGCGGCACATGAAGCATGAGGAAGGAGAGCAAGCTAAGATCTTAAAAGGGCCTGCCTCACAACCCCACCCACCCTGCCCAGCCCAGCCATACCCCACCCTAGCCCAGCAACAACAACAACAACAACACTGTCCAGGTCACTTTGATGGACGAGGAGCTGAGACACCTGAAGCATGAGGAAGGAGAGCGAGCGAAGATCCTGAAAGAGCTTGCCTCACAATTCAACCCCACCCATCCCACCCTGCCCTGCCCAGCCCAGCCCACCCATACCCCACCCCTGCCCACCCCAGCCCACCCATACCCAACCCCACACCCACCATCACCACCACCACTAACACTGCCCAGGTCACTTTGATGGACGAGGAGCTGCGGCACCTGAAGCATGAGGAAGGAGAGCGAGCGAAGATCTCGAAAGAGCTTGCCACCCAACCCAACCCTACCCAACCCAACCCACCCTGCCCAGCCCACCCATACCCCACCCCAGCCCACCCATACCCCAGCCCACCCATACCCCAGCCCACCACCACCACCACCACTAACACTGTCCAGGTCACTTTGATGGACGAGGAGCTGCGACACCTAAAGCATGAGGAAGGAGAGCGAGCGAAGATCCTGAAAGAGCTTGCCTCACAACGGGACCGCGTTGCCCTGGCCATTGCCCAGAAGCTTGCCAAGGTGAAGGAGATCGAGCTGTCAGTGCGCATTCGCGAAGTGGAGCTGGCTGAGCTGAAAAAAATCCAGAAGGATGTGCAGCGTAGGACAAAGGACTACCAGAAGTTGTATGAGTTGGTCAAGAATCAGCGAAACAAATTTGTGAACCTCATCCAGGTAAGAGGCTGAACAATTTTCAAAATTCGAAATTCGAAATTTCAATTTTGTGAACCTGATCCAGGTAAGCGCGCAATCCACCACACAACACCGCACAACACACAACACAGCACCATACAGGACCACACAACACCACACCACACAACTCAACACCACACCACACCACACACTACCAAAAGTTGTATGAGTTGGTAAAGAACAAGCAAAACAAATTTGTGAACCGAATCCAGGTAAGGGCGCTATCCACCCACACCACCACCACCTACACCGCACAACACTACACCTACACCACCACTCACACCCACACCACCTTCACCACCACCACACACACACACACCACCCACACCCACACCACCACCAACAACCCCTGCTGTGCAGTCTGCCAACCAGTCTGTACATGAGATGAAGGACAAGAGCAAGATTCTGCATGGTGACAGCAACATCTTACATTATGAGGTCAATGTGAAGAGCAACACCCACTACCACACCCACACCACACACTTACACACACACACACACCGCCACCAACCCCTGCTGTGCAGTCTGCCAACCAGTCTGTACATGAGATGAAGGACAAGAGCAAGATTCTACATAGTGAAAGCGACATCTTGCACTCTGAGGTTAATGTGAAGGGCAAGCTCTTGTCACAGTCCCGCTCGCAGCACCAGAGTGCGGTTTCGGAGCGAGACCAGCTGCGCATTGAGCTTGGCAAATACGGCACGACTTTCAGGAACAAGCAGTCGACTGTAGATGAACAGATCGCTGAGGTAGGATGATGTTTGTGTGTACCCACACACTACACACCATTCCCACACCCCCACACCCTTGTCCATGAACAGATCGCTGAGGTAGGATGATGTTTGTGTGTACCCACACACTACACACCATTCCCACACCCCCACACCCTTGTCCATGAACAGATTGCTGAGGTAGGATGATGTTTGTGTGTATTTGTACCCCCACACTCCCACACTACACACCATTCCCACAACCCCACACCCTTGTAGATGAACAGTTTGCTGAGGAAGGATGTTTGTGTGTATTTTTTGTGTTGTGCGAGTGCGTTTTACAGTCTATCCGGTAAAGGAATAGCTAACCTGCACACACACTACACACCCTTCCCAGGGATTTGTTGTTCAAATCTGAAAGTGGGTTTTTCTAGCTTCATGGGTTTAGGTCTCCTTCAGGGACAGCGCTTTTATAGCTTTTCAGGGTCCTTTGGGGGGGTCGGGGGGGGGGGGGGGGGGGGTCTCTATAGCGGTAATTAGGGCCAAAACGGGGTCAAAAATAGCGTATAAAGCGTGAAAAATATCCCCGACCCATCCCGCACCCACACACCCCACCACCCCATCAACAGGTCGACAAGCTGAATGCCCTTCACACACACACACACACACTACACACACATCCACACCCACACACTACACCATTCCATCATCAGGTCGACAAGCTGAATGCCCTTCACACACACACACACACACACTACACACACATCCACACCCACACACTCCACCATCCCATCATCAGGTTGACAAGCTGAATGCCCTTCACCCACCCACACCCACACACTACACACACATCCACACCCACACACTACACCATCCCATCATCAGGTCGACAAGCTGGATGCCCTTCACACACCCACACCCACACACTACACACACATCCACACCCACACACTCCACCATCCCACCAACAGGTTGACAAGCTGAATGCCCTTCACGCACCCACACACACACACTACACACACATCCACACCCACACACTCCACCATCCCACCAACAGGATGACAAGCTGAATGCCCTTCACACACCCACACCCACACACTACACACACATCCACACCCACACACTACACCATCACATCATCAGGTTGACAAGCTGAATGCCCTTCACACACCCACACCTACACACTCCACCATCCCACCAACAGGTCGACAAGCTGAATGCGATCATTAACACACACACACACACATACCCCAGCACTTCATCGACAGGTAGACAGGCTGAATGCGATCATTAAAACACACACACACTGTCCCATACATGCATACCCCATCAACAGGTCGACAAGCTGAATACCCTTCACACACCCACACCCACACACTGCACACACATCCATACCCACACACCCCACCATCCCACCAACAGGTCGACAAGCTGAATGCGATCATTAACACACACACACACACACACACCCATACCCCACCATCCCATCATCAGGTTGACAAGCTGAATGCCCTTCACACACCCACACCCACACACTACACACACATCCACACCCACACACCCCACCATCACATCGTCAGGTCGACAAGCTGAATGCGATCATTAACTTAGCAGAGAAGGAGATGCTGAAGCTGCGGAAGCAGTATGAGGTGGTGATTGAGGCCCGAAACTACACAGGCATCATGCTCATCGACCGCAACGATGAGCTGTGTATCTTGTATGAGAAGTCAAACATCCTAGGAGAGGTGCGTGGGGCAGGGGTCACGAAGTTTAGCTTTGCCAGAAGTTGCGGAAGCAGTATAAGGAGGTGATTGAGGTGGGAACCTACACAGGCATCATGCTTATTGATCAAAATAAGGAGCTGTGTATCTTGTATGAGAAGTCAAACATCCTAGGAGAGGTGCGTGGGGCAGGGGTCACGAAGATTAGCTTTGCCTGAAGCTGCTGAAGCATCATAAGGAGGTGATTGAGGCCCAAAACTACATGGGCATCATGCCTATCGATCCAAATGAGGAGCTGTGTATCTTGTATGCGAACTCAAACCTCATGCATATTAGTTTATACATTATTTGTTTATTATTTGTAGGGTATATGATATGATATGATATGATGCCGGCAGTCTGACTAGGCTAAAGTTACCATGTATATATCATGTAATGCACTTTTTTGATACCATATGATATCAAACTTGCCTTTGGTCATTATCATATGATATGCCGGTCCCTAATTCTTTGTACTAAGGTATTTACCAGTTTATCGTCATTGCCATCACTGGATAATATGCCATCACAGGATAATGTGCCATCACTGGAAAAGTATACGAAATGAAAAAGCATGTTTTCTTTCTCAAGGAAAAGAACCAGTGCCTTTACGTAGCACCATTTGATTGTGTTATGAGTAGCCTTAAAGTAATGATACCGCCTTGTGGGGCATGTGATTAGGGGAGCCCTGTCTTTAGGCGGTAAAGAACGAGCTGCTACTTTACCTGGCCAGTGCTACCATGGCGGTCAACAGCGACCGCGACACTAAGGCTTACCCCTAGGGATTCGAACCCCGCACCCTCTGCCTGATTTCAACGAACTTAACCAATATGCATCACTGGATGATAATGAACCCAGTAATAATGTCTGCGTTGAGCACTATCGGCTATATGGCCTAACTAAACCTATATGGCCTAACTAAACCTGTATGGCCTAACTAAACCTGTATGGCCTAACTAAACCTGTATGGCCTAACTAAACCTCCTACCAGGCATGATCCAAGTGCACATACAGGTATATGGCCTAACTAAACCTGAATGGCCTAACTAAACCTTCTAGCATGCAAGATCCAAGTACACATACAGGTCGCTGACGCAGAGTCTCCAATCATCCTGCTCTCCAGGTTTTGAGGAGGTGTGTAAGGGCTTAGCCACTGTGATGATGCTGATGATGATTAACAGCAACAACAACAACAACAACAACAATAAAACAACAACAACTCAAGGGCCTACATTAAACGTCTAGTTAGCATGACCCAAGCACAAATACAGATCACTGACTACCCATGGACTGTTAACCAACACACAATCCCACTCTCCAGATTGTTAAAGGTGGCATGTTGGAGCTTAGCCACCGTGACGATGAGGATGATGATTAACAGCAACAACAACACAACAACAACAACAACAACGAATCAAGGGCCTAACCAAACCTTCTAGTATGCAAGATCCAAGTGCACATTCAGGTCCCTGGTGTAGAGTCTCTAATCATCCTGCTCTCCAGGTTTTGAAAGGAGGTGTGATGGAACTTAGCCACCATGAGGATGAAGAGCGCATGCTCAAAATTGAGTTCATGGACCTATACCAAACCACATTTTAGTTAGCATGGCCCAAGTCCATGTACAAATCACTGACGCCAAGTGTCCAATCATCATGCTCTCTAGGTTTTGAAAGGAGGTGTGTTGGAGCTTAGCCACGGTGACGACGAAGAGCGCATGCTCAGAATTGAGGTCATGGAGCTAAACCAAACCTCCTTCTAGTTAGCATGACCCAAGTCCATGTACAGGTCACTGACGCAAAGTCTCCAATGATCCTGCTCTCCAGGTTTTGAAAGGAGGTGTGTTGGAGCTTAGCCACCATGAGGATGAAGAGCGCATGCTCAGAATTGAGATCATGGACCTAAACCAAACCTCCTTCTAGTTAGCATGATCCAAGTCTATGTACAGTTTACTGACGCCAAGTCTCCAATCATCCAGCTGTCCAGGTTTTGAAAGGTGGCGTGTTGGAGCTTAGCCACCATGACGATGAAGGCGCATACACAGACTTGAGATCATGGACCTTAACTAAACCTCCTTCTAGTTAG
Source organism: Chlamydomonas sp. ICE-L (assembly GCA_013435795.1). NCBI lineage: Eukaryota > Viridiplantae > Chlorophyta > Chlorophyceae > Chlamydomonadales > Chlamydomonadaceae > Chlamydomonas > Chlamydomonas sp. ICE-L. Next base: position 13,295,994 of record JACBWV010000626.1, read on the forward strand.
CATGATCCAAGTCTATGTACAGTTTACTAACACCAAGTCTCCGATCATCCTGCTGTCCAGGTTTTGAAAGGTGGCGTGTTGGAGCTTAGCCACCGTGACGATGAAGAGCGCATGCTCAGAATTGAGGTCATGGAGTTGGAACGTTCCATTGCCACCACCATTAAGGTGGTGCCGAAGATCCCATTGCTGGATGAGGATGTGGCGCGGCTTCAACAAACCATTCTAGAGACACGGCGTGAGGCTGAGGCACTGAGTGTGGCCCTGGAGAACCCAGGCAATCACAGTCGCTGGAGGCTCCTAGAGGGCAAGATTCCTGGTGAGTGGCATGGTGGTGGAACGCAGGGTACACATGACGCGCACTATTGCGTGCTAGCGCGCTAGGTTTTGGAGCCCGATTGCGCGATTGACGCAACTTGTGTAACGCCCTCTGGGCGCAGCCTGCAGAAATATGTTTCTGTTGAAGCGCAACCCCAAATTACAAAATTTAGTACCCTGGTGGACAGGGCCAGCTGGACTATGATAATATGATCAGGTAAAGTTTTAGTTCAGAGGTAGGTGGCTGGAAGGCGGCGGTTGGTGGTGCTTGAAGGTATATGCAGTCCCCACGTATATTCTTGGACTAGGACGTCGTCCCTGATCTCTGATCCTTGAACCCTGAACCTTGAACCATGCAGATAAGGAAGAGCTCGTTGCCAAGGTGCAACAAGTGGAGGAGCGGTTGAACGATAAGAAAGAGCAGCTCCTGGAGAAGGAGCTCATTTTAGAAGAGGTCAGCACACTGTCTGACAAGCTACGGGTGCAGGCGACAGAAGGGCGGGCAGACACCATTGAGCTGGCAAAGCGTGTGAATGAGTACCAGGCGAAGTTGAGAGCGGTGACAAGGAAGATCATGGCTACTGTCAGTGAGCTGTCCATGTACCAGGTGAGGGTTGGATTGGATTGTTACATGGTTGCACAGCCGACTCAACATGTACTGAAAACAAGCTGCCAATTCGTTTTCAACACTATCAGCAAGTACCAAGAAACACAAACAAACACACACACACTACTAACACATACACAAACACACACACTCCTAACACACACATAAACACACACACTCCTAACACACACATTATTAACACACACACTCCTAACACAAAAACACTCCTAACACACATTCATATATAACACACACACTCATAGCGCACACTCTCCTAACACAAACACACACAAACACACACACAAACACACTCGGAACACAAACACACACACACACAAACACGCACGCATAACACACTCCTAACACAAACACACACTCCTAGCACACTCCTAACACACCCCCAACACAAATGCACACAAACACAAACACACACTCCTAACACACACACCCATATATAACATGGGTCTGACACACACACATACAAAAAACAAGTACGTGAAGAAAAACAAATTACGTGAAAGATCGTGGAAGTTTCGTGAAAATATCATTAAAAACAGGTGGCCGGGAACCGTTTTTACACAAACAAACACGCACACCATTAACACAAGCACACACCCATAACTAACATGTGCCTGACACACCCGATTGCTGTCACCAGGCCACCTCTCTGAAGTTGGGCAGTGAGAAGGAAGAGCTAGAGGGTGAGGTGATGGATGCTCGGGATCGTGTCTCTCAAGACGTGGCACCTACAGATGACGCCGAGCGTGAATGGTACCAGCTGGAGAGGCAGCGCCTCATGTCCATGGACATGGCCGATGCAACTAGAGAGGAGGAGAGGATGCTGGATGCCAAGGTACGTTGTATTGTATGTTGTATTGTATGTTGTATTACTGATTGTATTGTATGTTTTTTGTATGTACCTCACGCCTCGGGATAAGGCGTAATATGTATTGTATCGTATGTCCATGGACATGGCCGATGCGACTAGAGAGGAGGAGAGGATGCTGGATGCCAAGGTACGTTGTATTGCTTGTTGTATCGTATGTACCTCATGCCAAGGTATGTTGTATGTATGAAATTGAAATTGTTACATCCGAGTAATGTGCCACTATTAGGACGTGAAGTTAAGGACACCACTGCGTAAGCCGGAACTAGCAGTAGTCACCATGTTGTATTGTATGTATTGCTTGTTGTATCGTATGTAACTCACGCCTCGTAATAAGGCGTACTATTTGTTTATTTATTGTATCGTATGTATGTATTGTGTGTTGTATTGTACATTTTTTGGTGGTGCGCCCCTTCTGGGGGGCGGGATCCATTTGTCCGTTCGGCCGACCGTCTGACCATGATGAAGCCAGACACGTCAGCCAATGGTCTCGTAACTAACTCGCTTCCCTTGCCATCTGTTGCTCCGTCGCGATCACTCTCCGCCATTTTTTAGCGTCGCAGGCGACGCTGCATCAAACATATTTAACTGGGATTTGTCTTGCTGTGCGTGGCAGTAAGGGTTTCAACGAGAAAAACTCATAAGTATCAACATGGCAATAAATGTATGTGCAGGTGGGTGTATATGCGGGTGGGTGTGGGTGGGTTGGTTGGGGTGGGTGGGGGGCTTGCCTTAAACCAAGCCTCATGGTCTTCCACCTATCCATTCATCCATCCATCTGCCTGTCTGTCTGTCTGTCTGTCTGTCTGTCTGTCTGTCTGCTTGTCTTCCTGTCTATCTGTCTATCTATCTATGTATTCTGCAAGTATCTATGTATTCTGTATCTATTTATCTATCTACGTATCTTGCAAGATGCCAAGAGAGCACTCGCAGCCGTGTCGTTCAACAGTATCCAGCTTTATATCTGACGTTGTCTGGTTATCTGCCATGTCTGGTTGTCTTCCTGTCTATCTATTTATCTATCTATGTATCTAGCTGTATATATGTGATGTCGTCTGGTCATCTGCCATGCCTGGTTGTCTTCCTATCTATCTATCTATCTATCTATCTATCTAGCCTTATATCTGACGGCGTCTGGTTATTTACCATGTCTGGTTGTCTTCCTGTCTATCTATCTATGTATCTATCTATCTATCTATCTGTCTATCTATCTATCTATCTATCTATCTATCTTCCTCTTTACCTGACGTCGCCTGGTTCTCTGCCATGTAGGCCTTCGCAACACAATCCACAGCTGAGCCTCGACCCAATGCCTACATCCCTGAGCAACTGGGTATCCCCAAGCCATATGGAACCTTCACTCCGTTCAAGCCCACGGAACAAGGAAGCACCATGCGCCATATCAGGAAGCCACAACCCAAGGATATTGTCATTTAGACCTGTTCTAATAGGAACGGCCCCAGCCCCCACGGCCCTAGTAGCGTGGTCCAGTAGTCATCTGGACCGCCACGGGCATACACGCGTGCTGAACAACGCATCATGCTACTGCCATGTGCAGTAGAATATCCATCTATCACTACACCCATCCAACCATAGGAGGAGGTGGAGGCTGAGACTGTGGTTGAGGCTGAGGTTTCTGTGTATGCTACTGCCATGTGCAGTAGCATAACAAGACCCAGCAAAATGGCCGGAGCTTTGGGGGTACTTGAATTCGGTGCAAGGGAAATTGGGTATCCTTCGTGTTGTGTTCCGTTTTTGTACGTAGAATGTGTAGTGGTGTATAAGTCTGGTTGTCTTAGGAATTTAGGATGGGTGTTCCAGATCAGAGTGCCTTATTTGGCAGTCTCATGCCATTGAGTCTGTGTGTGGGTTTTTTTGTGGGGTGGGGGTGGGGGGCAGTTTCATGTCAGTTAGTCTGTGTTGTGGTAATGGTGTTGTGGTGATGGTAGTGTTCTGGTGATGCTGATGGTATGATGATGGTGACGGTGTTGTGGTGATGGTAGTGTTCTGGTGATGATGGTGTTGTGCTGATGGTGTGATGTTTGGTGTTGCATATCAGGGTGTCTTATTTGATGATGTATCATGAATGTCGGGTTAGATTGTTAGGGGTTCAGTTCATCAGTGCTTTTTTTTGAAGCCCTTCCTACTCGGTTGTGCAAGTCCCTTTAGCCTAGTTGGCCTACCCCTGGACTGTAACATACATACACATGTCGTGTTAGCTTAGGAGTAACCTAAATATGAAATGTTGATATTACTACCTTCCAGCATGTGAGCCGCACATGCACAGAACATGCTGGCGAGACTTACTTCATGTACTTGTTATTTTTTCGAAGCTTGCAACCTTGCAGTTCAGTGGTTGTGTAATAAGCACCTGGATAGGCATTGAAATTGAAATTGTTACATCCGTGTAATCCACTTACTCACAGGACGTGATGTTAAGGACATCACAGCGTAAGCCGGAGCTAGCTATGGTCACCGTTATTAGCTATAGTCACCTGGATAGGAATGTAATATCAGTGAGTAACTTGAACTTGGTTACATAGCTTCAGCCAGTAAATCCTCGTAATAAGGCATACTTTTCATTTACGTATCCTTCGATAACGTTATATATTTCGCCAGTTCACAGCTGACAAACATCTTTCATGGCTACTTTGATCCGTATTGCCCCAGTCAGGCATGCAGCCCTTGGCTGATCAGGTGTGTGGTCAGGTCGACTGTCCACAGTCAGTATTGTTTAGGAAAGGAACAGGCATGAATCCGTCTGCGATGGCTTACCTGCCAGGGTGACAGCCCGTCCTAACTTGAACTTGGTTACATAGCTTCGGCCAGCAATTTGGCTGCTCGCCTTCTTCGGCAGTAAAAACAATAATTACCAGGAAAATGTAAATTCGAACGAGTCATTTTTTTTCTTACCTGACAGGATGACAGCCTGTCCTAATCGTGATCAGCCAGTGCTTTCCCCTCCGGTAACGATACTCCCGTGCATAAAAACGTGGTCTAATTTTTTGCGCGCACCCGGGGGGGCCACTCCCCGGGATGAAGGAGGGGGGGCGGGGGGGGAGAGCGCACTTCAGAGAGTATTGGCTTTGCCGGGGGCAACTTGAACTTAGTTACATAGCTTCAGCCAGCAAATGTTGCTGCTCTCGCATACACTTGCTCCACTCATACGCAGAAGCAGCTGACCATTTCTCACATTTCAGTTCATTCCCGAACTTGAGTCAAATGGAAAACCCGGTACTGGTTGATGACCAAGGAATACATATCGGATACGCCCACTGGGGACCTGGAAGGAAACCAATGGTGGGCGTGGCCCACGCAGATCGCAGGCAGTCACGCGCACCAAGCATGGGGCTGCCCCAACAGTGACGCCACCTGGTCAGCACGCCACTACTTGTGCAAATCTTGGATACGACACTCCTCCTCCTCCAAATTCTACCGCGCATATAAAATAACCTCCACCTCGCACCCTGACAGGATCCGCGAGGCCATGATATTCCCCGACAGCAGCGCACCTGCACCACCAGCGCGCCTGCTTCACCTTACCTACGGATCTCAGGACAGAGCCCTGCACATTACGAGCTGGCGGGGCAAGCGCTCTTACAGCGACGACAAACTTGCCACCACCACCGTTGTCCACGCCCAATGGGCCCCAACCATCATGCACAACGACCATATCAACTCCTACACACGCATGGGATACCGCATCCACCACTGCACACCTCTTACCTCCACTACCTCCACCATACATTGGAAACCTCAATCTCACCATGCGGCTCACCTTGTTGAACTGGTGGGACAACCAGCATATGACCAATTAACCCACACCTTTAAAACCACTCCTCCGATAACCACACACCTCAATCCCAGGAAGGACATCCACCTCACTAACCTCCAGCAACAAGGCCAATGGGCCATCTCCCCAGGATTTAATGCTGACAATCATAATCTGGTTCACAAACTTTTGCACATTGACACACACGACAGGCACCCAGACTGGGACATTCAACCACCCTCAGCCTACATTATACAAACAGGCATCCTAACTACTTTGGATGACCAATCCACACACACACATACCAAGGCTTCATATCTTTATAACCCCACAGGTCACTGTCTTGGGCACATTCCCAACGACAGGCTCACCTCTCTTAAACAAAACTATGACCACTTTAAAAATCACCACCCTACCAAATGGAACCAACTGACCCAAGGAGGAACATACCACACTGACTTAGCTGCCCTCTTCCTTCACCAGATACAGAGCTGCTCCTGCTGCCACTAACATTCTGTCTCCCTTCCTCTACCAAGCAGCAGCTGCTCTGGGCATTACTCACCATCGTACCTCCAATCCTCTTAGCTACGACCAAAGCCTCACCTGCTTCTCTTCTACCAGCCCTGCTGTCCAGCTCTTTGGCTCCAACCAAGACCCCTTTCTTACCATCTGGACTGGGGGCTCACTGGTGGACATTCCCAACTCCACCACACAAGCACACCAAGCTCTAAGGTGGGCTCTAGCCAGTGCTGACCATGCTGAAAATACTCTCAGCCCTACCTGCACCCTGATGCTCCTCCCTGATGACCTTGCTGCCCCTTACAAAACTCTCCTCCATCACTCCTGGATTCACTACATTGACTCTAGACCACAGTCTGAATTTTATACTACCTCTGAAATTTGGCTTGGCAGCAAATCTCACACCCCACCCTACACTCAAAAATTACACCTCATTCTTATATGCAACCCTCACAGCCAAGAGACTTACTTTCCTAAACTCCCAGATTTTATTGACCAATGGACATACTACATGCAAAGCCTCTCCTCATCCTGGGAGCCCTCTACTATCACACCACCTCCCACACTTACTTTCACTGACATTGTCATCACCTACCCTCGGAAACTTAAATCTCTTGCCAAAAATCCCTGGCAACCTCCACTCCACCAACACCCTCCTCCCTCTCCTCTAACCATCACCCACCCTTGTTTTTACCTTGCTACCCCCTCCTCTGGCCTCCAGGTCTACACAGATGGTAGCCTAATAAAAGGTAAACCAGGTCACCCTAGCAAAATAGGTGCTGCAGTATATGTCCCGGCTGCAGGACAAAGCTACACCATCAACCCTGGGGGAATAGGGGCCACCAAAACTAACAACCGGGCAGAACTGGTAGCCATCCACCAAGCCCTTCTCAACATTGATTATGACAAATCTCTTACCCTTCATACAGACAGCCTCTGCTCTCTTCAACTTATAAAAAAATGATTCATGACCCCACCACAACAACCCGTTCCATTCATACTGAATTACTGCAATCAATTCAAAAACACCTCATTCAACGCATCCTGCATGGCTCACACACCACCCTTTGTAAAGTCCGTTCCCACATAGGTATCCTTGGAAATGACAGAGCAGACACTCTGGCACGCAAGGCAGCTGAGCACCCTACCTCAACTAATTTTACTGATAACACTGGGGAAATCCCCCGCCACAATGTTTACTGGCCTACAGTTCAACCTCCTCGTACACCCATGGGAGATATTCCCCCAAGAATTTTAGCACCTAACCTTACACAAGGTATCACCTCTAACCTACCCACTAGCTGCCACCTTGGTCAACACCCTCTTAAAGGGATTTATGCAACCACCTGGGCTGATAACACCCCCCACCAACTTCCTCAAGCAAGTAACAAATTTTGGACCTCAACCCTTATCTAGCATAAAACTAAATTCCACATCCTTAAAGCCCGCTGGGGTAGACTGTGGAACCGTAAACTTGCATTCCGCTGGAAACTTCCTTATATTACCAGCACTCACCCACCCACGAACTCCCTATGCCCCATCTGCCACACCTGTGAGGACGGAGCGGGCCACATCCTGGCGGGCTGCACACACCGGACTTTCAAGGGGCTCTACATCAAGAGACATGACGCCGCAGTGCGACTCATCCACAAGGCCATTTGCACAGGAGCCCTTGGATCTCGCAGAATGATCATGGACGCTGGCAAGGAAGAGGACCTCCCCAGGGGGGTCCTGGGCAAACGTCTCCCTGACTGGCTACGCCCCTCCACTATTACTGTAGCGGATTGGAAGAGGATGAGACCTGATCTTGCCGTCCTACCTGACATAGACTCTCCTACCTGTATGTCTGATAAAGAACTCTGGGTTCTTGAGCTTGGATACTGCTCTGATACTAACCATGCTACTAAGTTTATTACTAAACATGCCCAGCATGTTGAATTAGTAAATGGCCTTCGATCGGCTGGATACCTTGTTCACTATGAAGTTATTACCGTTGGTACAACTGGTACTATTCCTACCTCTTTTTTGACTTCTATGACCACTCTTGGACTTCAGAGATCCTGTGCCCTCAAACTGGCGGACACAGTCCATTCTCACACCATTACTAGTTTCCAGAGTATTTTACAGTGCAGACGCTTTATGGAAGCACACCCCGGGTCGATACCCGGGGACTAGCACACAGACCGTCCCCCCTCTCAGGTTTTGTCTTACCAGCTGTATTGTGCCGGTGCTTCCCAACCGGGGTGAAAAAACCCCGTATTAAGGGTGGATTTCCATAGGCCGTGGATGGGTGTGGTACTGGATGGGTCGCTAAATCGGTTTACTTTCGGTTACGCCTCGTGGATGGGTCATGGATGATTCGTGCATCCGTACGCAGTCGATCATTCAGTTCCCCTTCTGTGGAAATGCGGCATGGATGGTTCCGCAATGGCCGGGTGGGCCGAGTGCCATAACTTGAGCTGGAGCTACTGCTGCGCTACAACTTGTCCGCTGGGGAATTATCGCCTGGCCATCTTGTGGCTTAAATGCCGAAGAATCTTGGTAATCTTAAGGTGCAGAATGTCTCGTTTTTTCCGTTCCTCGAATCAGATCTGACGTAATTCGAAATTTCGAGAAGTGAAACTAGCAGAGGGAGGTCAAAGATTTCGTGAGGTCAAACTAGCAGATCGAATTGAAACTAGCAGGGGGAGGTCGCAGATTTCGGAGTGAGGGGGGTCAAACTGAGGAAGGTCGCAGATTTCGGGAGGTCAAACTAGCAGAGGGAACGAGAGGTAATTGAAACTGGCAGAGGCAGGTCGCAGAGAGACCGGCGCCGGACTGCGCCGGACTGTACCGGAAAGTTTGCGACTCATCCAGACTCTTCCAATCCACCCCTCGGTCGATGGCAGGGATGGATTTTGCCATCTGGATGGGTCTCGTGGATGGGTGTTTCGTCGGTACAATCCGTACAAATACGAATCATCCAGGGGCTCTGTGGAAATGGAAGGCCTGGATGGATCGTCGGTTGTTCGTACTTTTCGACCCATCCAGACCCATCCACGGCCTATGGAAATCCACCCTAAACTGCACTGGCATGATGTGGCTACGGTGCCTGCCGGTCAGGCATCGGTGGTAATTCTTTTTACTGAGATGGTCCTACGGTGACTATAGCTAGCTCCGGCTTACGCTATGGTGTCCTTAACTTCACGTCCAGTGAGTAACGGTTCTACACGGATGTAACAATTTCAATTTCAATTTCAATATCGGATACGCGGAACCCTATCAGCTTGGATAACACTCCGGAGAGTGGACTTTGTGTGTGCAGCACGCCAATCTATAAATGCGGAGACGAGAATAAGTTACAAGCACATGAGACCCATTAAGGGGCACCAGTGGAGGAAAGGGGGCGGTAGCCTGGAACCTGATCAGGGTACAGGCTAGACAGCGCGTGTCAGAAGAACCGATGACGCAGTCAACAGGAAGCTGACATAGTACTGTCAGGACCGATAGTTCTAAGGGAGTACACAAGGAGTCACCAAGACATAAAACAAGCGAGAGCACCGCTATTCATGCTGATACTCCACCTATGACGCAGGTGACATACAATACTAGTACTCCACCTATGGCACTGGGGACATACAACCATAAACTGGTAGCAAACAAAAATATAAGGAACGGCGGAAAAACAGGAAACCAGAAGAAAGCCTTGTCTAAAATGAAAGGATGAGAAAGGATGAACCAAAAACCACTGTAGTACTCCGAAAATGTAGCAGCAAAAAACTTGGGTCATACCGAGCTGAGCAGAGACCAAAATGGAAATGTAACCATCCATGGTAAGCGCAAAAATACTATTCATCCAGAATAGTAGGCACCAAACCAGAAAATCACAGGGAGGCCAAACAGAAATCAATCCTAATACCAAAGGAAGGGGAACAACGGTGACTGAAAGAACCGAGAACTTAACCTAAAGAGAAGACTGAAAAAATCGTATATCAAAGTTGGGGAACAACGGTATAGAAAAACCGATCCGGGAATAGGAACCTAACGCCAATCAATGATAACCAAAGAGACGGATTGAAATATCGTGTGAGCGCAGCACACGAGAGAATCAAAGCCTAAAGGACGCAGACAAGAGGACACTAAAGACTACGATGGAAAAAAAAAGTCGATGGAAAAATCCACTACCTCAAAAACTATTCTTAGCATAGAATTCATGACTAGGTTGGGATGAAAAAACCATGATGAACTGGTTTCTTACCCAAAGATGGAAGTAAGAAGATTTATGAAAGTTAATTATCATAAATCCCCAGCTACGGCACTAACGAAAAACAGTCTAAGAGGTGGGTATCGCACCGCAAAGAACTCGTGCACTCAAGACAAACCAAGCGCCTAACTAAAGCAAACCAAACCTGCAGCAACTGAAAAAATCCAAAGGATGCGAAGTTAAAATTTTCAAGAAACTTGTAACCAACAAAGGAAACACAGTTCAATGAACAATAGAAGGGTAGATGTACAACCATAGTACATAAAACCTATTGTCCACCTGAAAAATAGTAAACGCATAAAAAGGACTTCAAAGAATTTACTGCAAAGGATGGACTGAAAGGGCGCTTGAAAAACACTCGGAAAACAAGAAAGAGGTGAGCGGCGGTACATCTGCAAGTACAACTGCAAGATTACCCAGCCCACCAATTCACAGTAAAATCCGAAGGGAAACAACTACTACACTCCACAAAAAATTCCAATCACATGAGGGGCTGGTGATCTAAAAACAGTGTGGAGTAAAAAGAAATAGCTAATCTATGATGAGCTCCACCGAACGAACCATCTGCCTATGGAACTAAGAGTCAGAAACCATCAAGACGCTATAACGGTGGTCTGAATTAAGTACCACCTCCCACCAAAACCAAGAAAGACAGCTGAAAGGAATCTGCCTAAACAAAGCGTCGTAACGCTCCACCACTCTAGACTACCCTATAAGTCAGTCTAGGAGGTGCTGAGGAATAGGCACTCACACATAGGGCCATGTTAACCTACGTATGAGAACCAGCAGCACCTAAAACAATGAATCCTGGGTTGACTGTAACACCCCAGCCATACGCAGTATCAAGCTAGACCAGTGTTCAAGATCATCACTTACCCATTCAGCAACGGCTACATCATCACATGGGCTTGACCCGAGTAATCCACCAGGGACGACAGGAGGCGTCGGAATTATCGACACCCGCGAGCCATCCGAGGTGGTCGGAGGTTGGCGACTATTAGTCAATGGACCTGATCCAGGTACCACTATGATCGAAGGCTGTCTAAATCCTAAAGCTTCACCGCTAAAACGTGGCACAGAGGAGGGCCTGGCGACCCCCTGAGATTCGGCTAAGATTATAGTTGGATATCCAACTCCCCCCCGCCCTAAAACTTCACACACAATACAGCAAGATCAGGCCCTGGTCTAGAATGCAACAATGATACATCCAGCCAGGCCAGCCAACAACAATTGGGGTTGTTAAAGGGCGTAGGGAATTACCGGTAACACATAACATATCACCGTTTGATGACAGGAGGGATGCAAGCGGGCACGGGGACCCAAACTAAAGGGAGAACCCCAAAAGACAGTTTAGAACTAAACTGGAGATAGAGAGTACATCCCTGATGAGAGAAGGGTTGGCTTTAAACGCCTCCGATACCAAAAATGGTTCGCAGCCAACAGCAATGATGAGAATGGCTTGATTCCCTTTACATCCGCCTTACATAAGCAGGATCAGATTCGTTCTATAGCACAGTTTAGAATGGGTTCCCATTGGCTGAACACAGAAAGAATGAGGGTGGTGGATAGAGCACACATCCCTCGCTCAATGAGACACTGTCAAATGTGTGGGTTCCAAAAAACTGAGGATGAAATGCATATGTTTGAGTGCCCTTTTTATAATGATATTCGCCTCCGCTACCAGAATCTGTTTACAGATATTTATAGGCATGTCCATGAGGATACCGACTTAACCGTATGGAATGTGGAATTCTGCGATTCCACATTCAGAACCTTTATGAATGGAAATGGCACTAAGTCTTTTTGGAGCAACCTAGCCGACTATCTTTCTACTTGTAGAAGAGCAAGACAGGAAGCCCTGGACTGCTTAGTGGCACCGTAATTTATTATCCCTTTTTTTCTTCTTGAGACTTCTCATTTGTTAGCTTCTTACCTCCGCCACTGTAAGTGGTTGAGATCTGGGTCCTGCTCTAAGGGGTTTAATACCTACGCCACCAAAACGGTGGTTGGGAGTTTGGTTTGTTTGTCCTCGACACACCCCTGATGTAATGGGGTTTTTTGCTTTGTGGGTGCTTTTTCTTTTTGTTTAAAGCACAGAGTCTCATACACCCTCGCGGTGTCAAGTAGACTTTAACATGTAATGTAATGTAATGTACTACTCACTACTAACTGGCGCAACATTGGAAACCCAAATATAATAACCCTTACTCACCAGGGAATACCCAACCAGTCTACCAAATAATGCCTTTCTAACTAGCTTGTTGCGTGACTGCCCAATACTAAGATTACATAGCAAGGGCAACCAAACAAACGCAACAACGACACATCAGGTGCACCCCCAAAGAAAAGCTCCGAAGGAGTCTTGTCTCCCTAGATGAACACGCGATTGCAAAGATAACACACTAGCACCATGCTGAGCAGTGTCATCATCAACAACTCATGCATGCCCCAACTAATCGAGATCAACCATGCCTCTATACCACTTAACTAAAAATTCCTAAGCCCTATCAGAACTCAAACACTTGAACCCAAACTCACGTAGCTAAGGCATACACCTAAGGGGGGAACCAGGGGCACGGGAAGACAAAGTAGTAACCTCTGACGAACCACGGAACGCACCCAGGGGTCACAAGGAGCCTAAGAGAGAAAAATATCCACCAAGATATCATGCCAAAGATCCTCCACGGCCGCTGGACTAGGGCCAGGACGGCGTCCACTGCGGCCTGTAGCATGGGCGAAGTCCGGCGCTGCGAGACCTGGGATAACAAAAGGTGGGGAAGCGTTAGGTCGAAGTCGAGATTTGAGGTATGGGAAAAAGGAGACGAGAATGACAGTGCAGCAAGTCACACCTGGTGCAGAAAATCGCACCAATGGCAGAAAATCGCAAATCGCAAGGGCAGAATTCGAACATTTATCGCTAGGATGCGAAGAGCAGAGCCGAGGCATGTAAAGGTCCTAATATCCCGCCGTCGATGATCAGTCAATCCCAAGTCCCCCCCTCTATCGCTCGACTCACCCGGTTGGGGGGTAGAGGGAGCAGCACCCGTAGTGGTGCTGACCATACCCCCCTGCTTCCTACCACCTCCAGAATCTCCAGGTCCAGACGCGTAGGTCGTCCTCCTCTGGCGAATCCTACGGCAGTGCCGGCGATCCGCCAGTTTGATCGAAAAATTTCTCCAGAAGGTAGCACAGAGCCACTAGAGCGCAAGCTCCTGCCAGGAGCCGACCGTCGGCTGGGCAGAGCAAAGGGGGCAAAGACGACGTAGACATCAGCAGGGAGCTTGGTCGGCTTGGCAACCTCCGGTATGCAGGCAGAGCCTCAAACACCGGAGAAAGGTTAGCGACGTCAAGGACGCGAGCAGACGAAGACGGGGTATCTCCACCGATGTCCAGGCTAGTCGCCGACTTGAGTCTGCACGTCACAGTCATCTACGACAGACGGGAGGAGGCGACAGACGGCAGGGGAGGAAAAAGAAGAGAAGATGGAGGAATGACCGGGGGGGGGTTACTTCCACGATGGCGGAAGGACTCTCATGACCGCTAGCAGAGGCAGCTGGTGGAAGGATTGGTCGCAGCCATCGCTGAGAATGATACTGCGCATCCCGCGCGTCCAGGAAAGACCATCCATGTCATGGAGTTTCTCAAAATGGCGGGAGGTCCTCGCGGAAGTTGCATCGCAAAGCAGTGGTAGTAAATGAAGGGCCGTATAACCTATCAGCTTGGATAACACTCCGGAGAGTGGACTTTGTGTGTGCAGCACGCCAATCTATAAATGCGGAGACGAGAATAAGTTACGAGCACATGAGACCCATTAAGGGGCACCAGTGGAGGAAAGGGGGCGGTAGCCTGGAACCTGATCAGGGTACAGGCTAGACAGCGCGTGTCAGAAGAACCGATGACGCAGTCAACAGGAAGCTGACATAGTACTGCCAGGACCGATAGTTCTAAGGGAGTACACAAGGAGTCACCAAGACATAAAACAAGCGAGAGCACTGCTATTCATGCTGATAAACCCCAGTATGCGCGGAACCAGTTTCGGGGATTCGGGGGGGGGGGCATGTCCGAGAGGATGCTGGCCTGGAGGTTTCGGGGACCTTGGAGCAGACTAGACCTGGCTTCCTGTTCAAGTTCAACGGACTTCTATTGAATGCGTTACACATAGGGCTGCCGAGCTTTATATCGCCCGGTATTTATTTTACCGTGTACCCAGGAGGATGACAGGAGCCATAGAAAGTCCGGCACGGTCCATGTCAGGGTATCGGGAAGTTGTTTCCGTTAGGGGATCACGTGATCTATCGATACCCCCGGGTCTGGTGCCATTCTGAGGACTTCAGGGCAGGGTGCCCCCCCCCCCCCCCCCCCCCCCCCTCTCGGCCCCATATGAACTTTTTCCTAACTTTTTTCTCCATGCTCCATTTCGCCTCTGGATAAGTGCAACGACTTCGTCTCGATGCAAGCGTGCTGATTCCATAGTTTTCAGACACCTGCCATGTAAATCAAGATCAATTTCGATTTCGAGTTCAAGTTCGAAACCTTGTGTCACCTGTGATCTCCTGCTTATCCTGGTTCGAGTTCGGCATGGATACATCCAATATAACTGCAGAGTCGAATGCGACCATTGAAGAGACTATTCGCGACGAAAGTCCGTCCAAGAGGCAGCATGTGGACCTGACTGATGGCCGCCTGGACGAGGTCGACGACTCATGTCCTGTTTGTGCTCGGTCGGCAACTGGATTCGCGAGGCCGCAACAGTTCGAGCAGCACAAGAAGTTCTGCCGAGGTACGCAGGCGAAAATCTCTGCATGTCAGTGTGGGAAGGTCTGGACAGCTGCTGATGATGTTGAGAGGCACAGAGCATCTTGCTTTGTGTACAAAGCCCTTGAACCCTCTCCTGGACAGCTGAAAATCTGCCACTTCTTTGGAGTCAAACATGCCCAGCCACAGCCACAGCTGCAGCCCCTTGATGGAGATGATGCGACTGCAAGTGCTGAGCCCCAAACACAGCCCCTTGATGGAGATGATGCAATTTCAAATGCTGAGCCCGAGCGAACTATTTGCCAAGGTTGGAAGGCTGTGGAGTGGCCTCAACCTTTCTGCAAGAGCTACCCCTTCCAGGTTCACCGTCCTACCGAGGCCCATTGTGTAACCCAGGTGTCTTGGAGTGCTACTACAAAGGGTTTCTTGGTCTCAGATGCTTGCAAACTGTACTACTTGCCTTGTGCTACAGCCAGCTACAGGCAGCAGCTTCTAGGCAGCTCCCCTGGCTGGCAATTCAGCCCAAACTAAAGCGAGCTGGCGCACCTTAAAGCTGACATAATGATGGTGGGCGCAGGTGGGCGTTACGTTTAGAACTTTTGGTGGGCTTCAGGTTGCAAGCCCATGCAGTTTCCATTCCAATACTGGGCAAGTTAGTTATAAAGGATCTTGAAGGAAAGAAAGGAACTATAAGGAGGCTCTAGGAGGCTGAAATATTGAGACATCTAGGTTGCATACTCGAATAATTGTATTCGTGTTCGGGCCGTGTTAGAAAGCATTCCATTACCATTCTCAGGGTTTTAAAAATGCAGGGTACCAAAGGAGATGATTTGCCACAACATAGGCTAGGTTTCACCTAAAATGGCAGGGTCAGCCCCCCACCCCCCCTTTTTGACTATTCCAACTTTTTGGACGGGGTACCAGATATTTCCCGTTAGTGATCCTCCCGGTGTACCGTACGATATATCGTGTTTAACCATGTCCTGTGGTCCTGTGGTCAACGAAAATATCTTACACTCGGCAGGTCGGCGGCTCGATTCTTGACAGGACCACCTGAGTCTGGGCCAGGGAATTTAGTATTCCGCCTTATACCGTACGATATGTCACGATACATCGTACGGTAATAGACCACGATATTACCGTGTTTTTCTATCTCCCTCAGTATTGGTTCATTTGACTTGATTTTAAGTGTATGGACGTGTAAACGGTATTTCCTGTTATATCCCCTTGGTCTTATACTGATTTTCCCAAAAAAGGGTATAAGAATATCGTACGGTATCGATACCGTACGGTATATCACAATATATTGTACGGTAATTGAAAATACCGTACGGTATTGACAGCCCTACTTATACAAGTTGGGCTACAGTACGTACGGTAGTAACGGTGCATGGCGGGACTCAGAGCGAGACTATGACGATGTTTTCCGAGACTAACCTCATGTAGTCCGTAGCACTCACTTTGGGAAATACACGTGCATCCAAAAGCTATCCCAATACTGGGCTCGGTATATAGCTACTCCAAACGATTGTGTTGGGCGATAAGGAAATTGGATAAGAACC
Source organism: Chlamydomonas sp. ICE-L (assembly GCA_013435795.1). NCBI lineage: Eukaryota > Viridiplantae > Chlorophyta > Chlorophyceae > Chlamydomonadales > Chlamydomonadaceae > Chlamydomonas > Chlamydomonas sp. ICE-L. The sequence goes on from JACBWV010000626.1 coordinate 13,312,653, forward strand.
ATGGCTGGATTACTGGATGTGTCCCTGATAAGCTAAACAATTAATTATCAAAGTACGGTACTACGTGACCAATTGCTACAACTTGCAACAAATCATGTTCAAATACTATGGTACTGTAAAATATTACCATGCTAAAATTATTCTTCCTACTATTCTCATGTTGTCCTGAAGTCCTGAGCCTTGAAACTAAACCCCACACAGTGACGCAGCAGCCTCGTGTAAGTCCTCCCAAGGCTATATAAACCCGACTGCTCAGTCTAACAGTACATAGATTATTGACATACACAGCTGCTGTAATAGCCGAGGACTCGAGGATCCCTGCATCTTGTGTTTGGAAGCGATCCACTGACCCCTGGTGAGTAAACATCGACAGGATATAAGTGAAAGGACAGAACGACGAACACAGTTGGACATGAGCGGGATCACACAAATTGTGAGATGTTGCAAATTATATGAATATCACAGAAGCATCCCATGCAAGCCTTTAAAAATCACCAATCTCACAGGAGCAAGGATAGAACCTTTAGCCGAATCGACTACACCCTGGACTCCAACATAAATAGATAATATCCATACATGAAGCTGTCAGCTCTGAGCTAATAACAGAATATTAGTAGATGGCCCAGACTAGCCTGGATAATATTAATTGATGGATGTGACTGCTAGGCGTCACGTTAACCACCATTGCCAAATAATTAATACAACACTGCTTTGCAATTAATTTTGAGAATTTGATTCATCACATCCCACCCACTCGATTCAGACATCAGTTTGTCTATCTGTCTGCGTGTGTTGATAGTTTGTTCGTTCATTTATCCAGTCATTTGTCTGCGCGCACTCTCACCAAGATGAAACTCATTTGGAAAAATAAAGTAGGAGGCCTGATGTGATCATGCCTGCCCTTTCATATCCATTCACACGTTTCAAAACTGACGCATGGTTTCAAGTGTCTGCTGCGTGCCTTCGCAGGTGAACCCTGAATTGTGTAACAATGAAAACAGCCTCAAGAATGCCCGGGGCAGCCTGGCTCCTTGCAATCGCCCTCCTGCTGTGCCTTGTTGCCAACCTACTGCCCCAAGCTGATGCTGGAGCTTATATTCCTAGCAAGACAGAAAAAACTGTTAGTCCCAGCCCTGTCCACCCTTACTCCCCTGGTAAAACTGACACTACCGACACTGACAAGACTGACAGCGACAAGTCTTCCAGCAGCGACAAGTCTACCAGCAGCGACAAGGACACTACAAAGTCGAAAAAGTCTAAGTCTGACATGACCAAAAAGTCTAAGAAGGACAAGAAGGACAAGAAGTCTAAGAAGTCTAAGAAGTCGAAGTCTGACAAGCATTAAGGGTGCTGGCAAGATGAAGGATTGGGAGTACCCGGAGCATCACATGATGAGCACTTTCCACAGAGCATCGCAAACAGGTGCACGTATGACATATATGATCAGGATGGCATGAGCCAAGGCGCCAAAGGCATATAATTGAGATATCCATGATATGCTATGGAGTATTTGTCATGAGATGCCCCCGAGTCATCTCATGGAGGCCGAGGAGCACGGTTGTATTAGGGGGTCATCTCATGACAAATCTGGACCACTGGTTGCCTAATTTGATTTGTGAAGAATTGTCTCAGCAGATCCTTCAAAACATTGAGAAGGAGATGTGACAGTTACATGTCGAGGTTGCTGTATCTCCAGGATGATCAGTTTGGATGCTATAACCATTATTATTAGCCTCTTTGAGTGATATACATTGGTCTAGTTGTAGACTGAGTCACTCTCAGAATGAAGAGTCGGGGGTTCGACTCCCCCTTCGGTCGCTATTGGCGTTGCAGGTCGTCAGCAACCGCGATGGTATCTTGCCCAGTTGAGGTAGGAGACCGCTCCTCACCCGCGTATGACGCGCTCCCTTAACACCACGCCCCATCAGGCGTTATCGTTACTAACCATTGTTATTTCCATGTTCCATGCCCATGTGATGCTCTTAATCAACGCTTCCCTAGTTTTGCGTCTAAGACGTTTGTTACTTGTTGTACTCGTGATATGTTTTCAATATAGCCAAAACGATGCAGTCCTAGTTTTTATTAAAAACATTTGGTAATTGTATGTTGTACTCGGAATCCGCTGCCAATACAGCCACTGTAATTGTATGGAAGAAATACGCCACTGTCCAACTGTTGACTGTTCGTGTTCATTCAGCCATACTGAGCAAGAAGGAAGACAACATAAGACAACACAGCAGAACATGAACAGAGATTAATTGAACAGGAGTCAGGGCTGGTTAAGCTCAAAAGATAAGATCAAAAGCGTGATGAACAAACTTGGCCGCATACTTTTCTAACCATCTGCTATTTACATTTTAGCCAAGCAGTAGTAGGGAATACAGGAGTGGAAAAGTCATTTACCGTTATGTCGGAATAAGTGAAAGCGGTACTGCAACTGTTGGCGACCCAATAATAATGCCGTCAAATGTGCTTTGTCCACTCAAATGTGCTTTGTCCACATTAACTCAAACTCGTCAGTGTTTCATTTGCGGGCTACGCATAGCACCTTCTATCCAGCTCCATTAACCATCCGTTGGGTCAAACCAATTGTAGGAGTGGCACGACCATTCGAATTGAATCCTCCGTGTCGCTGGTTTGACAACTAAAAAAAAAAAACCAAAGCTTTTAGCCGCATTGGAATCCCTCCCATGTCAGCTTTAACACGCACTAGCTCCGCACTAGCTAGGTTCATTTTTCGAGGCCACATACGCACGGCAACTTGTCGAGTACTGCAACTGTCCATTTCAACTTCGCCAGCGTGCCACTCTTACCCACGCACTTATCCAGGTCCAGGTTACGACGAAGGCTGCCAGCCAGACTTGTGTCCTGCAACCCATGTGCGAAATCACGAAACAGGGTGAAATGGGTCCCGGGAAAACATGTCTCTAGACCGCGAAGCTGATGCTCGAAATTTTCTGTCTGAATGAAGTATTGCGCTAGGACGTTGGGAGGGCCATGCGCTTGACAGATAGCCAAGTTGTCACTCAGCGAGTTTAATCGAGTTCGTTTCCTGTTGTCAGTATTGCCAACTCACCAAGGCGTCACATTGACGAGGAAGGGACTGACGTCAGTCCGCGAGCTCCTGCGGTTCCGAGCGCGAGCGTCTACCCCTTTCAAATCTCATACATGGAGGTACTTCAATTGGCTTGGCTTGGATCCCGCCCCGAAACCACCCTCGCCGCCCCCCCTAGCTTCAGACCTGCTTCAGCTCAGGCTTCACGTGGCTCTTCACGCCACGTGACAGGGAGGCACAGCGATTTGTCGAGTGCCGAGTGAAGCAAAGAAGTCTTCTGATAAAATTCGGTCCATTTTAGCTTCGCCACGCTGTCACTCTCCTCTCCTCTCCTCTGGTCGACACCTCATCGTTCCTAGCAAGGCCGACCTCGTGGCGTACTCCACCCTTGGTTGACCTTGCATTTAGGGGCGGTAATAAATAGCATTCCAGGACCGGTGAGTAGCTTGTTAGAGTGATCTCTCCCGATCTCATCTCTGTTCTAGAACTGGCCATACAGCGACATGCAGTCAAAGGTTTCATTCACTAGTCGCTGTCGAGTACCAGCGGCTGCTCGCTGCTCAGTACTGAGGTCGCCCATCCCCATCAGGCTACCTCTAGGTGAGCTATAATGAACCCTCCACCACACCTATCCCACCCTACCCACCCCACCCAGTCACACACCATGACCCTCACCATGCAGGGTGCATGACCCTGGTCATAGAATACTTAACCAAGCCAAGCCAAGCCAAGCTAAATCAGGCCAAGCCAAGCTAAGCCAAACCTAACCAAACCTAACCTAACCAAACCAAACCAAACCAAACCAAACCAAACCAAACCAAACCAAACCAAACCAAACCAAACCAAACCAAACCAAACCATTTAGACCAAACCAAACCATTTCTGCAGGGCCCAGCACCAAGCGTTGGTCTAAGCCCCTCAGGGCTGTGGAGGAGATTGAGGGTAGCACCGCAGATATTGTGGTGGATGAAGCAGTGTCTAGAGAAGTGACTCAGACATCCAACTCAAAGGAGTCGGTGAGTAGTGCTGCAAAAGCACTCCACCCCCAAAATGCACACAACCACGCACACACACACTCACACACACAAACAAACACAAAAACACACACGCAGTCGCTAACACACAGTCACGCACACACAGTCACACACGTACACACACACACACACACACACACACACACACACACACACACACACACACACAAACAAATATACACACACACAGTCACACACACAAACAAACAAACGGACACATTCACCTACCACCTCCACTACCAAAAGACAGCTAAACAATGCGTTCACTCATTGTTTTTGTTTTTCAACGACGCGTCGCCATTCAGTCGCCATACTGTAGCTGCATGGCGACGCATGGGTCAAGTTGTCAGAAATGCCCCCCTGCCCCCGCAGTTCATCGCACTGGGGTCACACTGAGACGCTCAATGTGCAAAAAAAAAAGGCAAAAAAAACGCCCATCATTGTCAGCAGAAGATTGAAGCATGGGCAGTGTTGAGGAAGCTAATTCAGCATCACAGCAGGAGTAGCCCAGGCCTCAAATTTTTCAGTCACGCCGATCGATTTTTTCTGACAATGGGGCTGTAATGGCATGTATTTAGGCGATATTAAAAGTCACTTTTCAGGTCATTCCGATCATAGCATTAGTACATGATGTTTCAAACATTTAAATTACCAAAGCTTATTTAAGCCATGTGGCAGGCTGCTATCTAGTGATCAGCACCAACCCCCTCAAGATAATAACGTAGCCCCATTTTCAGAAGACCATGCTGAAGCATAGCAATGGTTATAACTGACTTCTTTACGCCCCTCTTACCCAGGGATATTTTTTTCAAATCAAAAAGAGGAAATCTGATTCCTTTTCCTTTTTTTTCTCCCTTTTTCCTCCCCAAAGAGGATCCTTATTCTGATTTCGGTCGATTTGGGTCATTTAAAGTCAATTTGAGTTTTTTACAGATTTTTTAGGTTTCTTATTCCGGCAATTTGGGCCAAACCGGGGTCTCGTATGCCGATCGGAAAATATTCCGGAAAAAATATCCCTGCTCTTACCGGCGCACCAGGAGCATCATTCGGTGCCTAAGAGTATTGTTTTTTCTGCGGTACTGTTTATTTTCGCGACGCGGCTTGCACAATCCCCTGGATCTGCAGGGTTTGGGGGGCAGCTCGTCGTACTGGGGGTCGGTATCTAGTGATCTGCACTAAATCCTTCAAATGAATGATATCACATCATGCGGTGGTCTGTACCCAAAGCTTCAAAACACTGATATTTGATATACATGTAGTCTGCACCCACATATTCAAGCCATGTGGCAGGCTGTTATCTAGTGATCCGCCCCAAATCCTTCAATTAATGATTTCATATCATGCGGTGGTCTGTACCCAAAACTTCAAAACACTGATATTTGATCAACATGTAGTCTGCACCCAGACAATCCAATCACTGATATTTGATCAAGCTGAAGTGGCAGTCTACACCTAGACCTTCATTCAACCAAATGATATTTGATCAAGTAGCAACCTCCGCTAAAAAATCACCACGTCACTGATATTTGGTCAAGTGGCGGGTTCTGCACTCACTCTCAAATCACTGATATTTGATCATGCTGAAGTGGCAGTCTACACCTAGACCTTCATTCAACCAAATGATATTTGATCAAGTAGCAACCTCCGCTAAAAAAACATCACGTCACTGATATTTGGTCAAGTGGCGGGCTCTGCACTCACTCTCAAATCACTGATATTTGATCAAGCTGAAGTGCCAGTCTGCACCTTAACCTTCATCCGGCCTAATGATATTTGATCAAGTGGGGTGGGCTGCAATCACTCTCAAATCACTGATATTTGATCAAGCTGAAGTGGCAGTCTACACCTAGACCTTCATTCAACCAAATGATATTTGATCAAGTAGAAACCTCCGCTAAAAAATCACCACGTCACTGATATTTGGTCAAGTGGCGGGTTCTGCACTCACTCTCAAATCACTGATATTTGATCATGCTGAAGTGGCAGTCTACACCTAGACCTTCATTCAACCAAATGATATTTGATCAAGTAGCAACCTCCGCTAAAAAAACATCACGTCACTGATATTTGGTCAAGTGGCGGGCTCTGCACTCACTCTCAAATCACTGATATTTGATCAAGCTGAAGTGCCAGTCTGCACCTTAACCTTCATCCGGCCTAATGATATTTGATCAAGTGGGGTGGGCTGCAATCACTCTCAAATCACTGATATTTGATCAAGCTGAAGTGGCAGTCTACACCTAGACCTTCATTCAACCAAATGATATTTGATCAAGTAGCAACCTCCGCTAAAAAATCACCACGTCACTGATATTTGGTCAAGTGGCGGGTTCTGCACTCACTCTCAAATCACTGATATTTGATCATGCTGAAGTGGCAGTCTACACCTAGACCTTCATTCAACCAAATGATATTTGATCAAGTAGCAACCTCCGCTAAAAAAACATCACGTCACTGATATTTGGTCAAGTGGCGGGCTCTGCACTCACTCTCAAATCACTGATATTTGATCAAGCTGAAGTGCCAGTCTGCACCTTAACCTTCATCCGGCCTAATGATATTTGATCAAGTGGGGTGGGCTGCAATCACTCTCAAATCACTGATATTTGATCAAGCTGAAGTGGCAGTCTACACCTAGACCTTCATTCAACCAAATGATATTTGATCAAGCTGAAGTGGCAGTCTACACCTAGACCTTCATTCAACCAAATGATGTTTGATAAATTGGCCATCTCTGCTCAAAAATATCAAATCACTGATATTTTATCAAGTGCCAATCTCCACTTCAAAACCATCAAATCACTGATATTTGATAAGTGCCACTCTCCACTTCAAAACCATCACATCACTGATATTTGATCAAGTGCCATTCTCTGAAAAATTGAATCGCTGATATTTGATAAGTGCCACTCCCCACTTCAAAACCATCAAATCACTGATAGTTGATCAAGTGCCATTCTCTGTTAAAAAAACATCACATCACTGATATTTGATCAAGTGCCACTGCCCACTTCAAGACCATCACATCACTGATATTTGATCAAGTGCCACTGCCCACTTCAAGACCATCACATCACTGATATTTGATCAAGTGCCACTGCCCACTTCAAGACCATCACATCACTGATATTGATCAAGTGCCACTGCCCACTTCAAGACCATCACATCACTGATATTTGATCAAGTGCCACTGCCCACTTCAAGACCATCACATCACTGATATTTGATCAAGTGCCACTGCCCACTTCAAGACCATCACATCACTGATATTTGATCAAGTGCCACTGCCCACTTCAAGACCATCACATCACTGATATTTGATCAAGTGCCACTGCCCACTTCAAGACCATCACATCACTGATATTTGATCAAGTGCCACTGCCCACTTCAAGACCATCACATCACTGATATTTGATCAAGTGCCACTGCCCACTTCAAGACCATCACATCACTGATATTTGATCAAGTGCCACTGCCCACTTCAAGACCATCACATCACTGATATTTGATCAAGTGCCACTGCCCACTTCAAGACCATCACATCACTGATATTTGATCAAGTGCCACTGCCCACTTCAAGACCATCACATCACTGATATTTGATCTAGTACCACTCGCCGCTTCAAAAGTATCAAATCGCTGATATGTTATCAAGTGGCAGCCTTTGACTGAGCTTTTCCTTAACTTGACTTCGCTTATAGCAATTCAGGGGATGAACTGGACAAAACATTTGCGCGAGAACTCGCACTTTGTACTTTGTAACTTGAAATCAAGAAAATTTGACAATTTTGATCAAGGGAACGACTACGTACGAAAAGTTTGTCCTGTCCATCCCCTGAATTGCTGTAACTTGGCTTGATTTGTCTGTTCATTTTGTGATTTGGATTAAATAAAGTCAATGTAAGGTAAGGTGAGCATTTGTGTTACCATTGAAGTTGTACAACGCTGTACGACTCAGAGATGTACAACTGAGGTCAAGTGGAGTACAGTTCCATTGCACTCTTAAATTAACCTTCAAATCACTGGCATTTGATCAACAGGCAGTCTGCACTCCATCCTTCAAATCACTGATATTGGATCAAGTGGCAGTTCACACATAAACATTAAAATCCTTGATATGTTATGAAATGATAGTCTTTATCAAACAAAGTCATTTGATCAGGCATCTTTCAAATAAACCTTCAAATTGCCAACGATTGTTCACGAGGTGTTCTTCAAGACAACATTCAGGTCACTTATGTCTAGGGAACGGCCATATGATATCATATGATATCATGTCATCATATGACATCATATGATGACGGCAGTCTGACTAGGCTAAAGTTACCATTTATATTCAATATCATATAATGCAATTTGTATGATATCATATGATATTATATTATATCATACTCGCGTTTGGTCAAAATCGTATCATATGCCGGTCCTTACTTAAGTCTTATAACGTGGAACATGGATTCCCCCCCATTATATATAGCAATCGCTACATTTGACCCCGTTGTGGCCCAGATTATCGCTCAATTTGTTTTGCGTCATAAATGGCCCCAAAAAGGTAAAAAAACGCTGTCCCGCTGAAAACGCTTGGAGGAGCCCTACAACCATTCAGCTGGAAAAACCCACTTTCAGATTTGAAAAAACAAATCCCTGAAAAACTCCACATTGTGGAAGACTTAGTATGAACCTTCTAATTGGCGGCAAATGAAATGGAAAAGAAGAGGGCTAGACAAACCAATATATAAACTGAAATTGCAGACATCTCAAACCTTGCAATTGCCAACATTCCCATTACTTGTATTCCTTCGAACAACATTCTCATCAATCTTGATGTGACCCAAATGCATCCATGCAGAAGCACCGGGAGTCTGATGGATTGGCTCCTCCCCTCAAGGTAAGGCCCGGCTGTTGTACAAGAGCCTGGGATATGTTGTACAAGAGCCTGGGATATGGTGTACAAGAGCCGGGGATATGTTGTACAAGAGCCTGGGATATGTTGTACAAGAGCCTGGGACATGTTGTACAAGAGCCTGGGATATGTTGTACAAGAGCCTGGGATATGTTGTACAAGAGCCTGGGATATGTTGTACAAGAGCTTAGGATATGTTGTACAATGGCCTGGGATATGGTGTAAAAGAGCCTGGGATATGTTGTACAAGAGCCTGGGATATGTTGTACAATGGCCTGGGATATGTTGTAGAAGAGCCTGGGATATGTTGTACAAGAGCCTGGGATATGGTGTGCAAGAGCCTGGGATATGGTGTACAAGAGCCTAGGATATGTTGTACAAGAGCCTGGGATATGTTGTACAATGGCCTGGGATATGTTGTACAAGAGCCTGGGATATGTTGTACAAGAGCCTGGGATATGCCGCACAAGAGCCTGGGATATGTTGTACAAGAGCCTGGGATATGTTGTACAAGAGCCTGGGATATGTTGTACAAGAGCCTGGGATATGTTGTACAAGAGCCTGGGATATGGTGTACAAGAGCCTGAGATATGTTGTACAAGAGCCTGGAATATGATGTACAGGAGCCTGGGATATGTTGTACAAGAACCTGGGATATGTTGTACAAGAGCCTAGGATATGTTGTACAGGAGCCTGGGATATGTTGTACAGGAGCCTGGGATATGTTGTACAGGAGCCTGTGATATGTTGTACAAGAGCCTGGGATATGTTGTACAGGAGCCTGGGATATGTTGTACAAGAGCCTGGAATATGATGTACAGGAGCCTGGGATATGTTGTACAGGAGCCTGGGATATGTTGTACAGGAGCCTGGGATATGTTGTACAGGAGCCTGGGATATGTTGTACAAGAGCCTGGGATATGTTGTACAGGAGCCTGGGATATGTTGTGCAGGAGCCTGGGATATGTTGTACAAGAGCCTTGGATGGCTATGGTGGGGAATGTGTGGTAGAAGGAGACACAATGGGGGGGAGGGGAGGGGTTGATTGGTGGAAGAGATGTGGAAGTAGGAAGCATAGTGTAACTTGTCTATAATCTTGCGGAGTAGCTGACTACATTTTGTGTTGCATTTTAGCATTTAGGTGTTCATGTTAACTGTGCGGCTGGAGAGCTATTTGTCTGTGTGATTTTGTTCACGAGAGGGGGTGTGAGAGAGAGAAGAGAGAGTGGGAGAGAGAGGGAGGGGGGAGGTATGAGTTACTAGTAATGGTTCTTGTTATGGCGGCCGGATTGCAACATTGTGTACACTGTTTACCATGAGAGGGGCGGAGAGATAGAGATCTATTGAGACCGACACCTCTTTATAGACGATTGACGCGTCCTTTTTCCATGTATCTATCCCACTTGACCTCGACGAGAGAGGATTCTAGAGGAATGAGACTGATCCGGTCACATTCCCCGGACGAGCCATGACATAGATGGAGACTGAGACGCTGAGAGTCCCGACCTCCTCCTCCCCCCTCTATCGACGATGCGGACCCAGACGACCCCGTCGACTGAGCTTCACACTGCCCCGACCCTCTTGCGCGCACGAGCGGATTTCTTGTAGCCGAGACGAGAGACCGAGACCTTTGAGACCACTCCTTCATTCCTCACTGAGAGAGAGCCCCTCCCCAGAGTGCCGAACCTGATGAGACTCTTCCCTCGCTCGATCCCCCACCCTGCAGACGATGAGACGAGATTTTCTCCCTGATTCGCCCTCCGAGACATCTTCCTGAGACGAATTGCCGGGGGATACCAGACCTTCCTCGAGGACCCCCTGTACGCGCGAGCGACAGTTCCAAGATCCGCTATAATGACTCTTCTTAGACACTCCCTCCTGTGATCCCTTTTTCCCTTGACGACGCAGCTCAACCCGACCTACGGAATCCGAGAGACCCTTCCCCACGGAGACCGAAGATACCCGAGGAGACCTCCCCGAGATCCCGAGCCCCGAGTTTCCCGACGTGGATAGATCCGTGAAGGGACGACAGAGAGACCCGGAAGAGATCCCGCTCGAGAGATGAGAGATCCCGACCGAATCCGTTTCTCCGACGACCCTCGAGTTCGATGACTGACTTAGATGAGAGATTCGAGACCGCCCGAAACCGACCGAATCCCCGCGACGTAGATCCCACTGAGAGCTGAGCATCCTCATAGAACCGAGATGGGGCCTCGAGACGCTTCCCAGATTGACAGCTGCAAGACGCCTTCGGAGAGAGGCAGATCGAGTGCCCACGAGACCGGAGAGACCCCTCCAGATTCCTTTCGACGAGATGAGATGACTTCGAGCGAGAGAAGACGAGTACCACTCGACCGACGATTACCCCGAGAGATTTAGTAGTTCTCCCCGAGGTTCGAGGCCCTCCGAGACGATGCAGACCCCGACTCGCTGAACTCGCAGCATTTGCTCCTTGAGAGAGATCCCACTTGGCTGCTCCAGACTGACTTTTGAGAGCACGCGGAACCGAGATGCCGCCGACGCTCGACCGTTATGCTGACGAGACTCGCAATGCGAGTGCGAGAGCGGCCGAGCGAGAGACTGACGCGCGAGACTGAAGTCTCGACTCGGGCCCCTGAGAGAGAGGCAAGAGGCAGAAGATCGACTGAGAGAGAATTCCCTGGATTTGGAAGCCAACCCCGTCGGATTGATCCCTGCCGGATCTGACTGGACCGGAAGAGCAGAGACCGACCGACCGGCCCACCTGTACCACCGAGTAGAGTCCACTTGACGGAGAGACGAACGACTGAACGTTGAAGAACGAGCACATGAGGAGCATCTGTCCCGATGCCAGAGACGGGGATGAGAATGAGAGTTTGATGAGACCACCCTCGAGATTATCTTTCGGAGGCGAGTAGAGAGATGACGCCCTCCGATCAGAGACGAGCCCTATTGCCCCGAGAGCCGAGAGACGAGAGGAATCGTATTGTCTCGAGGAGCGACCCGACGTCTCATGCCGAGTGAGATGGAGTGAGACCGAAGAGAGGGCGAACCTCCCGGACGAGAGAGGCAGAGGAGACGGAGAGAGAGAGAGGTATGAACAGGAGAGAGAAAGGAGAGACCGAGAGAGACGTGGGAGGAGAGGAAGGACGAGAGAGGAGGCGAGAGAGAGACGAAGTAGAGACGGAGTGGAGAGAGGAGGCCATCGAGAGACGCAAGAGAGAGACGAGAAGATGGTAAGAGAGAAGAGAGAGAGAGAGAGAGAGAGAGAGGGAAACCAATGCCTAGCCTTACACCTCCATCATTATCCTTATTCTCTACGAGGATTATAAGGAATGGGGGCGTGGCAGGGGGGGGGGGGGGGGGTCAATGCTTATTTACTCCATACACCCTCTCCATGTTCAATTCTTTGTTTCTTCTTAATGACCTACCTGATTTGTAGGTTTGACGTTCGAGATGGAGTTGTGACATCCACAAAGCTGTTGCAGGGAGTTTATGTCGACATCGGTGAGGCCAGAGATGCTCAGTTGCATGTGAGCCATATCAGTTCCGAAAGAATCAGTGCGGAAGACTTTTTGAAGATGTTCAGTGTGGGAGACAAGATCAAGGTATGTTGGGGTTGAGGGTTTAGGGGGGTCACACAATGGAGCGCCGTTGGGGCGGCTGGAGGGGGGCGTTATTTGCTCATTGTTTTACTGTGGGTGTGTGTGTGGTGTGGTGTGTGTGTGTGTGTTGAAGGGGGGGTGAGGTTGGGTCACCACAATGGCAGGCGTGGGGCGGGAGGGGGGTTATTTGTTATGTATGTGTGTGTGGTTCGAAGGGGGGCAGGGGGGGCGCGACGGGTGCGGGGGGGAGGGCGGTGAGGTGGGGTACAGGGATCGGATGGGCGGAGGCGGTTACGGAGGGGTGGGAGGGGGTGGATGTAGGGGGCCACAGGGAGCACCATGTGTAGCTGGAGAGGGTTCTGCCTGTTGGGATAAGAAGCATGGTATTTGAATGCAAACGTGTGGCCCTGACCTTCAACCAACCCAACCAATCAACTAACCAACCAAGGAGTGGCCCTGACCATCAACCAATCCAACCAATCAACCAACCAATGTGTGGCCCTGACCATCAACCAATCCAACTAATCAATCAACCGACGAGTGGCCCTGACCATCAACCAATCCAACCAATCAACTAACCAATGTGTGGCCCTGACCATCAACCAATCCAACCAATCAACCAACCAACCAATGTGTGGCCCTGACCGTCAACCAATCCAACCAATCAACCAACCAACGAGTGGCCCTGACCATCAACCAATCCAACTAATCAATCAACCAACGAGTGGCCCTGACCATCGTTCAATCCAACCAATAAACCAACTAATGTGTGGCCCTGATCACCAACGGCCCATCCAACCAGTCATCAAACCAACCCACCCACCAACCAACCAGCCAGCCAGCCAGCCAGCAAAACAAAACCCAACCAACCTATCCAACCAATCATCAAACAAAGAAACACAAAAGAAAAAAGAACCAACCAACCAACCAACCAACCAACCAATCCAAACAATCCAAACAATCCAAACAATCATCAAACAAAGAAACACAAACAAAAAAAGAACCAACCAACCAACCAACCAACCAACCAACCAACCAACCAACCAACCAACCAACATATCCAACCAATCATCAAACAAAGAAAAGAAAAAAGTTGAACAATGTAACAACCAACCAACAAATAAACCAAGAAAGGTGTGTGTGTGTGTGTGTGGGTGGTGGTGGGGGGGCTGAACAAAGTGCTGTACTCTCACTGCACTCTCACTCTGTTAGTGTGTTGAATGCTTCTAATATGGTCTAATATGTGTAGAAGTCCAACAGAGTGCAACAGTAATAGTTAAACAGACTCCCACCAGGGTAGTAAAACAAATGCTAGTAGCACCCCACAGGTGTTGAATCTGTTAATGTGTGAATTCGGGACAGATTCAACAAAAGGCTAGTAGGAGCACCATGGTGCTACATAAAGGCACTTGTTCCCACCAGGGTCCTACAGGTTTTTATTTTGGGTTGCGATTTTAACGCATCTGGCTCCTTTTGGGTTGCGCTTTTGACTCAACTGAAAACGGAAATCTGCACGGTGCGCCTAGAGGGGGTTCAGAAAATTGCGTCAATCGCGCAGTTGGGCTCCAAAACCTTGCGCTGCAGCACTCGTCATGTAGTACCCAGACTTCCACCGTACCCAAATCTAAACCATACCCACCTACGATATAAATGTATATCTCATGATATCCCATGTGTCGGTGCTCTACATATCCAAGGTGTACCGTGTGACAGTACATGTGACATCCCATGTGTCGGTGCTGTACACATCCAAAGTGTGCCGTGTGACAGTACATGTTATTTTTGTTTTAAATGCGTCCATGTCCCTATGCATACATTCTTATACACTGCTAATGTACGACTACTGAAGTAAGCTTCAAATGGCCGCTTCATCTCTGGACTGTCTAGAGACTTGTCACGCTTCTTTCTTTTTGGACTCCTCACACTTCTTCTCATGTGCTGTCACGCTTCTTCTTATGGGCTCTCACACTTCCTCTCATGTACTCGATCACGCTGCTTTCTTTCTCAGGTACTGGCACCTTCTTTTATGGACTCAACACCTTCTCGCATGTACTGTCAACCTCTTCTTATGGACTCTCACACTTCTTCTCATGGACTCTCACACTTCTTCTCATGGACTCTCACACTTCTTCTCATGGACTCTCACACTTCTTCTCATGGACTCTCACACTTCTTCTCATGGACTCTCACACTTCTTCTATTTCATTTAATTGTAGTACCACTCCCCCAACCATTCATTGGTACTCTCCCGAGTGTCTCCCGTTCTTAATGAATGCTATACCTACCTACCTACCTACCTAACTAACTAACTAACTAACTAACTAACTAACTAACTAACTAACCAACTAACTAACGGGACGTGGTCTCCATTCCTACTCTGATAAACACAAATGAGTGAAGACACATGTTCCTGTTGAAGTACAGTAGGTACACTTACAATATGTATTGGTAATTCACTGGCATTATACTAGTACTTCATTGTACTCCACCAGTGATCGACTCATATTCATAATGATTCTAAAAGTACTTCACCGAACCACACTAGTGATCGTCTAGTATTCCCTCTGAGTCCACTAGTACTTCACTGTACTGCACTCTGTACTCCGCAAGTCATCTACTGGTATTCCTACTAAGTCTACATGAACTATACTACATTCTCAATGTGTGGGTGTGTGCCAGGACTGGTACCACAACATGTGTGTGTGTGTCGGTGTGTGGGTGTGTGCCAGGACTGGTACCACAACATTTACAAACTATTGAAAACCCTGCGACTTAATTAATCATCATCATCATCATCATCATCATCATCATCATCATCATCATCATCATCATCATCACCATCACCATCACCCATCACCACCATCATCATCACCACCACCATGACCATCACCATCAGTATTACCATCACCACCATTATCATAGTCAGGCACCCAGGAATAGCATTCATTCACCATGTAGAAAAGTAGCTACTTGTTTGATTTTTTTTGTTTTCCCCCTCCCCCCCTAACTTAAGAGGCCCATAAAGATGTCATTTTTTATACTGGGCCAAATTATGAAATATAACCGGATTCTTTATCCTCTCTATTATCTCTACAACGTTAGCTGATGGGGTCATTTTGGTTAGAATCTCTCCTCCCCCCCCCCCCCCCGCCCCCCCCCCCCCCCCCCCCCCCCCCTCATAAACGTAAAAAATGTTCCTAGGTCATGCTTCAATGGGAAGCAAATTCATTTTGTTTTCTTTCTGCGACACTTTAGATGTGTGTGTGTCTATCACTGTGTGTGTGTTTTCCCTTTTTTGTTTATTTGCTCCGCGTAGAGGAGCTTTTTTAGGGTCTGTCCCAGACGCAGATTTCTGCTTTGGAGCTCAGCCAAATAATGTTTCCGATCTGTATACGTCATGCAGTCATGCTGATCTGTATACGTCATGCAGTCGTGCCGATCTGTATACGTCATGTGGTACAGTACAGCCAACTAACCCTACCAATGATCAAACAAATTCCCTAGTTCGTGGCTCAGCGGATGGCCAAGAGTGGCCGGTGGGGCAATTTTATTATAATTTGTCCCCCCCCCCCCCCCCCCCCCCCCCCCCCCCCCCCCCCTAAAGAAACGTAAAACTAAAAAACAAAATCACAACAACAGCAGACAACAATAACCAAAAACGATTCACAAGAAAAAATACAACAACCTGACAACAACAACAAAAAACGATTTACTAGGTCATGGTTCAGTGGATAGCCAAGAGTGGCCTTATTAGCTCAACCAACCAATCACTGTAACCGTGTGGCCCTGACTATCTCAACCAACCAACCAACCAACCAACCAACCAACCAACCGTGTGGCCCTGAATATCTCAACTAATCAACCTGCAAGTAACTAACTAACCAAGTTACCAACAGGCAACCAACCCTACCAATGAACAAAAAGTTCACTGCAAAAGCAACAAAAAACGATTCACACAAAAAACTGACAACAACATAAAACGATTTACTAGGTCATGATTCAGCGGATAACCCAACCCAACCCAACCCAACCTAACCCAACCCAACTAACGATGTCCTAGGTCATGGTTCAGCAGATAACCATGAGTGACCGACGGGGTCATTTTGTTAGAATTCGCCCCTCCCCCCCCCCCCCCCCCCCCCCCCCCCCCCCCCCCTCATAAGAAACGTAAAAAAAAAGGCAACAACAAAAAACGATTTACAAAACAACCCTCAACAAACTGACAACAACAACCAAAAACCATTCACTAGGTCATGATTCAGCGGATAGCCAAGAGTGGCCCTGACTATCTGAACCAACCAACCAACCAACCAACCAACAAACCAACAAACCAACCAACAAACCAACAAACCAACCAACTAACTAACTGACTAACTTACCAACAGCCAACTAACCCTACCAATGAACAAACAAATTCCCTAGGTCATGGTTCAGCGGATAGCCAAGAGTGGCCTTATTAGCGTGAGCACCAAAAGCTTGGAGGTGAACCCCGGTGATATGATCAAGAGCCCCCAGCTGGTGTACGAGAAGGCTGAGGAAGGCGCAGCTGCTTCCCGCGCTAAGTTTGAGGCACAGATGCAGGAGAAGGAGGCTTTGAAAAACGCACCTAGAGAGATTGATCCCAACCTCAAGGTGATGTGTTGTGTGTGTGTGTGTGTGTGTGTGTGTGTGTGTGGGGGGGGGGGGGATGAATCCCACAGGGACATCTGTCAGTAGTGTAATTAGAGATCAGGCGCAGCTGCTTTCCGCGCGAAGTATGAGGCATGGATGCACAAAAAGGAGGCTTTGAATAATGATATAGAGAGATTGATCCCAACCTCAAGGTTATGTGTTGTGGGAGGGTGGGGGTGGGGGGTGAATCCCACAGGGACATCCGTATGTAGCGTAATTAGCGATCAGGCGTAGCTGCTTCCCACGCTAAGTACGAGGCACTGATGCAGGAGAAGGAGGCTTTGAAAACGCAACTTGAGAGATTGATTTGAACCTCAAGATGTGTATGTATATATGTTACATTCCAGGGGTAGGCCAAATAGGCTAAAGTGACTTGCCCAACCGTGATAGGAAGAGCTTACAAATAAAAAGCACTGATAAACTGAACCCCAAACAATCGTTGTACCGACGGGGGCCCTGAGTTTGTGCTCCAGTGATCATTTAATTCAAAGTGTGTCCGGGCTGATGTGCAACGGGCTGTCTTGGTGAACAATGATGATGTGTTGTGGGAGGTCGGAGGTGGATCCCAACCTCAAGGTGTGTCAGGGCTGATGTGCAACGGGCTGTCTTGGTTAACACATGGTGATGTGTTGTGGGAGGAGCAGGGGGGGGGGGGGGGGGGGGGGGGGGATATGAATCCCACAGGGACATCCGTGTGTAGCATAATTAGAGATCATAGCGATAGGTAGCACAAACTCAGGGCCCCCGTCGGTAAAATGATTGTTTGGGGTTTAGTTCATCATTATTTTTTCTTCTTAGCCCTTCCTATCACGGTTAGGCAAGTCCTTGAGCCTATTGGGCCTACCCCTGGACTGGAACATACATACATACATACATACATACATACATACATACATACATACATACATACGTACATACATACATACATACATACATACATACATACATACATACATACATACATACATCTATATATATGTAGACATACATGGATTCCCGGGAGCTGGCTATCGGTGCCAGGGTGCGGTAAATTATGCCGACGCTAGCTGGCTATCAACTTAATTAGCGAGTTACTAATAGTGAATTACCCAACTACCCACCCTGGCTATCGGCTGGATTAGCGGGTTACTAATAGCTCATCATGACTGAGCCGACTTCGAGTGCGAAATCTTGCTGGCATCCTCGCCGCAGGCGCAGGCGCTACATGGAGGGACGTGCTGGGAATGGAAATAGATACTCGCAACTTTCTCGCAACCTCGGAACTTGAAATCTCTTTTCCCAATCATGCGCAATTCTTTCTCACCAGCGATCTTTGTGCCTATGCATCTATACCTCCCTCCCCTGTTCCTCACCCAGACTCTCGCAAGGAGAGCCAGGGGCATTCGGATTCTCAAAATACATTCTGAGTTCTCATTGTTCTCATCAGGCCTCTTTTCTATCATCAGCGCTCTTCCGCCTGCGAGCGTTGCCACCATTCTTTTCACGCATGCGCCTTTCATCATGGTTGGCAGCTAATTGTTTCAAGAAATTTGACTTCCTTCAGATCTTCATGGCCATTCCATTTCTTGCGCTTTCACCGCACATCTCATCTATGCAATCTCTTTTCGTTGTATCGACGATTGTGACATATGACGCTGGGAATTTGCTGCAGAGTATTGACCGGATTGATGAAGGCGAAGTTTTCCCAACTTTTACACTGCACGAGTAGAAGAAGCTGCAAGTTTGTAGCCTTGCAATCGCACGGATCCGGTGTTCTCGGTATGATCAGAATCTGAGCGTTCGAAACCTGTGGGTAGGTTCAATACCCAGCCTGCACTTTCAGGACAATCTCAGCCCACAGCTGGAGTGAAGTGTACGAGGTAGGGATAGGTCATAGGGAGGGGAGCGTGGAGGGAGGGTGGAGATGGCTGGGTGATGTGGGGGGGTACGGGGGTAAAATTGGGTGGTGTGGAGATGGCTGGGGGGTAGGGGGGTATATTTGGGTGGTGTGGAGATGACTGTGGGGTACGTGGGGTGCAAGGGGGATAGACAGAGTGTTTGTCAAGGGGGTGAGGATGGGGGCAGGAAGATTTAGGGGGAAACTGGGATCATGTAGGTCCTGGGGGCTGGAAGTGGGGGGGTATATTTCTAGTAGGGAAAGAAAGGGGGCATATTTTGCCAAGGGGGAAATATCTTGACTGTGTGAATGTGAGTAAGGGTGGGGGAGTGTGTACGTTCAAGGGCGTCGCACGTTATGTAACCCAGGCCAGAACAGGACCCAGGACCTATGTGTGTGTGTGTGTGTGTGTGTGTGTGTGTGTGTGGGGGGGGGGGGGGCCTCCGGCCACACAGGCAATGTACTAGTACATACATACATACATACATACATACATACATACATACATACATACATTCATACACACAGGTCCCTAGCACACATAGCAAGGAGACCTAACTCACACATCACCAAGCAAATGCTCTTTGCAACTTACCCATCCATTGCTTCAGGACAGCCGAGGCAAGGGGGGCAGGCCGTCATAAACATCCTCAGAAATGGCATTGAGGCTACCAATATGTCACAAACACACCAAATTGCTGTGTCAGGTTCGATTCCCCCTACGGTCACCCTGAGCATTTCAGGTCGTTGTCAACCGCGATGGTAGCTTGTCCAGTCAAGGTGGTAGACCGTTCTCTGCCCGCGTACAACGAGTTTCCTTAATACCCCACCCCACCAGGCTTTATCATTACTGTCACAAAGCTGGCACCGACTGGATAGATTGTAACATCATTTTCAGAAAAGACTTTAAAACTGGCACCGACTGGATTGTTAGATGACATCCTCAGAAATGACATTACAACTGGCACCGACTGGATTGTTACATAGCATCCTCAGAAATGACATTAAAACTGGCACCGACTGGATTGTTACATAACATCCTCAGAAATGACATTTAAAGTGGCACCGACTGGATTGTTACATAGCATCCTCAGAAATGACATTAAAAGTGGCACCAACTGGATTGTTACATAACATCCATAGAAATGACATTAAAACTGGCACCGACTGGATTGTTAGATGACATCCTCAGAAATGACATTAAAACTGGCACCGACTGGATTGTTACATAACATCCTCAGAAATGACATTAAAACTGGCATCGACTGGATTGTTACATAACATCCTCAGAAATGACATTAAAAGTGACATCGAC
Organism: Chlamydomonas sp. ICE-L; assembly: GCA_013435795.1. Classification (NCBI taxonomy): domain Eukaryota; kingdom Viridiplantae; phylum Chlorophyta; class Chlorophyceae; order Chlamydomonadales; family Chlamydomonadaceae; genus Chlamydomonas; species Chlamydomonas sp. ICE-L. Next base: position 13,333,091 of record JACBWV010000626.1, read on the forward strand.
TGGATTGTTACATAGCATCCATAGAAATGACATTGAAACTGGCACCGACTGGATTGTTACATAACATCCTCAGAAATGACATTAAAACTGGCACCGACTGGATTGTTACATAGCATCCTCACAAATGACATTAAAAGTGACACCGACTGGATTGTTACATAGCATCCATAGAAATGACATTGGAACTGGCACCGACTGGATTGTTACATAACATCCTCAGAAATGACACTGGAACTGGCACCGACTGGATTGTTACATAACATCCTCAGAAATGACATTAAAACTGACACCGACTGGATTGTTACATAACATGCTCACAAATGACATTGAGGCTACCAACATGTTACAAAACTGGCACCAACTGGATGGATTGTTACATCATTTTCCAGCCAACTCTGGGCTGCTCACCGTCTTCCAATTCTAAGTCCCCTCGTGCCCAATATACCCACGAAAATATGTAATCCCAATATACACCCAATATACCCACAGAAAACCAATATACACCCAATAAACCCAGTACATCACAAAAACACAGTACACACCCAATATACACGCAACATACCCACATACATCCAATACACACACATTACATACACATTACATACACGCATATACACATTACATACACGCATTACAGACACACATTACATACACATTACATACACGCAACATACCCACATACACCCAATACACACGCAACATACCCACAGACACCTAATACACCACGAAAACCCAATATACACCCAATACACCCAATACAACCCCCAAAACCCCAATATACACCCAATACACCACAAAATCAAATATACACCCAATATACAGCCATTATAACCACGAATATCCAATACACATCCAATACAAACCCAATATACCCACGAAAACTCAATATACACCCAATACACCCAATACAAACCCAAAAAACCCCAATATACACCCAATACACCCAATACACCACGACATCAAATATACACCCAATATACAGCCATTATAACCACGAATATCCAATACACATCCAATACACCCAATATACCCACGAAAACTCAATATACACCAAAAAAAAAAAAAAAAGATAACGCCTGGAGGGGCGTGGTGTTAAGGGGACCCTCCCGTACGCCGCAGCTGGGGAATGTCACCATGGCAGACATAGTAAGTGTCACCCTCCAGGCGGGAGGGACTCCTTCATGCGACGTGTGGCAAGAATGCTGGTACAGGAGGCGATAGATTCCCTGTGCAGCTTAGAGATGAGTTTGTCTACGTGTTCGCGACTGATCCCTAAGGTGGAGAGATTGGTAATAGTTGTGATTGGTATGGTACCAGTGGTACCTATGGTGAAGACTAGGTAGTGGACAAGGAATCCTTGTTGTTGAAGGATACGTTGGAGCTCCTTATGCTGAACGCTCTTTTCCTGGAATTTGATGTGGTGGTTAGTGTCTGAGCAATAGCCCAGTTCAACTAGGTAGGCTTTTCTTGGTTTGGATTCGTCGTCAATGAGGAGGAGATCAGGCCTGTATTTATCCCATGTGGCTTGGGGAAGATCAGGGGGTTTGAGGGTGGTTGGGGGTCTCGTGGAAATGTCGGATGTCGCTTCACAAGTGCCTGCATCCATGTACATGGGGAGAGCCCCCAGAGCTCCTTTGGCTACTGCCTTTTGGATGAGTTGGACCGCCTTATTATGTCTGTTGATATACATTCCTTTGAAGACAGGGTGGCTGCACCCAGCAAGAATATGGCCAGCTCCGTCCTGTGCTTTGCGACAAAGAGGGCAGTTATCATCAGAGGGGGGGCTAGTGCTGGTACCATAGGGGCGTTTGTATCTGTACGCCAGTTTCCTAGTCCATAAGCGTCCCCCACCTAGCCTTGTGGATTTGTATTTTTTGCCACCATTTGATGTCGGTGGATTGCCAGAAACGATTACTAGCCTGAGGGAGGAGGAAGGGGTTGGCTTGCTCCCACATGGAGGAGTATATGCCCGTGGTGTTGGCATGCCCAGTGTGCAGGGGGGTGGGGAGGTTAGCCTTGATACCTTTGTGAGATTGTTGGCCGGGTGCCGGGGCTGGTCCCATTAATAGATTTGGGGGGCTGACAGACAGACGGCCAATGCATGTTGAGGTGCGCATGTTCCCCTGTTTCACTGGTCCCCTAACATTGTATCCTGTCGTCGCTTCTTTCGCGAGCGTGTCTGCCTCGTCATTCCCTACGATTCCTGAGTGAGATCGACTTAAGCAGGCGTGTGGTAGCAAGCAGCGTTGTTTTCTGTTGATAATGTGGCGGGCGATTGTCTTGCCGGAGGTGCATATAACTCAATACACCAATACCAAACCCAATATCCCCACAACACCTCCGATACACTCCAATTAAACCCAATACAAAAAACATTAGACCCAAACAAACTCAATAAACACCCAATTCACCCAATAAACCCACGATAAAACCCAAGATACCCACAACAAACTCATTATACACCCCATACACCCACTAAAAGCCCAATACAAACCCCATATACCACAAAACTCAAATCTACACGCATACCACCCAATACACCCATCTACCCACAAAAACTCAATATACACCCAATACACCCAATAAACCCAATACAAACCCAATATACCCACAAAAACTCAATATACACCCAATAAACCCAATACAAACCCAATATACCCACAAAAACTCAATACACACCCAATACACCCAAATAAACCCCAATTCAAAACCCAATCTACCCACAAAAACTAAGATTACACCCAATACACCCACTGTACAAACCCAATAAACCCACCCAAAAACGCAATATACACCCAATAAATCAAATAACAAAACCCAATCTACCACAAAACTCCATATACCCCCAATCCACCCACTACAACCCCAATATACCACAAAAACTCAATATTACACCCAAGAAACCAATACAAACCCACTCTACCCACCAAAACAAAAACTCAATATACAACCCAACTACACCCAATCAACCCAGATACCACAAAAACTCTATATACACCCAATACACCCAATACACCCAATACAATCCCAATATACCCACAAAAACTCTATATACACCCAATAAACCCAATACAAACCCAATATACCCACAAAAACTCTTTATACACCCAATACACCCAATAAACCCAATACAAACCCAATATACCCACCAAAACTCAATATTCACCCAATACACCCAATAAACCCGATACAAACCCATCTACCCACAACACAACTCAATAGACCACCCATTACACCCAATAAACCCATACAAAACCCACTATACCACAAAAACTCCAATTATAACCCCATACACCCAATACAAACCCACAATAAACCCACAAAAAAACTCAATTTCCACCCATACACCCATGCCCAACCCAATATACCCACAAAAACTCAATATACACCCAATACACCCAATACAAACCCAATATACCCACAAAAACTCAATATACACCCAATACACCCAATAAACCCAATATACCCACAAAAACTCTATATACACCCAATACACCCAATACACCCAATACAAACCCAATATACCCACAAAAACTCTACATACACCCAATACACCCAATACAAACCCAATATACCCACAAAACTCTTTATACACCCAATACACCCAATAAACCCAATACAAACCCAATATACCCACAAAAACTCTATATACACCCAATGCACCCAATACAAACCCAATATACCCACAAAACTCAATATACACCCAATAAACCCAATACAAACCCAATATACCCACAAAAACTCAATATACACCCAATACACCCAATAAACCCAATATACCCACAAAAACTCAATATACACCCAATACACCCAATACACCCAATACAAACCCAATATACCCACAAAAACTCTATATACACCCAATACACCCAATACAAACCCAATATACCCACAAAAACTCAATATACACCCAATACACCCAATAAACCCAATACAAACCCAATATACCCTCAAAAACTCAATATACACCCAATACACCCAATAAACCCAATACAACACCAAGATACCCACAAAAACTTCAATATACACCCATACACCACTCAACCCCCATACAAACCCAAATATACCCGCAAAAAAAATCAAATATCCACCAATACACCCAATAACCATCTACCCACAAAAACTCCCCCCAATATACACCCAATACCCCCCAATACACCCAATACACCCAATACCAACCCATTACACAAAACCTCACTATTTCCACCCAATGAAACCCAATTTACAACACCCAACATACCCACAAAAACTCAATACACACCCAATATACCCACGAAAACTCAATATACACCCAATACACCCAATATACTGCCATTATAACCACGAATACCAGGGAGCATACTATGCAGACTGGTGCCTATAATCCCAGGACAAGGCATCCTGGAGGACTGCCACTAAGGCAGGGTGTGAGCGATAACGATCCTCACGTCCCCCTATTGAACACCTTTTTTTCATGATTGGTTACAATTGGTGGATTCGTTGAGGGCCTGCTTAAAGCGATCGTTCGCTGAGCACCCCGAGTTTGATCCCCCCAAGAACCAAAGTGCAGATCGTCTACTTGAGGAAATCTCCTTCGATGGAAGGGGACTTGGCCGGGCCCGACGTACACACCGATAGTGGGCGTTAGTCTTTTGAAACAGGGGTGAAGTGTGAGCGGTAATGATCCTCACGTTCCCCTATCGAACACCACGGTTTCCTCATTGGTTACACAGGGTTTAGCCTCTTTAGCGATTTACAATGGTCTAGTGGTAGACCAGATCGCTAAAGAATGAAGAGTCGGGGGTTCGACTCCCCCCTCGGCCGCTCTTGGCGTTGCAGGTCGTCGTCAACCGCGATGGTAGCTTGTCTAGTTGAGGTAGGAGGCCGCTCACCACCCGCTTACGACGGGCTCCCTTAACACCACGCCCCACCAGGCGTTACCATGACACAGGGTTTGCTGCGATACTTCGGCTCCGGTATACCGATCTGAAAATACCCGTATACCGGAATACCAACCAGTATGTTATACCGGCCTGAAAATACCCCACTCACGTTACCAATACCAACCGGTATACCGACCTGATTACCCCATTACTGGAATACCGACCAGCATGTTCTACCGACCTGAAAATACCCCCCTCCCAATACCAAACCAACCGGTATACCGACCTGATTACCCCATTACCGGAATACCGACGAGTATGTTCTACCGACCTGAAAATACCCCAATACCAATACCAAAACCAACCGGTATACCGACCTGATTACCCCATTACCGGAATATCGACCAGTGTGTTCTACCGACCTGAAAATACCCCCCTCCCAATACCAAAACCAACCGGTATACCGACCTGATTACCCCATTACCGGAATACCGACGAGTATGTTCTACCAACCTGAAAATACCCCCCTCCCAATACCAAAACCAACCGGTATACCAACCTGATTACCCCATTACTGGAATACCGACCAGTATGTTCTACCGACCTGAAAATACCCCAATACCAATACCAATACCAACCAGTATACCAACCTGATTAAGCCATTACCGGAATACCGACCAGCATGTTCTACCAACCTGAAAATACCCCCCTCCCAATACCAAATCCAACCGGTATACCGACCTGATTGCCCCATTACCGGAATAACGACGAGTATGTTCTACCGACCTGAAAATACCCCACTCCCAATACCAAAACCAACCGGTATACCGACCTGATTACCCCATTACCGGAATACCGACGAGTATGTTCTACCAACCTGAAAATACCCCCCTCCCAATACCAAAACCAAACGGTATACCGACCTGATTACCCCATTACTGGAATACCGACGAGTATGTTCTACCGACCTGAAAATACCCCAATACCAATACCAAAACCAACCGGTATACCAACCTGATTAAGCCATTACCGGAATACCGACCAGCATGTTCTACCGACCTGAAAATACCCCCCCCTCCCAATACCAAAACCAACCGGTATACCGACCTGATTGCCCCATTACTGGAATACCGACGAGTATGTTCTACCGACCTGAAAATACCCCCCTCCCAATACCAAAACCAACCGGTATACCGACCTGATTAAGCCATTACCGGAATACCGACCAGCATGTTCTACCGACCTGAAAATACCCCAATACCAATACCAAAACCAACCGGTATACCGACCTGATTACCCCATTACCGGAATACCGACCAGTATGTTCTACTGACCTGAAAATACCCCCCTCCCAATACCAAAACCAACCGGCATACCGACCTGATTACCTCATAACCCGAATAACGACGAGTATGTTCTACTGACCTGAAAATACCCCCCTTCCAATACCAAAATCAACCGGTATACCGACCTGATTACCCCATTACCGGAATACCGACCAGTATGTTCTACTGACCTGAAAATACCCCCCCTCCCAATACCAAAACCAACCGGTATACCGACCTGATTGCCCCATTACCGGAATAACGACGAGTATGTTCTACCGACCTGAAAATACCCTACTCCCAATACCAAAACCAACCGGTATACCGACCTGATTAAGCCATTACCGGAATACCGACCAGTATGTTCTACCGACCCGAAAATACCCCAATACCAATACCAAAACCAACCGGTATACCGACCTGATTACCCCATTACCGGAATACCGACCAGTATTTTCTACTGACCTGAAAATACCCCCCTCCCAATACCAAAACCAACCGGTATACCGACCTGATTACCCCATTACCGAAATAACGACGAGTATGTTCTACTGACCTGAAAATACCCCCCTCCCAATACCAAAATCAACCGGTATACCGACCTGATTACCCCATTACCGGAATACCGACCAGTATGTTCTACCGACCTGAAAATACCCCCCTCCCAATACCAAAAACAATCGGTATACCGACCTGATTACCCCATTACCGGAATAACGACGTGTATGTTCTACCGACCTGAAAATACCCCACTCCCAATACCAAAACCAACCGGTATACCGACCTGATTAAGCCATTACCGGAATACCGACCAGCATGTTCTACCGACCTGAAAATACCCCAATACCAATACCAAAACCAACCGTATACGACCTGGCTTTACCCATTACCTGAAACCGACCGTTGTTATACTGACCTTGAAAATACCCATCCCAATACCAAAACCAACCGGTATACCGACCTGATTACCCCATTACCGGAATAACGACGAGTATGTTCTACTGACCTGAAAATGCCCCCCTCCCAATACCAAAAACAACCGGTATACCGACCTGATTACCCCATTACCGGAATACCGACCCAGTAGTTCTACCGGGACCTGAAAAATACCCCAAACTACCAATACAAACCAACGGTTATACGACTCCCTGATTACCCCATTACCGGAAAACGGACGAGATGTTCTACCGACCTGGGAAATCCCCCAATCCCAATACAAAAACCAAACCGTATTACGACCTGATTACCCCTTACCGGAAAAATACTCCCAGTAGTTTCTACCGACCTGAAAATACCCCCCCTCCCCAATACCAAAACCAACCGGTCTTACCGACCTGATTACCCCATTACTGGAATACCGACCAGTATGTTCTACCGACCTGAAAAATACCCCCCTTCCAATACCAAAAACCAAACCGGTTTATACCGACCTGATTACCCCATTACCGGAATAACGACGAGTATGTTCTACCGACCTGAAAATACCCCAATACCAATACCAAAACCAACCGGTATACCGACCTGATTACCCCATTACCGGAATACCGACCAGTATGTTCTACCGACCTGATAATACCCCAACACTAGTACCAAAACCAACCGGTCTACCGTCCTGAAAATAGCCCAACACCGGAATACCCCAACACCCGAGTACCGACCGGTATGTTCTACCCTGCAATAAGGCCTCCTTAGGAAGTTGAATTATAAAACGACACTGTTAGCCCCTATCCATGTCTTCAATCCTTTTGCCTCTGTGATCTGATCTGATCTGATCTGCAGGTCCACGAGGTTAGATCTGGAGTTGTCCGGTCGGTTATGTCACTGCTTGCCCCTATCCATGTCTTCAATCCTTTTGCCCAAAGTGATCTGTTCTGATTTGATTTGCAGGTCCATGAGCTTAGATCTGGAGTTGTCACTTCTGTTAGAAAATTCGGAGTTTTTGTCGACATTGGTGATGGCTCCTCACCCTTCACCTCAGTCGGGATGTTACATGTAAGCAGGATCAGTTCCGAGTTTATCAGCGAAGAAGACCTTAAGACGATCTTCAGTTTGGGAGACAAGATCAAGGTATGCCGGCTTGGAGGATGGAGGGGGAAGGAATTCAAGGGCAGCATGTGGGGGGTGGATGGGCCGTATGCATATGCGTGTGTTGGGCAGTAGGTGCATGTCGGGGATGGATGGGCAGTAGGTTTATGTGTGTGTTGGTAGGGGGGGGGGGGGGGGGGGGGGGGGGGGGGGGGGGGGGGCAGAATGTGGTGGTGGAGGGTTCAGTTTGGGAGACAAGATCAAGGTATGCAGGCTTGGAGGATGGAGGGGGAAGGAACTCAAGGGTAGCATGTGGGGGGTGGATGGGCAGTAGGTGTATGTGTGGGTTGGGAGGGGGGGGGGGGGGGGGGGGGGGGGGGGGGGGGCAGAATGTGGTGGTGGAGGCGGCCACATGGGAAGCTTTGTACGGTTTGAGAGGTTGGCCAGTTGGATAAGCAGAATTGGTTGTGACTGTAACCGTGTGGCCCTAACTATCTCAACCAGCCAACCAACTAACCAACGGTGTGGCCCTGAATATCTCAACCAACCAACCAACTTACCGTGTGGCCCTGAATATCTCAACCAACCAACCAACTTACCGTGTGGCCCTGAATATCTCAACCAACCAACCAACTTACCGTGTGTCCCTGAATATCTCAACCAACAAACCAACCAATTGTATGGCCCTTGCTATCTCCACCAACCAACCAATCGTGTGTCCCTGAATATCTCAACCAACTAACCAACCAACTTGCAAGCGCAAGTAAGTAACTTGCTTACTAAGTTTCCAAAAGTCAACTAACCCTACCAATGAACAAACAAAATTCCCTAGGTCTTGATTCATCATATAGAATATGAAGATCAACTAACTAACCAACTAACTAATCAACTAATTCCCTAGGTCATGGTTAAAAAGGTAATGATAACGCCTGGTGGGGCGTGGTGTTAAGGGAACCCGTCGTACGCGGGCAGAGAACGGTCTACCACCTCGACTGGACAAGCTACCAAGCTAAGGGTGACCGTTGGGGGAATCGAACCCCCGACCCTTCCTCGTTAAAGCGATTTGGTGTACCACTAGACCAATCGTATCACTGAAACGGGCAATTAGGTCATGATTCATGGCATAGACTACGTAGGTCAACAAACTAAAAAAGCGAATAACCAACCTATTCCCTTTGTCATTATCCATCATATAGACCGCAAACGTATTGCTCTGAGCACCAGAAGCCAAGTAGCTGACTAACTCACCAACTAACTAACTAACTAACTAACTAACTAACTAACTAACCAACCAACCAATTTCCTAGGTCATGATTCACCATATAGACCAGTATCGCAAGCTTGTTTCCCTCAGCACCAAAAGCCAAGTAGCTGACTAACTCACCAACTAACTAACTAACTAACCAACCAATTTCCTAGGTCATGATTCACCATATAGACCAGTATCGCAAGCTTGTTTCCCTCAGCACCAAAAGACAAGTAGCTGACTAACTCACCAACTAACTAACTAACCAACCAATTTCCTAGGTCATGATTCATTATATTGACCAGTATCGCAAGCTTGTTTCCCTCAGCACCAGGAGCTTGGAGGTCAACCCCGGCGACATGGCCAGGGACCCCCAGCTGGTGTATGAGAAGGCTGAGGAAGTGGCTGCTGCATACCGGGTTGCATACCAGGCTGCGAAAGAGGCAAAGAAGAAAGCTGCTAGGATCAATTCCTAGATCCTAATCGAACACAACATTCAGAGCAGCCACGAACTCGCAAAGGGCCAAGTGTATAAATTGTCCTCACTCCTCAGCAATATAATGTTTCAGCCTGGGTGTGTCTTCCGTGCATCCACATGATAACATTCTGTACGCAGGAGTGTGGTGTAGTACAGGGGCTGTGAACCGGGTTGCATACCAGGGTACTTCCAGAGCAGCCACGAACTCGCGAACAACCAAATATATAAATTGCCCACAGCAATATAATGTTTCAGCCAGGGTGTGTCTTCCGTGTATCCGCATGGTTACATTCTGTACGCAGGAGTGTGGTGTAGTACAGGTGTGTTCTACACACTGCGTCTTGCGTGATACACATCTTTTGGAGGGTCCATTGCACCTCAGAGGATCTGAGTGCGTCGCAGGCGCAGATTTTGAAACCCGTTGCATCTGATGATGCAAATTTTTGAGTCCTCCAGAGCAACCCGGGTGTATATACTATATTTTAACTCCGCATGTAGAGATTGCACAGCTGATAGACTTTGTAATCTAACACGAGCACAGAATGATAGAGCCTATCCCCGACATGGCCAAGGACCCCCAGTAGCTGTATCGATGTATGTTACATTCCAGGGGTAGCCTATAAGGCTACCATGAACTTTGACTTGTTAACATATAGATCCAGCCGAATTAATAGGCTAAAGGAAGTATGGGACTTGCCTGGTTTATAAAAATGTACCATACCTCGGTCTGTATGTTTGTCTGTATGTCTCTTGTGGCGTAGCTTGGTTGAAGGATA
>JACBWV010000626.1:13346302-13431302 GCA_013435795.1 Chlamydomonas sp. ICE-L
CACCACCACGCAGGCACACACCACCGCCACCAATGCTGCCACTACCACCATCAAAGTTAGTGAGCAGGGTACCGTAATCAAAGGTAATCTAAATAAACCCAAACTGTGTCTAGAGTCAATTCGAGCCCCAATTTATCAGCTGCAATCGAGTGACTGACATATCAGCATTCAGGCGCACTAGCTTGCTTCTGGTTGGTCCAAAGTACGAGCAAAGGAAGCTGCCTAGAAGCTGCCTGCCCAAGAAAGAAGCAGAAGATTCTTGTGGAGATCCTGTGAACCATGAGCAGTCAGCTACCTAGGTGCGGGTTCCGGAACAACTTGGAAGTCGTCCGTTTCAGGAAACGAGCTTCCGTGAAAGTCGTCTGTGGTAGGACGCGAGCTTTCACTGAGAGCCCCAAAAATAAGCAGTGATAATATGCACTGCCTTACAAACAGTGTTTTTCTCTTGGGCTACGAGCAGCAGTCTCTAGGCAGCTTCTTGAGCCACTCACTGAGCTGAACCCACATATATCAGCAGCTATTAGGCAGCTCCTTAAGTCACTTACTGATCTGAACCCACATATGTCAGCAGCTTCCAGGCAGCTCCTTGAGTCGCTCACTGACCTGAACCCAAATATTTCAGCAGCTTGTAGGCAGCTCCTTGAGTCACTCACTGAGCTGAACCCCCATATTTCAGCAGCTTCCAGGCAGCTCCTTGAGTCACTCACTGAGCTGAACCCACATATGTCAGCAGCTATTAGGCAGCTCCCTGAATCGCTCACTGAGCTGAACCAAAATATTTCAGCAGCTTCTAGGCAGCTCCTTGAGTCACGCACTGAGCTGAACCCATATATTTCAGCAGCTTCTAGACAGCTCCTTGAGTCACGCACTGAGCTGAACCCACATATTTCAGCAGCTTCCAGGCAGCTCCTTGAGTCACTCACTGAGCTGAACCCACATATTTCAGCAGCTTCTAGGCAGCTCCTTGAGTCGCTCACTGAGCTGAACCAAAATATTTCAGCAGCTTCTAGGCAGCTCCTTGAGTCGCTCACTGAGCTGAACCCAAATATCTCAGCAGCTTCTAGGCAGCTCCTTGAGTCACTCACTGAGCTGAACCCACATATTTCAGCAGCTTCTAGGCAGCTCCTTGAGTCGCTCACTGAGCTGAACCCAAATATTTCAGCAGCTTCTAGGCTGCTCCTTGAGTCGCTCACTGAGCTGAACCCCCATATTTCAGCAGCTTCTAGGTAGCTCCTTGAGTCACTTACTGATCTGAACCCACATATTTCAGCAGCTTCTAGGCAGCTCCTTGAGTCAGTCACTGAGCTGAACCCACATATGTCAGCAGCTTCTAGGCAGCTCCCTGAATCAGTCACTGGTCTGAACCCAAATATTTCAGCAGCTTCTAGGCAGCTCCTTGAATCAGTCATTGATCTGAACCCAAATATTTCAGCAGCTTCTAGGCAGCTCCCTGAATCAGTCACTGGTCTGAACCCAAATATTTCAGCAGCTTCTAGGCAGCTCCTTGAGTCAGTCACTGATCTGAACCCACATATTTCAGCAGCTTCTAGGTAGCTTCTTGAATCAGTCACTGATCTGAACCCACATATTTCAGCAGCTTCTAGGCAGCTCCTTGAGTCAGTCACTGATCTGAACCCAAATATTTCATCAGCTTCTAGGCAGCTTCTTGAACCAGTCACTGATCCGAACCCACATATTTCAGCAGTTCTGGACAGCTGATTGTGTCTGCTTCAAGGTGCACTAGGATGCATTTGGTTTGCTTCAATAGCCAGTTAGGGGAGCTGCCTAGAAGCTGTTGCTCGTAGCTGAAAAGAAAAGCTATGCATACCAACAGCGCCCCATTTGCCTCATGTGCCCCATGTGTAAAATAAATACATTTTTAAAGGCAGAACAACACACAGTCAGCAGTGAAACGTGAGCCTAACAAAGATAAAATACACACATGCACACATAGACTTTTTTTCCGCGCAACGCGTCGCAAATTGAGCGACTTAGTGCGACCCCAGTGCGACGTGCTGCCCTTGGAATCCTGCGGAGCAAAAAGCCTGTAGCCCAGGGGTTCAGGGGGTATTTCTGTCTAAAAAAAAAAAAAAAAAAAAAGATAACGCCTGGAGGGGCGTGGGTATTTCTGTCTACTTTAGCCGGACCCATGCGTTGCCATGCAGGGACGGAATGGTGACGAGTCGTAAAATAAACAGTCCACACAGACTTTTATGTGTGGTTGCTCAGTGCAGCAAAACTAAGATCTTGGGGAATATCGTACGGTTCCCACCAGACACTTGTCATCGTCTTAATCCTACAATTCTTGTTGTTGTAAGATATCTTATTTGACATTCCTACAGATGATACATACTGTACCCTGCCTCCGCCTATCTTGCAATGCAGGAGGTTGTTCCCCTCCAGTTACAGTACATACTGTACATGCTGTACATTACATACATTACATACAGTACATACTGTACCCTGCCTCTGCATGCCTTGTAATGCGGCAGGTTGTTCTCCTGCAGTTACAGTATATACAGTACACACTGTACATAACTGCAGTACATACTGTACACCCATAAAGTACATACTATGCACACATACAGTCCATACTGTACCCTGCCTCTGCTTACCTTGCAATGCAGGCATTTGATCTCCTCCAGTTCCAGTACAAACAGTACATACAGTACATACTGTACCCTGCCTCTGCCTACCTTGCCATGCAGGCATTTGTTCTCCTCCAGTGCTAGGACATACAGTACATACAGTACATACTGTACCCTGCCTCTGCCTACCTTGCCATGCAGGCATTTGTTCTCCTCCAGTTACAGGACATACAGTACATACTGTACATGCCTGCAGTACATTCTGTACATCCATAAAGTACATACTATACACATAAACAGTACATACTGCACTCTGTCTCTGCCTACCTTGCAATGCGGGAGGTTGTTCCACTCCAGTTCCAGTACATACAGTACATCCAGTACATACTGCACCCTGCCTCTGCCTACCTTGCAATGCAGGAGGTTGTTCCCCTCCAGTGCCAGTGCATACAGTACATACTGTACAGTACTGTACAATGCATCTAGTACATACTGCACCCTGCCTCTGCCTACCTTGCAATGCAGGAGGTTGCTATCCTCCAGTTACAGTGTATACAGTACATCCTGTACAGTACATACTGTACCCTGCATCTGCCTACCTTGCGATGCAGGAGGTTGTTCCCCTCCAGTTCCAGTGCATACAGTACATACTGTACAGCACATACTGTACCCTGCCTCTGCCTACCTTGCGATGCAGGAGGTTGTTCCCCTCCAGTTCCAGTGCATACAGTACATACTGTACAGCACATATTGTACCCTGCCTCTGCCTACCTTGCGATGCAGGAGGTTGCTATCCTCCAGTTACAGTGAATACAGTACATACTGTACCCTGCCTCTGCCTACCTTGCGATGCAGGAGATTGCTCTCCTCCAGTTCCTCCTGAATCCTGGCTTGGACCTCAGGATGCCTAGCGATGTCGTACAAAGCCCATGTGATGGAGTGAGCTGAGGTGTCAAAACCTGCATGGATAGGCAAGAAACAGGGATTCACACTATAATTTTTAAGCTGGAGAGTTGTTCATGTTGTGGTCAGTTTTTGTCTTCTTTCCGGCTTGGCCACGGCTTGGTTGTGTAACACTGTTCTCCTCTTTGCCTGGAAATGGTGTAGGCGCAAAAGAAGGAAGTTCACTACCAGGATGTCTGAATATAGTTTTTTTATTATATTGATGAATTATATTATAATCGGTCGGCAAAGGACCGATAGATCTATACACTATAAGTGGCTAACCCTCAAGTGGCTACCCTGCCCATTCTCTTGACTGACATGCCTAGCGCACATTTGACGTGTATGTCACACCTTGGCATTATGCAGCCGGGGGTGCTTATAAGAGAGCTTAGCTCTAACCCCATACCCCCCCTCTCTTGTTTTCTTATTAGGGGGGGTATTAAGGGGTAAAGGGGAGCCCACCCTAAAAAAAGAAACTTTGATCCAAGCATGGTCAAAGCCCATACCAGCATGGGCCAATTCTTTGCCCATACAAGGTGAATTATTCACGGACCACAATCTCTCCCAGGGGGGAATCGAGGAGCCCATCGGGGGACTTGAAATTTTCTAGCAAGAAATTAACTAAATCGGATTCTCTGGACAACGAAAACCCTCGAGTGGCCACCCTGCTCATTTATTTGAGTGACCCCACTGAGGGTGGTGAGACATCCTTCCCTCAGACCAAGCACTGGATCAACCCCACAACTGGGGAAAAATACGGTCCCGGATTGTCAGACTGCGCACAGGTGCGGCACTATTAGATATATAGCGAAGCGGATAGATATATCGAGACTCCTTATTCAACACCCACCTCCACTATCAATACCATTTATTTATTCTATCTACCGTTATCAACACACCTGCGATCATCACTTATTTATTTATCTACCGTTATCAACACACCTGCGATCATCACTTATTTATTTATCTACCGTTATCAACACACCTGCGATCATCACTTATTTATTTATCTACCGTTATTAACACACAATCATAATTGCACTCAGGTTTGTCGTGATCAGCTCATCAGCCTAGGAGGCTACCCCTGGACTGTAACATGCATACACACATACTGGCTACCACGAACTTTTGACACTATCAACACACCTGCAATCATCATTGCACTCAGGTTTGTCGTGACCAGCTCATCAGTCTAGGGGGCTACCCCTGGACTGTAATGTGCGTACACACATGCTGGCTACAACGAACTTTTGACACTATCAGCACACCTGCAATCATCATTGCACTCAGGTTTGTCGTGATCAGCTCATCAGCCATGGGCATTCCAGTCTCTGGATCCTGATAGCACATGATGACAGTGGTATGGTGTGGTGTGGTGTGATTAGGTGTGATGTGATGAGGTGTGATGAGGTGTGGTGAGGTGTAATGGGAGATGTGAGGTCAGAATCAGAATCAGAATAGGAGAATTAGAGAAAAAATTTGTATATAAAACCTGCAAATACCCCACGTCTGGAGGTATAACACTAAATTGGACAAACTTGACCCACACTCAGTCTCATATTGGCAGCTCCAAGGCTGCAGTAGGAAAAGCAGGAATTTAAACAAACATGACAAAGGGTCTACCTTCAGTCTCATAATGGCTGCTCCAAAGCTCTTGTAGGTATCACAGGAATATGAACAAACATGATATGGGGTTCACCTTCAGTCTCATAACATAGAGTTCACCTACAGTCTCATAACACAGGGTTTACCTTCAGTCTCACAATGGCTGCCCCAAAGCTCTTGTCTTCATCGCTGGGCTCACCCTTGTCTTGAATCGTCTTCATAACATGGTCGTAGTGCTTGTACGTGTTCTGCAAGAGTGGGATACTTTGATCACGTGGGTGTAGTGCTTGTAGTATTTGCTTGGCTAGGACCTGACTTGTACAGCCTTCATCACATGGGTGTAGTGCTTGTAGATGTTCTGCAAGGGTGGGATAGGCTGATCAGGTCATTGCCTTGCGTGGGCAGGCCCTGTCTTGTAGAGTCATCACGCCATGGGTGTAGTGCATGTACGTCTTGTGCAAGGGTGGGATACTTGGATCACATGGTTGTAGTGCTTTTACGTGTTCTGCAAGGGTGGGATACTTTGAACACATGGTTGTAGTGCTTTTGGAATTTGCTTGGCCAGGTCCTCTCTTGTAGAGTCATCATGGCATGGGTGTAGTGCTTGAATGTGTTCTGCAAGGGTGGAAAAATTTGATCACATGGGTGTAGTACTTTTAGTATTTGCTTGGCCAGGTCCTGACTTGTAGAGTCGTCATCATGACATGGGTGTAGTGCTTGTAAGTGTTCTGCAAGGGTTGGGAACTTTGATCATCTCACTGCCTCGCCTGACAGTGTGTACGTCACAGTCCAGGGGTAGGCCAAATAGGCTATACCTTGATAGGAAGGGATTAAAAAGAAACAGCATTGATGAACTGCCTTGCCTGACTAGGTCATGCCAAGCACCTGCCAAGAAGCCGCCCATTAATACATGATCATAAACTTAACTGTTTAGACTGTTTGTTTTCATTTTTCTGTAGGCCCAGTTGTGTACCAAAATTTGCGACGCAAGCCTGATTTTGGGATGGTGGCCCGCCCTATACCGTGCTTCGAGGCACGGTTTAGGGCGGAGCACGAAGCGTGGTTGAGCGCGGATGCCCGGGAGGTTTAGGGGGCAGCAAGTCGCACTGGGGTCCGACCCTAATTACCGAGTCGCTCAAATAGCTTCGTGTTGCACAAAACAAAAACTGTGAAACTTAACACTCCACTGGATCTCGCCATGCTTGCCCAGCATCTTTCCTCTACTGCAAAAGCATAAGCCAAACTATAGCTTTTCTTTTCAGCTACCAGCATCAGCTTCTAGGCAGCTCCCCTGGCTTGCTGCCCATCCAAACTAGTGCATCTTGAAGCTGTTACAACTAGCTTTCTAGCACTGCTGAAATCTTGGGACTTAGCCCAGTGGCTGGCTCAAGGAGCCACCTACTATTGTTGATATCATATGATATCAAGCTTCTGTTCCCTAGCTACGTTTGAAGAAGGTCAATGTGAGTTTTCAAAGATGGATATCGCACCTTGAAAGCCAGGTTAATTATATTTTAAGTACTATATCTTATACGTAATATATGCCGGTACTAGAAGTACTATATATTATACGTAATGTATGCCGGTATTAGAAGTACTATATGTTATACGTAATATATGCCGGTATTAGAAGTACTATATGTTATACGTAATATATGCCGGTATTAGAAGTACTATATGTTATACGTAATATATGCCGGTATTAGAAGTACTATATGTTATACGTAATATATGCCGGTATTAGAAGTACTATATGTTATACGTAATATATGCCGGTATCAGAAGTACTATATGTTATACGTAATATATACCGGTATTAGAAGTACTATATGTTATACGTAATATATGCCGGTATTAGAAGCACTATATGTTATACGTAATATATGCCGGTATTAGACGCACTATATGTTATACGTAATATATGCCGGTATTAGAAGTACTATATGTTATACGTAATATATGCCGGTATTAGAAGCACTATATGTTATACGTAATATATGCTGGTATTAGAAGCACTATATGTTATACGTAATATATGCCGGTATTAGAAGTACTATATGTTATACGTAATATATGCCGGTATTAGAAGCACTATATGTTATACGTAATATATGCCGGTATTAGAAGCACTATATGTTATACGTAATATATGCCGGTATTAGAAGTACTATATGTTATACGTAATATATGCCGGTATTAGAAGTACTATATATTATACGTAATATATGCCGGTATTAGAAGCACTATATGTTATATAGTGCACACATATAGTACATTTATTATGCACTATATGTACTATTATAAGTAGTATATGTGCAGGTATATGTGTATATAAATATCAACATATATTATGATGTATCGCATGATAACCTTAGAACCAGGACGATGCTGACAAGCCTACAATTAGCACACCTTGAAAGCCATATTAATAGCTGCGTAGTGAGGCACGAAGGGGAGCAACCTGCAATATGGCATGGTGGAATATAGTTAGGGAACGGCAACTAATATTAGTTTTTGAAAAACTAATATTAACTAATATTATCATAGTGTCACAATAATATTCGTTTTTCAAATAAATTCAAAATTCTGGTGAGGCGGATCGTCATTCTAAAATTAATTAACATTCACTAATATGATTCATTCACTAATATTAAGTAACTTAGCCTTTCCCTAAATATATTTGATGCGAGAGGTTTTGAAGTGAATTCCAAGGTTGGGCAAGTCCCTTCAACCTATTTGGGTACCCCCCGTGGACTGTAACATGGCAGGGTGGAATATGGTTGATGTAATAGGAGTTGATGTGAATTCCAAGGTTGGGCAAGTCCCTCTAGACTATTTGGCTACGCCCCTGGACTGTAACACGGCATGATGGAGTATATTTGATGCGAGAGGAGTTGATGTGAATTCCAAGGTTGGGCAAGTCCCTCTAGCCTATTTGGCTACCCCCCTGGACTGTAACACGGCATGATGGAGTTTATTTGATGCGAGAGGAGTTGATGTGAATTCCAAGGTTGGGCAAGTCCCTTTAGCCTATTTGGGTACCCCCCTGGACTGTATCAAACAAAGAAGAGCAACCTGTGACACGGCATATGATGGATATTGACCCTCACATCGAGCCCCCTCGACGCAGAAGTACGAGACTCCAGGAGCATTCTCATACTAGAGAAGCGTGATGGGGTATAACGGTATATGCCCAGTCACGCTTACAAAGAGACTAAACCACGACCCTAAACCCAGGCTCGCGGGCAATGTGCGGGGTGTTAAGGCCAAGCCTTAATCCCCCAAGGCAACAAACATTAAAGACCATTCCCTTGTCGTCCCATTACTACATCTTATCAATAAGACGTAATGCTAATCGTTACACGGCATGCTGGATTAGAGTTGAATGCTTACAAGCTTAGGGATAAGGTGTATGATTCTGAAACTGGTGTGATAAAGCTGTTAACATAATGAAGGCAATGATGATTACCCTGCAAGATTCTGTGATGATGACAAAGGTTGGTGCCGCAATATTGACACCAATGATGATGTAGATGCGCGGGTGCTGGTGCAAGAATGGACAGGTTTGTGCTGCTTCTGCTTCTGCTTCTGCTTCTGCTTCTGCTTCTGATACTGAATTACTGATGCTGATGCTGATGCTGATGCTGATGCTGATGCTGATGCTGATGCTGATGCTGATGCAAAGATGATTGTGCTGCTGCTGCTGCTGCTGCTGTTGCATTCATGAAAGCAATGCTGGTTATAACTCTGATGCGCATCGTTTCCCTGGTGAGTTGCACTCAGACCAGTTAAACTCATCATACATTGTTACATTGTAATAAGCAGGCCACTGTTTGACCAACACAATCCCACACAATATCACTTGGATGGCAATCCCAACCATCCATGTTCCATCAATCTAACAAATATGAGCAATAAACCATCCATCCATCCAACCATCTATCCAAATATCCACTCAATCATCCATCCACCCATCCATTCACCCAATCATCCCCCCCCACACACACACACACCCACCCACCCACCCACACACACACACACCACAATCATCCATCCACCCTCCCAACCATCCATCCACCCAATCATCCCCCCCCCCCCCCCCCAACCCCACTCACACCCACATACCCCCCCCCCCACCCACCCACCCACCCACCCACCCACCCACCCAGACACACACACCCAATAACCCACCTGCCCACCCACCCACCCGCCCGCCCGCCCGCCTACCCAATAATACTCCCACCCAATAACCACCTAATCACCCACCCGCCCGCCCGCCCGCTCGCCCGCCCGTCCGTCCATCCGTCCGTCCGTCCGTCCGTCCGTCTGTCCTTACCTACAGTCAGCCTTCTATCCAGCTAATCAAGACGAGCAATAAACCATCCATCCAACCATCCATCCATCGCTAACAAAGACGGGCGATAAAGCAACAAAACAAGATAAGTGATTTACCTTCTGAGGATAGGTGGCCTGGTGGTGGTGGAGCAAAGATAATTCATTTACCTTCTGAGGATGGGTGGTGGTGTTTTTGGTATTTCTGTTGTTGTTGGTGGTGGTGGTGTTGGTGGTGGTGGAGAAAATATAAATTATTTACCTTCTGAGGATATGTGGTGGTGTTTTTGGTGATGTTGTTGGTGGTGGTGGTGGAGGAAAGAGAATTGGTATACCTTCCGAGGATATGTGGTGGTGTTTTTGGTGTTGTTGGTGGTGGTGGTGGCGGTGGTGGTATTGTTGTAGGTGGTGGTGGTGGTGGTGGAGGAAAGAGAATCGGTTTACCTTCTAAGGATAGCTTCAACAGGGTTAAGAGCTTCTTCTGAAGTCTGGAGAAGTACCTTGTGAAGAGACTGCAGCAGAAGGGGTAATTTTATGGTTGAGGTTTAAGGGTAAGAGCTTCAGGGTTTAGGTTTTAGGTCTAAAACTTTTGGAGAGACTGCAGCAGAAGGGACAGCTTAAGGATTTAGGTTGAAGGGTTAAGGCTTCAGGGTTTAGGTTTTAGTTAGGTCTTGAGGGCTTATGTTTTATGCCAAAACCTTGTGAAGAGACTGCAGCAGAAGTGACAGCTTTAGGGTTTAGGTCTAAGGGTTAAAACTTCAGGGTGGAGGGTTTAGGGTTTAGTTAGGGCTTCAGGGTTTATGTTTTAGGTCTGGTAATTTCGGGCTTTTCAACCTGTCAGCTGATGCCAAGCCCCCTTTGATTGTGCTGGCACGTAGGACCTGTCGATCTCCTCCGGTGCTCTTATACGCAGACTCACATAGACATAGATAGAAAGATTCTGCCGCGCTCTGGAATCTGCAAACTCGCATTACCCACTTCCTTTCTCTTCCTCCACCAATAAACAAAAAAATACATTTGATACTATTTTAAAACAATACAAACTGTAATGCAAAATATACAATTTAAATTATAAATCAAATTATTCACAATTTACAATTTAAATTGTATCTAATGGGCTTGCTTACATCCAGGAACTCGAGAGGTTTCCCAATAGCATATTTCATATTTACCAACTTATATTAGTATATTCATGTTATTATACATGTGAGCATGTATGTAGCTGGACTACTCACATCCATTACCTTGTGAGTTTTTCAATTAAATGTTTATTTTATATTCATCAACATATATTTAGGGGCTGGCATCTCGGCCGGCATATCAAATGATATCATATCATAAAAATTGCATCATATGATGTTGTATATAATGGTAACTTTGGCCATGTCAGACTCCCGGCATCATATGATATCATATGATGACATGATATCATATGATGACATGATTTTATATGATATCATATTCCCCTCCCTCCTCATATTAGTATACTCATGTTATTATTCACTCAAACATGTATCTGGTTGGCCTACTCATATCATTATTCACTCAAACATGGCCTACTCATATCATTATTCACTCAAAAATAGTATACTCATGTTATTATTCACTCAAACATGTATCTGGTTGGCCTACTCATATCATTATTCACTCAAACATGTATCTGGTTGGCCTACTCATATCAAGGAACTCGTGAGGTTTCCCATGAACCTCTCGAGTTATATGATTTTATACACATAGTCTTACCTTTGTACGTTTATGTAATTATGATGATCTGCATTTTTATTAACTTATAACTGAACATCTGTGAAAAACTAATGCATCAATTTGGCTCACTCACATCCAGGAACTCGTGAGGTTTTCCATGAGCAGTCAAGGATCCAAAGTCCATTTCAAAGCCTGCAGCGGGTGGTGAAGGTAGTTAGGCGATGGGAATCACAAAATCGAATTATCATCCCAGACGAGATGATAATTATTTAAATTGTAGAATTTAATGATCACTGTAGCACAAACTCAGGGCCCCCGTTGGTACAACGATTGTTTCGGGGTCAGTTCATCAATGCTTTTTCTTTTGAGCCCTTTCTATCACGGTTGGGTTAGTCCTTTTAGCCTATTGGACTACCCCTGGACTATAACATACATATCCCTTGCATCTACCTCATACCTCCACCACCACCACCACCATCACCACCACCAGACCACCTGTTAGCTATACTGTGTCAATGTGCCCAAGTGTGATCCTATCTGAGAACACTTGAGCACATTGGCAAGTATAACTAACACTACCACCCAGCACTCAACTCACCAGAACGACCAAGGATGTCAAATTTAGTGTGCTTGATATAATCACACACATCCATGGACTTCCCTGCAGCTACCTCAAACCTCCACCATACCCACCACCACCACCACCACCACCACCAGACCACCACCCAGCACCCAACTCACCAGAACGACCAAGGATGTCAAATGTAATGCTCTTGGTGAAATCACACTCATCCATTGCCTCCCTTGCAGCTACCTCAATACCTCCACTATACCCACCACCACCACCACCACCACTAGACCACGGCCCGCACCCAACTCACCAGAACGACCAAGGATGTCAAATGTAGTGCGCTTGATGTAATCACACACATCCATGGACTCTCCTGCAGCCACCGCCTCTGAACTCTCCCAGATCTGAATCAGCTGCATTGCCACGTCCTGTGTGTGAGGGTACTCCTTCCTTAACGCATCAGTGGAAAAGCAGGGGGATACAGTCTTGCGCACAGCTTTCCTGGGGTGCCAAGGAGTGAGGTGTGTAGTGCCAAGGAGTGAGGTGTGTAGTGCCAAGGAGTGAGGTGTGTGTGTGCCAAGGAGTGAGGTGTGTAGTGCTTGCAAGAGAACTGGGGTTCAACGCATCAGTGGCAGAGCTGGCGGATACAGTCTGGCGCACAGCTTTCCTGGGGTTACAGGGAGTGAGGGGGGGGGGGGGGGGGGGGGGGGGGGGGGAGGCAGGAAGTGAGGGGTTTAGTGCTCGTGTATATATAGATAGAGATAGAGATAGAGATAGATAGAGATAGAGATAGAGATAGAGATAGAGATAGAGATAGAGATAGAGATAGAGATAGAGATAGAGATAGAGATAGAGATAGAGATAGAGATAGAGATAGAGATAGAGATAGAGATAGAGATAGAGATAGAGATAGAGATAGAGATAGAGATAGAGATAGAGATAGAGATAGAGATAGAGATAGAGATAGAGATATATATATATAGAGAGAGAGAGAGAGTGAGAGAGAGGTATATGATTATAATATTATATTAACCACACAATTATCCGAAGTGGTGACCTAATTGAATTCTGAACATGCCCTGCCCACAAAGCATTGGACCAATCTACCATGCTCATCTCTCATCCTATCACAATTTGTGTTTTCTCACATTGAATTATCAAGGTTTGTATATAAATGGGATGGGATGGGATCAAAAGGGATAAAAAACACACCTACCTTTACCTGGACAAAGCTACCATGGCTGTATCAGCAACCGCGAACACTAAAGCGCGCCCGTAGGGATTCAAACGTGGCACCTTCTTCGTTCAAGGAGCTCTGCTATTCAGCCTTTTGTCGAAACAGGGATATATCTCGATAAATGACCCGAACTTTCTGCTCACCTCCTAAGACAAGTTCTATGCAGCGTCGCCTGCGACGCTAAAAAATGGCGGAGAGTGATCGCGAGGGAGCGACAGGTGGCAACGGAAGCGAGTTAGTTACGAGGCCGTTGGCCGACGTGATGGGCTTCATCACGGTCAGATGCATGGCCGACCGGACAAATGGGTAACACTGGGGGCTCCCGCCCGCCAGAAGGGGGGGCTCCGCCAAAAACGTCCATCTCAGCACGAGCCATCACATGGACACAGCTACCACGGTCATCTACTCATCTCTCACCCCAGTACCCCACCACAATTCTCACAATCTCACACTCAAAATTCTGGGCTTACATTATCATCTAATAATTTCTCACCTCATCACATTTCTCACCCCATTACAATTCCCAAAATTCTTACAAGCTCACACTCAAAAGTCAGGGTTCACATTTTCACTCTCACAATTCTCGCAATATCACAATTCTTGCAACATCACAATTCTCACAATTCTTACAAGCTCACACTCAAAAGTCAGGGTTCACATTTCCACTCTCACAATTCTCGCAATATCACAATTCTTGCAATATCACAATTCTCACAATTCTTACAAGCTCACACTCAAAAGTCAGGCTTCACATTTTCACTCTCACAATTCTCGCAATATCACAATTCTTGCAATATCACAATTCTCACAATTCTTACAAGCTCACACTCAAAAGTCAGGCTTCACATTTTCACTCTCACAATTCTTGCAATATCACAATTCTCACAAGACCACAAGCTCTTGTTGGGCAAGTCCCTTTAGCCTATTTGGTCTACCCCTGGACTGTAACAACTTAACAAGCTTACAATATCTCACACTTACCAGTTAGGGATCACATTATGACAATAAAATAATCTCACAATTTCACAATGATCCCAAGCTCACCCTTATTATCAAGGGCTCGCATTCTCACATTGTCACAATCTCAGAAGTGTCACAATCTCACACTTACCAGTAAGGGCTCACATTATGAGAATCTCAAAATTCTCACAAGCTCTGATGATGGAAGCCCTAAGATCAGAATTCCAACACCACTGACCAGTAAGGTCTCACATTATGAAAACTCACAATTCTCACAATTCTCACAAGCTTTTATGGTGGAAGCCCCTAGATCAAAACTCAAACACCACTCACCAGTAAGGGCTCACATTCCGAGTATCGAACAAGCTTGCATGCCCATGGGGACCTTGCATCTGCGTGCATTCAAGTGGTGAAGGTGGTTAAGGTGGTTCAAGTGGCCATGAGGACCTTGCACCTGCGTGCATTCAAGTGGTTCAGGGGGTTAGGGTGGTTAAGATGGTTCAAGTGGTTAAGGTGCTTAAGGAGGTTAAGATGGTTCAAGTGGCCATGAGGACCTTTCATCTGCATGCATTCAAGTGGTTAAAGTGGTTAAAGTGTTTCAGGTGGTTGAGGCGGTTCAAGTGTCCATGAGTACCTTACATCTGCGTGCATTCAAGTGGTGAAAGTGGTTAAGGTGGTTGAGATGGTTCAAGTGGCCACGAGGACCTTGCATCTGCGTGCATTCAAGTGGTTAAAGTGGTTAAGTTGGTGAAGGTAGTTCAGGTGGTGAAGGTGGTTCAAGTGGCCATGAGGGCCTTGGATCTACATGCATTCAAGTGGTTCAGGTGGTGAAGGTGGTTAAGGTGGTTCAAGTGACCATGAGGACCTTGGATCTGCGTGCATTCAAGTGGTTCAGGTGGAGAAAGTGGTTCGGGTGGTTAAGGTGGTTAATGTGGTTCAAGTGGCCATGAGGAACTTGCATCTGCGTGCATTCAAGTGGTTACGGTGGTTAAGGTGATTCAAGTGGCAAAGGTGGTGAAGGTGGTTAATATGGTGGAAGTGGTGAAGGTGCTGAAGGTGGTTCAATTGGCCATGAGGATCTTGCATCTGCGTGCATTCACGTGGTTACGGTGGTTAAGGTGGTTAAGGTGAATCAAGTGGCCATGGCGACCTTAGATTTGCGTGCATTCAAGTGGTTCAGGTGGTGATTTGGTGAAGGTGGTTCCAGTGGCCATGAGGACCTTGCAAATGCGTCCATTTTTGCAAGTGGTGCAGTTAAGTAATGATAATGCCTGGTGGGGTCTGGTATTAAGGAAGCCCTGTCTTACAGCGGTAGGGAACGGGATGCTACTTTACCTGGACAAAGCTACCATGGCGGTTGACATCAACCGCGAACACTTAAGCACACCCGTGGGGATTCGAACCCGGCACCTTCGTCGTTCTAGGAGCTCTGCCACTGAGCCATTCGTCGAACGGGGATCTGTGGTGCAATTACCAATGAGAGATTGTTTGTATGTATGTTCCAGTCCAGGGGTTGGCCTAATAGGGTAAAGGGACTTGCCCAAATGTGATAGGAAGGGCTTAAAAAGAAAAGGCACTGATGAACTAACCCCCAAACAATCGTTTTACCGACAGGGGCCCTGACCAATGAGAGATTGTGCATGGCACGCGTGTGAAGTTGCGAATGGTCTGAGATATTGGGTGGCGCATGTCTGTGATGGTGTGATTCGTGAGAGAGGCAGGTAAAGTGCGGTAATGAAGTAATGATAACGCCTGGTAGTGCGTGGTATTAAGGGAGCCCTGTCTTAGGGCGGTAGGGAACGAGCTGCTACGTACTTTACCTGGACAAAGTTACCATGGCGGTTGAGAGAGCGAACGCAAACACTAAAGCGCACCCGTAGGGACTCGAGCCCCGCACCATCATTTCAGCGAGCTCTACCATTGCAGACAAGTGCGGTGCACATGTGAAAGTGTGAGTGGTGTGACAGATTGGGTGACGCACATGTGTGATGGTGTGGTTAGTGAGAGAGGACAAGGGGGGTACACATGTGGAAGTGTGTGTGGTGTGACAGATTGGGTGACGCACATGTGTGATGGTGTGGTTGGTGAGAGAGGACGAGTGGGGTATACATGTGAAGGTGCGAGTAGCGTGCGTGAGAGATTGAGTGCCGCACTGGTTGAAGGTGGGTGTGGTGGGTGGTGGATGTGGTGCATGGCGACAGGTATTGGTGGTTGGTGGTTGGTGGTTGGTGGTTGGTGGTTGGTGGATGGAGGTGGCTGTCGTGGGTGGTGGATGGCGACAGGTAGTTGTTGTTGTTGGTGGTGGTGGTGGTGGTGGTGGGGGGGGGGGGGGGGGCTACGTGCGTGTGGTGGTGGGGGTGGTGGGTGCATGGTGGGTGGTGGGTGGTGGGTGGTGGGTGGTAGGTGGTGGGTGGTGGGTTGTGGATGTTATTTGGTGCTTGAGGTGGGCTGTGATGGGTTTGGGGTTCACACCATACTCTTGGGTTTTTCGGTGGACGCTTGTTCAAACTACCGTTAACGGTATTAATTTAACTGATTATTTTATTATACAATTCATATCATCATCATCATCATCATCATCATCATCATCATCATCATCATCATCATCATCATCATCATCATCATCATCATCATCATCATCATCATCATCATCATCATCATCATCATCATCATCATCATCATCATCATCATCATCATCATCATCATCATCATCATCATCATCATCATCATCATCATCATTATTATTATTATTATCATTATTATTATTATTATTATTATCGAGGGGGGGGGCAGAAAAAAAGTTAAATGACCCCATGCCCCAGGTGTGTAGAGCTTGTTGAGAGGATGAAGAATCTGGTCTTATTTATTTTTTTGGCCCAGTAGGAAAAAAGTTATGGGCCTCCAAAGTTGGGGGGGTAGGTGGGTGGTGAGAGAAAACTCTGGAATTTAAGAAACAATAGGTACTTTTCAAGATTATTTTTCATGGCCCACAGAATGGCATGGGAGTGGAACTGGGGTGTTCATGTACTAAGAGCTGTATCCATTGGTGCTATTGGGGCTTCCTCCCCCCCCCCCCTCCCCCCACCCCCCCCCCACCCCAAACCAACCCAGCAGTACAAAACGAGGAAGTACAGATTCCGCAACGAACGTACTGGTGCATGCTCTTCTTTCTTCCCATCACTTCTTTCTATCTGGGACCATTTCATGTTTGTCGATGAACCCCTTCGCTTCTAGCATCGAATGTGATGAGTGCGGGCGGGAATTGTTGAACAGGCACCCTGCGAACGTTGAAAGGCACAAGAACTCGAAGGAGTCTTGGCCCTTGTGTGAGGGTGTCCCCCAAAAGCAGGCACAACTTCCAAAAGCAGGTGCACAGAGAGATATGGTGGTGGTATGCAAAGTTCAAGGCTGTAAAAAGAGTCTGAAGATGTCATCCATGCGACTACATGTGGCTGGTCACATTTTGAGGCGTGAATGTGGTCATGCCAATGGTGTGTCAGCATGTACTGCTGAGACTTGTGGCTTTTGTTGTGTTGTCTGCCATGACAGAAGCTCTGGTATGAGCAATTTGGGCTTGAAGAAGGGATCCACCTCACACATTATAGTGGAGACGTCTTCATGCCCTCAAGTTTACAAGATGTCCTTCAAATCTGTGGATAAGAGATCTACAGCCAACCCATAGGCCTGTTGCATGCCCTATCTGCCTTTCTGATCCAGGCAAGACCCGCAAGTACGTGTGGAGCTCCACTTCCTTCATCACATGCAGTCTGTCCACCCAGCCCAGCAACTCAGCACGGACGACATTGAGACATTCGCCCTGAGTGTGGCTGAGTTTAAGGGGGTCATTGGCAAGGAGCACAAGTCTAAAAGGCGTGATCAAAAGGTGCAAGAGGCGCAAGATCTATTGCAGGCTGAGGCAGCCCTAGTAGAGGTGCCGGCATTGTTCTGGAGTAGGGTGGTTAAGAAAGAGGAAGAGGGAGGGGGAGAGGGAGGTAGAGAGGTAGAGGTAGAGGATGAGGGAGGAAAAGTAGGAGAGGTAGAGGAGGGTGATGAGGATGAGGATGAGGACGAGGATGAGGATGTGGATGACCCCATGGCCCACTGGTCCTAAACTTTTAGGATAAATAAAAACGTTGGTCGTCTAGGTGATTGGTTGTAATAGTCCGAGCATGTGATTTGTATTGGCTGAGCATGAGATTAAGATAGGCCAAGCATGTAAATTTTTTAGGCTATGGCATATTAGAGGGCTGGGGGCCCTCAAATCCAGGCCCTACCTCTCATGTAACATTGATGGTGATGATGCGCTTTGTCCGTGTGCCCACAAACGCTGATTTTATTGTCTTATTTGATTCTTGCTCCATATAGAGTGCATGGTTATGGGAGCAGCACCATTAGATAGGAATTTTTAAGCTATACAAAATGCACCCTACGTTGACCCCCTAATTATTATCGTGGGAGGAGATAATGGCCTCCCAGTGGGTTCCGGAGCCGGGGGGTGGGTGGGTGGGTGGTAAACTCAGCCCTCTGTAGGAAAAATGGGCATGGGGTAGGAGATTTTTTTTTGCCCCCCCACTCGATTATTATTACTATTATTATATCATTATGATATTATTATGTTCATGATATTTGCCAAACTCGTACCGCAGAGAAGGAGCTGTACAGATCTGCCTTGGGAAGGCTGGAGTCGGTACGGCTAATGAAGGGTGCTGATAAATCAGGGTCTGTGATGATCACAAACTTCATTCCCAAAAACTTGATGCCTACGACTGGTCCGTAGGTGTTCGCCCACTTGATCTTGCGACTAAAGCAAGCAAGCAAGCAAGCAAGGAATGAATGAATGAATGTGATGTGAGTATGGGAAGTACGGCAAGTATGGCAAGTATGGAAATTTGGCAAGGAACGTCATGTATGACTATGAACGGGGCAAGTTTGGCAAGGAATGGAAAGGCTGGTCCGTAGGTGTTCATCCACTTGATGTTGCGACCGAATCAAGCAAGCAAGCAATGTGATTTTAGTATGGCAAGTGCAGCAAGGAATGTCATGTATGGCCAGGAATGGGGCAAATATGGCAAGGAATGGAAATGATTGATTTGAATGTATGGCTTATTTTCTTATTAGCTTTGAATTATTGGTTCGCATATACGGCTTGTTTTTGTTATAGCCCCTCCTGAATCAAGGTTGCGCAGGCCCAATTTATCTATTTGGCTACCCCTAGAATGTAACCTACTAGAAAGACTGGGGAGGCTGGTTGCTCTGAATATATGGCCTGCCAATTTTTTGTTTTTAATGCAACCACATGGTTTAA
Organism: Chlamydomonas sp. ICE-L; assembly: GCA_013435795.1. Classification (NCBI taxonomy): domain Eukaryota; kingdom Viridiplantae; phylum Chlorophyta; class Chlorophyceae; order Chlamydomonadales; family Chlamydomonadaceae; genus Chlamydomonas; species Chlamydomonas sp. ICE-L. The sequence continues at coordinate 13,365,550 of JACBWV010000626.1, forward strand.
AAACGTTCAAAGATACGCTCCCCCAGTCATTTTTTAATGCAACCACATTTTAAAATGCAACCACATGGTGGTATATAAGTTTAAAGATACGCCCTCTTGGTCAACAAATCCGACCCAACATCGTACTCTGCATATCAATTGACTTGGTCAAGCTTTGGGCAGGACAGGTTTAGATTCAAGTAGGGCACCACTCAGGATAATCTTTTGGTTCATATAATCATACGTGTCTCTCTATATAACGGTATATATAAATATATACCTCTCTCTATATATATTATATTTAGTTATGAAAATAATTTCTCCTCAAAGAAAAGTGGGTCTCCCGACACCAGCGACAATGAGATCGGACATGAAACATCGTGTGGTTCACACTGTTTTTCTTTTAGGCTACGAGCAGCAGATTCTAGGCAGATCCCCTGGCTGGCTAATCAGCCCAACCTGAAGCAACCTAGCTAGATGTCCAGAAGACACTCGCAGCCTGTATGGTTCAACACAACCTAGTGCATTTTTAAGCTGACTACATCAGCTTTCTAGCGCTGCTGGCATTTTGAGGCTTAGCCCAGTGGCTGGCTCAGGGAGCTGCCTAGAAGCTGCTACTAGTATCCGATCAGAAAGACAGTGGTGGTTCATATACAATTGTGTGGTTCGTATACCTGAATACCTCTATTTATATATTCTAGCTCGAATTGGTTGATAAAAACTCCAGTATGAAGCTGGTCATGAATCCTGATTCCTTTGAAGGATGGAAATACTTAATGCAATTTATAAAACAAATCGATAATAATTGCACAATTAAATCATCATCCCTAATGAGATGATGATTTAATTGTATTGTAGAATTAAAATCAAATCACTGTAGCACGGATCCAGGGCCCCTGTCGGTAAAACGATTGTTTGGGGTTCAGTTCATCACTTCATCAGTGTTTTTTCTTGTTGTGCCCTTCCTATCACGGTTGGGCAAGTCCCATTAGCTTATTTGGCCTACCCCTGGACTGTATCAAACATACATACATACAATACCATTCCCAACCAGGTGTTACCATTATTTACATTATGCTGATTAAGAGAGGATAGTTGGAAGACCCCCCCCCCCCCCCCCCCCCCCCCCCAGGACGTAGTGGTGTGGGATTGTCTTAATTTGGCCTGCCTAAAAAATCATTGTAACGTAAAATATCCCCAGACATTTTGATTCACTTTCTTCCTTTATTTCTTTCTTGCTTCTTTTCTTCCTATCACGGTTGGGCAAGTCCCTTTAGCCTATTTAGCCTACTCTTGAACTGTGACACACACATTTCCTCATAGCGTTATTGCTTTTACCCTGTGATTTTTAGGGTGGTCGGAAGACACTCGGGATGCAGATTCTTGACAACTCAGGGCCCCCGTCGGTATTGTTTGGGGTTCGGTTCATCAGTTTTTCGTTTTAGCCCCACCTGATATCATGGTTGGGAAAGTCACTTGAGCCTATTTGGCCTACCCCTGGACTGTAACAACATTCACAGCCAGCAACTTACAAGAGCACGTCAGGCGCTGTGAAGTCGAAGTAGTTCCCTATGATTGGCACACCCGGGGGCCCGGGGGGAAACTTCTTGTCCTTGGACGATTGCACGAGAAACAAGGTTACCAAAAGGGCAACTATCATGGCGGTGGCGATGCCAAGCGCGCTGTAGCTGTCGAGTTGCATCATTTTTCTTTCGGTGGGGGGGTGAGTAGTACCGGTACGCAAATTCGAGTCCAAGTGAAGGGTAACTCGAACCCTCTATATCGACTCGAGATTGTCAGGATGTGCTAATTGAAAGAAAAACTTGATGAACTGCCCCTCAACGAATCGTAAACACAAGAGGATTTCCACGCAGTAAAAAAGGGAGAAGCCTTGTACAAGATATGGGCGAGGTGGGGGAGGAGGGAGAGGAGGGGGAGGAGGATAAAAGTATGAGAAAGACGATCTGGTTTACCTCTAAGAGCAGTTTACCCGATCCGAGAGGGACCTCGGTATAGTTCCGGAGAATTGTTCCGGAAATTTCAGTCCGTGGGGAAACCTAACCCGGGGCAGACAAGGGTTGTCAATTTTCGTGTTGTCAACCCAAGGAGTACGAGTTGACATTAATCAAAGTCTCAACGAGCAGGTTGTGAGGAGGGCCATCTGATTTACCCTCGTGCAAGAGCAGGGGTCCCTGACTCCCTGTCCCCCCGATCCGAGAGGGACGTCATCATGGTTCTGGAAAATTGTTCCGTAAATCTCAGTCCGTGGGGAAACCTACCCTGGCGCATACTTGTCAATTTTCGTATTGTCGACCAAAGGCGTAGAAGATGTCATTTATCGAAGTCTCAACCAGCAGGTTATGAAGCAGGGCATAGTCATCATCTCAACCAGCAGGTTATGAAGAGGGGCATCGTCATCATCGTCTCAATCGGCGGGGGTCTACCCATCATAGCGGTACATTGGCATAGACAGGCTCACAGACCATAGTTCACCCATGACATTCAAGCCCGCTCCACAAAATCTAGGTGTGTGTGTCTACATCACAGGGTAGAAGAAACGATGCAATACCGTAGTCTCACACCATTTGTGTGGCCATATCGACGATATGTTCGTGTGATATTCATCATTGCAGTTAAAGTCTTATATATTCTTTTGTATCCGGGGTTCTAGTCCACTTCAGCGGTGTACCTTACTCATAGTTGTTGACGGACGACGGATGGCATATAATTGACGACATTTCAGTCAGTGGGGAATCATGGATGTAAGTCACTAAACCACGGCTGATATTTATATTGTGAATTTCCGGAGTTATGTGCAGAGCACAGAGACGAGGGGAAGCCAGTAAGGATAAGATCTTTACAGTTAGATAAAGCATTCGATCAATGCGCTAGGAGGAAGTGTCAGCATGAATTGCGGTGCTCTCACGCGTTTTATGACTTGGTGACTACTTCTATACTTCCTTAAAACTATCGGCTCTCCCAGTCCTGTGCCAGCTTCCCGTAGTGACAGCTTCCCGTAGACTGTGTCATCCTTAAGTGACTCAGTGACAGCTTCCTGTTGGCTGTGTCACCGGTCTTGCCTGTACCCTGTTAGGTTCCTGGCTGCCGCCCCCTTTCACCACTGGTGCCCCTTTATGGGTCTCCTGTGCTTGTAATGCTATTCTCGTCTCCGTGTATAGATTGACGCGTCTGTTCCGCTGCAACATCTCTGTCCACTCTTCGGAGTGCTTTATAGCTGATAGGTTACTGGGTTCGTCATTACTACCACTGCTATTTAATGCAACTTCCGCGAGGGCCTGCTGCCGGCTTTGAGAAACTCAATGAACAAAATGGGCTTTCTTGGTCGCGCGGCATGCGCAGCGTCATTATTAGCAATGGCTGCGACCTTATCCTCGATCTGGAGTTTAGGGTACCTACTGATTGGCTTGATGCTTGCGCGCCAGCGGCCTCTGCTGCCGGAGAGGAGTCTCCTTCCGCCATCGTGGAAGCCACCCCCCCCAGTCATACCTCCATCTTTCCGACTCCTTCTCCTTCTGTCCAACGCCTCTCTGCTGAGGTTGAGGACGTTCTAATGAATCTTTGCTGTGTCCAGACACAGTCCATCAAGTATTCTTCGGGTCCTGTGCCGCCGAATGCCCAGTTCTAGGGTGGCTGCCAGTCTGACGATTACCTGACTGAAGATGAGCAGGACTTCAAGGACTACTGTGATGCCAACCGTTCAGACTCTGAGGACTTGCAGAGTGCTAAGAGTGGCGACTTCGGTGGAGCGACTCCGACTACTGCTACTCGAGTCTTTGAGACTTCTCCTGTTTTGCCAGTGTATGAGCCTGCTATTCCGTCGGCGCCTCTGCCTACTCCTGCACCTACGCCAGCGCCTCTGCATACACCTCTGCTTGTGCCACTTCCACCGGTCCACCCGGAGGTGGCCAAGCCGTCTTTGCTGCAACGCTCTGCGTCCTTCACCACCACCAACCCTCTGGAGCGAGGTCTTTCTGGCTACAACACTCGTGCTCGAGAAGCTGCTGCCACGGCTTCCCGCACATCTGCTGCTGGCACCTCAATGGAGCCCCCTCCTCCCCCGCCTGTGGATCTGCCCCCTCCAGGGCCCCCACCCGCTCCAGTCTTGACTTCGCGGTCTCGCGATTCTTGGGAGCATCTGCTCTCTGGTGGACCTCCTCCTGTGCTACTGCTGCGGGACTTCCGTCTTGTCCGCCGAGCTCAATCCGAGCTTGGATCTCTGGATGGCATCTTGTACGGTAGGCTGGATTATCAGGCCACTCAGGCCAATGTTGATCTCAAGGGTCGTGTTCGACGAGTGATGGCATTCACTGAGCTAGGTCTCAAGTGCCGGTCCTTTCTAGGGCCTGTTCCGGAGGGGATTAGATATCCTCCTGCTCATGGGGTTACGTTTGGCGGTGTGGGGCGTAGGAATGCTGATCTGAAGGGTTACCAGTGGTTGAAGGTTCCCCGTCCTCTCTGTCCTGTAGAGCCTGATTTCGAGCTGGTAGTGAGTTTTGCGCGGTCCCTGCCTGAGGTTAGGAACATAGATGACCAGCGCGCGTATGACGCTGGTCTTGCGGCTGAGTATTTTCTGGCTGTTCGTAGGTCTTTGGCAGCTCTCACCCCTGCTCCTGCTGCTGGAACTTCGGCCTCTCATGGTGAGTCTCGTGTAGATCTTGCACTGTTGGTTTTTTGTGCTCTGCCCCTGGACCGTCAGGAGTTCATGTGTCTCACCATGATGCTTGCGAACATGACGGAATCGATGGTCAAGGTGTATCAGGACTTTGCCACTCCTCGGGATATATTTTTGCATATTCGGAGGCAGCAGTCTGATGCCCTTGCCGCTCGTGTCCCTCTCATGCTCGTCGAGCTTCAACGTGCGTCCATGGACCCTTCTGAGCGTGTGGATGATTTCTTTCGCAAGGTCCGCGGTTTGTGCACTGACCTCCGCAGTGCTGGGTATCCACAGACTCAGCGTCATGCCATGACCACTATTGTTCAGGGTATCACTCACACTCGCTTCGACTCTCTGCGGCTCCAATTTGGTACGTTGCTGTATCAGAACCTGCCTGCTGATTACTGGACCTGTCTTGCAGCATATAGGTCGTTAGATTTCTTGAATGTGTCGCTCCCCAAGTCGGATCCCAGGCATCCTGGTTGGTCCCGCGACCCTCCCCATGTCCCTGCCCATGCTGCTTTCCAGCGTGGCCGGGGGCCTGGTGCTCAGGGTTCCGGGGCTGTCAAGAGACGCCTGGATTGCACTTGGGGCCCCTGTCCTTCCAAAACGACCCACTCGGAGGAACGCTGCTGGACGAAGCATCCGCACCTGCGAAAGACCAAGGCTGGTGCACCGGGCACTCATCAGTGAACCCGTGCCCATTGCCTTGGTCCTTCCAGGTTCGCTGACTCGTAAGCAGATGTCCTCCTTGCAGGCTTAGATTGACGGGTATGCCATGTCCAAGAACTAGGAGGTACGCTCTGTCCTATTCTCTTGCACAGCTAAGTTCTCTAATGTGTGTAGCCCAAGCCTATCTGAGGGTGTCTGGCATGTGGACTCTGGAGCTGGAATGTCCATCACAGGTGATAAGTCTTTGTTCACTGTGTATGAGGCTTCTGCAAATTGTCCTGCAGTTCGATTTGGTGATGGGGTGGTTCAACGGTCAGAGGGTATGGGATCCATTGTCTTATGTAGTGATTGGTTACCAACATTGATCACTCTAACTGATGTTCTCTACATACCTCACTGTCCGGTGAACCTCCTGTCAGTAAATGCTGTGGCTCATTCTCACCACTGCCAGGTTTCTTTTGATAGTCTTAGTTGCACTGCCACTCAGGGCTCTACTGTTCTCTGGTCTTTCCCTGCCTCCAGTGATGGTGTTTACAAGTTTGCATGTAGGCCTTGTGGCACCACCCGTGGCTGTTTTAGGGTTGCTGAAAATTATCCAGCTTTTGCACTTGATGTTGATGAGGACGGTGGAGTTGTTATCCCTACCACTCCTGCATGGCTGTGGCATAGGCGGTTGGGTCACCCCGGCTATGATGCCATGCGCAGACTTGTCAGGAAAGGTATGGTTAAGAACTTACCCTCTCTCTCAGTCAGGTGCAGAAGCTGGCTAAGATCCCATGTGATGCTTGTCAGAAGGCTAAGGGCAAACGTCTCCCTTTTCCTAAAGAAAGCACCACTAAGATCCGTGCACCTCTCCAACGCCTTCACTTAGACATCATGGGACCGGTTCATATTAGGGGCCTGCGTGGGGAGTTTTATATTTTGTGCCTCACAGACCAATACTCTGGCTATGCTGAGGTATTGTGCTTGAGGACCAAGGATGAAGCTCCCTTAGCAGTCCAAACTATCATCCTCAGATAGATGAATCAGCTGCATGGGTTTGCCTTTAAGTGTCTGAGATCTGACAGGGCTAAGGAGTTTATTGTGAAGTGGTTCGAGGATTGGCTGATATCGGTTGGGGCAGTGCATGAGTTATCGTTGGCATACACTGCACAGCAGAATGCGACTGTGGAGAGGTACAATGGGGTCTTGCAGTCTGTAGCTAGAAGCATCCACCTGGAGTCTAAACTAGCTAAGTCTTTCTGGCCCTATGCCTTCCTAGCTGCTTGTTACCTTCGTAATTGGCTGCCCAATAAGGGAGACAAGACTCCCTACGAGCTGTTTTTTGGGGTCGTGCCTGATGTGTCGTTGTTGCGTGTGTTTGGTTGCCCTTGCTACGTCACGTTAGTCAATGGGAAAAAGCGCAACAAGCTAGACGAAAGGGCGTTATCTGGTAGACTGGTTGGGTATTCCCTGGTGAGTAAGGGTTATTTTGTTTGGGTTCCTAAGTTGCGCCCGGTAGTAGAGAGTCGTGATGTACTCTTCTATGAACAGTTTAGCTATAACTGTATTCCTGGGCTGTCCCCTTATGACGGGTCTCCGTATGTCTCTCGCATCCCTGCCGCTATCAACGGACACATGCCTGAGTCTGCGGTTAATGCCTTAGACCCTTTGCCAACCCCAATTGTCGACCGCTGCCCTGGTCATGGGATGACTTTGCGTCCCAGGTCAGGGGCTGATGGTGCTGCATTGCGTGTGAAGGTACTGGGCGGGCGGGATTCCGAAGTTCTTTCAGACTACGATTTACCTGAATCTCAGGGGGTCGCCAGGCCCTCCTCTGCGCCACGTTCCGTCGGCGAAGCTCTAGGATTACGACAGTCTCAGATCATCGTGGAGCCTGTACCAGGTCCATTGCCTAATAGTCGCCAACCTCCGACCACCTCGGATGGCTCGCAGGTGTTGTTAATCCCTTCGCCTCCTGCCATCCCTGGTGTATTATTCGGGTCAAGCCCATGTGATGATGTAGCCGTTGCCGATAGCGCAAGTGATGATCTTGAACATTGGTCGGGTTCCGATACTGCGTATGGCTGGGGTGTTCCGGTCGACCCAGGCTTCGTTGAGATAGAGGCAAATAAGGCCGGCCTTGTTCAACCAGGCAGTAGTTCTGCACTGGGGGCTATTGAAATTGAAATTGTTACATCCAAGAAATATAAATACTCTAGGGACGTGAGATTAAGGACACCACAGCGTACGCAGAAGCTAGCTGTAGTCACCATACTGGGGGCTATACTACCGGTTACTGCTGATATTGCTGATACCCCCGCTGCTCATGTACAAGTAAACTGCTTGTACGTGGGAGCATATATTTCCACCTCCACTGAACTAACCTATAAAGCTGCCATGCTTCCCTCCAACCCTGACAGGGATCAGTGGCTGCTTGCTATGAAGGATGAGATGGCGTCCCTACATGCCCATGGTACTTGGGCTCTCACTCCACAGCCTCCTAAGCAGAGGGTCCTGTCTGGCAGGTGGTTATTTGCGAAAAAGGTTGGGGTTGATGGATCTGTGCGCTTCAAGGCACGTTTTGTGGTCCGTGGTTTTCTGCAGCGTCCTGGGATGGACTTTCATGAGGTATATGCCCCCGTTTCTTCTAAAGCAGGTCTGAGGGTGCTTCTTGCTGCCATCACTCATAGGAAGATGTTTGTTCGGCAGCTGGACATCAAGACTGCATTTCTGAATGCTAAGCTAGAACCTGGTCTGGACCTGTACTGCCACCAGCCTGAGGGCTTTAAGGTACTTGGTCCTAACGGTGTTCCCCTTGTGTGCAAACTGATCAAGTCCCTTTATGGTTTGAAACAGGCGCCCAGGGCTTGGAGTATGGATGTCAAGCGGGTTTTGATTGCACATGGGCTTACTATGTGCAAGGCAGAACTTGCTCTGTATTTTAGGAGGGATTCTATTGGTGGGTGGAGCTATGTCCTGACCTATGTTGATGATTTTATCTGTGCTTTTAGTGAGCTGGATAGGTATGCTTTGCTGATCAAGGCTATGAAGAAGGCTGGCTGGGAGGTCAAAGAGATGGGTGTACCGGTTCAGTTCCTCTCATTGGACATGGCTGTTACACTTGACTCTGACGGCAGGTGTGTTCAAGTCAACCTCTCCCAGCACTCTTACATTGTTGATCCGGTGGAGCAGTTTGGTCTTACTGCTGCTGCCAAGCCCAAGTTTGGTGCCCCCATGGCCAAGTGCACCGTCACTGACCCTCCTGGGGACCCCCTGGTCTCCAACAGCCAGTACCTCTCTCTTGTGGGTGCTTTGCTTTACCTGGCTACTTGCACCAGGCCTGATATTTCTTTTGCTGTGAGCTACCTATCCAGGTTTTCTGCTCACCCTACTGCTCCCCTCTGGGGGGCAGCCAAGCGTTTGCTCTTGTATTTGAGGACACATTCCCACCTGGGCCTCACTTACACCCACAGCCCTGAGTTCTCTTTTACTGTCTTTAGTGACTCATCCTTTGCTGATGATGGGTCTGACAGGAGGTCTCAGACTGGCTTTGCTGTGCTGGCTGGGGGGTGCATCGTGAACTGGATGAGCAAGAGGCAGCCTACTGTTGCCATAAGCTCTAGTGAGGCTGAGTATCAGGCCCTGTCTCAGGCTGCCAGGGAGGTGCAATGGTTGAAGAAGTTGAGGGTGGATCTGGGTCTGCCTTGTGATTCGGTTACCATTCAGGGTGACAACTTAGGGTCTCTGAGTTGGGCAAATGACTGGCAGCTCCTCCCTCGCAGCAAGCACATTGATGTTATTCATCACTACATCAAGGAGCTGGTGGAGGATGGTCAACTGGACGTTGCCTATGTTAACACCAAGGACAACTGTGCTGACCCCTTCACCAAGCCCCTTGATCCTGCTGTGTTCTGGAGGTTTGTCCGAATGTTTGGAATGACCGCTTCTTCTTAGGGTCATTTTTTTCTGGTTACATCGGTTTCTTTGGTTATCATTGTTTGGCATTAGGTTCCTATTCCCGGATCGGGTTTTCTATACCGTTGTTACCCATCTTTGATATTCGGTTTTCATCTTTTTCTCACTTGGCAAATTTTTGGTTTTTGCCTTGTTTCATTCCTTCCTATAACCCTTTGGGTTCCATTTGAAGTTCTCTCGATTTTTCGGAGTTCTTTGATTTTTTTTTTAATCTGTTACATATAGTTCTATGTCCCCAGTGCCATAGGTGGAGAAGTCGTATTGTATGTCACCTGTGTCATAGGTGGAGTGTCAGCATGAATTGCGGTGCTCTCACGCGTTTTATGACTTGGTGACTACTTCTGTACTTCCTTAGAACTATCGGCTCTCCCAGTCCTGTGCCAGCTTCCCGTAGTTACAGCTTCCCGTAGACTGTGTCATCCTAAAGTGACTCAGTGACAGCTTCCTGTTGGCTGTGTCACCGGTCTTGCCTGTACCCTGTTAGGTTCCTGGCTGCCGCCCCCTTTCACCACTGGTGCCCCTTTATGGGTCTCCTGTGCTTGTAATGCTATTCTCGTCTCCGTGTATAGATTGGCGCGTCTGTTCCGCTGCAACATCTCTGTCCACTCTTCGGAGTGCTTTATAGCTGATAGGAAGTACTGAGATGTCGCGGTACCCCATGGTACCGGCATCAGAGTCCGTGCCATAGCTGGCAGCGGCACAGCAGTACAGTGCAGCAGGGAGGTAGACCTACCTGTGCACTCTAAGTCACTCTAGGTGAGCCGGTGAAAACCGGTGAATAACATCCCCCCCAATTCCTGGTATTCTTCATATTGGAGAATTCCGGGAATTAGAGGAGTTAAAAGAAAACTAGAGGGACTGAAGAAAATATATATATTCTATACATGGGAAAGGGGCAGGTAGCAAACTAATTAGAGATAAGAGGTATAGGTGTAACTGACGGGAAGGGATTTCTAGGAAACTGCAGGAAATCAGATTTCAACTATCAACTTATCAACTGCTGACTGGCCACTATCAACTATGTCTTCTCAGGTGTTCATGTGTCATCAACTGGGTATGGGATCTGGTAGAACCCATCTCGCTTTAGCCTAGTTGTGATGGCCTGGTGCAGGTCATCCCAAAGGTCAGCTGTGGGGTCAGAGTGAAAGACAGGGGGGCAGAAGTTGAGGATGAAGCAATCCTGGTGGTTCCAGGGCATTATATATGGCATCATCAACATAGATCAGGATAGGACTGGTTGCTTCATCTGTCCTGATCTGATGGGACTGCATGAGGATCCCAGGCTGCCTGTGGGCTGCATTGCAGTAGGCACTAACCATTGCTGCCTGCAGGCAGATGGTCCACTTCAACCTATCTTTCATGCTTGCAGATCAGGTGTCATACTTGTATACGAGGGTGGCCAGGAGCTTAGAGTGCATGTGGATAGGGCTAATGACGGGGCAAGGTTAGTGGGCATATCCAGCTCTCTTCAGATTTGGTTTGGTAGGGACCTCAGGTGTGTGTACCTTGCATAGAAATCATGGATCAAGGTGTACAAGGGGACCCTGAGCATGTTGACTATGCAGGGTGGGGTGGGCAGTAGCATCATGTGATCTAAAATTTCCATCAGTTCCCCCAGGGGGTAGTATCCCTCCTGGTTGTCCTCAAGGGTGTAACTGACAGCAGACATGTGGGCATTGTTCTGTATGTCAGCTTGTGAACCTGGCTCTGATGTGGTCGGTGTGCTACCTGGGTAGAAGTCAGTGATGCCAGTAGGGGCCATGGTCTGGAAGAGTATGTCTTCTTTGAGCAAGGATTGGGTGGCAGTGGCTAGTTCTACAGGTGGATCTGCAGGTTGCTCTACATACTGGTGGCTCTATTGGTGGCTCTACTGGTGGCTCTACTGGTGGCTCTACTGGTGGCTGATCTGCCTGCTGGCTGGCTACAGATGGGTACCTTTTCCTATAGATTTCCAGCATGGAGGCTTTCATGTGGGCCAGCTGTTTCCTAACATCTATGTCATCACCCTGGCTACTGCTAGGGCCACTATCTGGCATGGCCTCTGTATATCCTGCTTCTCTGTGGCATTCTGACCAATACAGGCACTCTGGGGAAGGCTCCCCATTGGATCTCTTCTGGTACCTGATAGTTTCAGGAGCTCCATGCTCAGGGGTTGCTGCAGGCACTTCCCGAGGAGGACCTGTTGGTTTGGGCATGGTAAGGGAGTCTAGGGGTGGCCTAAAGGCCAGGCCTGTGTCTGGTGAGGGGCACTGCCGTGAGCTATGGCCAAATCCATCACAGCTCCAGCATGTCATGTCTGGTTTTCTCTGGTCTCTTTTCCTGGTATGTGACATGGTCAGGCGAGAGCAGCAGGCTGGGATAAGGTCTGTGGAAGGAGACTGTGTAGGACCAGCAGAAGGAGGAGGTGGTGTAGGAGCAGGAGTTGGAGGTGGTGTAGGAGCAGGAGGTGGAGGTGGAGGGGGAATAGGAGCTGGTGGTGGCGGTGGAGGAGGAGGAGGAGCTGGAGGAGGAGCAGGAGGAGGTGATGCCAGTTCATGTAGGCGGTCTGCAGATGCCTTGAAACGTTGAGTCCACTTGGCTCTTCCTGCCGAGCATAAGTGATGTACCATGACGTTAGGATTGAGGTACCATGGGTCAACTGGTCTTTTTTTTTCCATCATGATCTGGGTCTGTCATGATCTGGGTGATCAGTAGGCTTGGGATAGAACACATCTGTAGCATACAGTGTATGCCATACACTCCCCCCTTTGCACTGGTGTGGCAGGTCAGGACAGGCTGGGATGACGGCCCAGGCTCATCGTCTTCTTGGTAAGGGAGGCATAGGGTAGCCTGGCAATCATCCAAAGAAAGGGTAAGGTCATCATCATGTCTCATCATAGCTGGAATGCTCATGAGATGCATTGGGATGCCAATATGTGGGATAATGAGGGGCATTGGGTCATATTCAATGGGGCATATATGAACATCTTTGAGGGTCAGGACCAGGCCAATCTTTGCTTGGACAACAGCTGTGCCTGTGGAAGAACACATGCGTGGGTGGGGATATCCTGGGGAGAATACTGGTACTGGAGGAGAGAGGGGTGTGATTCTGATGAGGGAATATTTGTTGTAGTTCAGATGATGGATGGAGTCAGAACTAAGTACCCAGTCATTTGCCATGGGTTGGGAGGGATATAAGCACATAAATGTTGTGCCGGATGGGTGCTCAGGGGTATCCGGGTCAGAAGTAGTGGCATCTTCTTGTTGGTCTCCACTACTGTGGGTGACCTGCTGAGTGGGGGAGTTTCCTATCTCTGAGACAGTGTGGAGGACATGGTCATCAGCAGAAATGGGGTCATGGTCTCGGTGGTCTCCACTACTGTGGGTATTCTGCAGAGTGGGGGTGTTTCCTACCCCTGAGACAGTGTGGAGTACAGGCTGATCAACAGGATAGGGCAGGGGACTGGATATCTTACCCTCAATCATTGCGTCTCGCTGTTTGAGCAGGTCTTCTTTCCATTCTGGGTACCACCCGGGCAGATGGGCATCCGGGTGGACAGGAGGCGTCTCAGTTGATGGTCCAGCGGATGCATGATCTCTGGGTTGGTCAGGCATTGCAGCAGGGTCATCATCGCCTATCCAGAATTCTTGGCCCGCCGATGAGGGAATGCCAGTCGCAGTCGGCTGGTCTCTCGGAATGGGTCTGGGTTGGTCAGGAGGCGGTTGAGGTTGCGCTTTGTAACGCCCTTCTCTGATGTCCTTGAAGAAGTTTGGATCCTTCTCCAGTTGTTTCTCTGCGCTTCTCCGCAGTGAAGCCAGGATCTTGGCGTCGTCCAGAGGGCAGAGGACAAGAGGATCGTTGGGGCATTGCGGCATCTTGGGTGGCGGTGGTGGAGCATCCACAAATGGCGGTGGAGGTGGCGCATTTGAGTCAGATGGAGATCTGGATGCTCTTCTGACGGGAAGGGCTGCATTGCGATGGATAGAGTGGCGGGAAAGGTTCAGGGATTTGAGAGTTGTGGGAATGGGAGTTTGGATAAGGGGGACGAGCATGAATCCTGGTCCATACTCGTTTCTCAGGTAACGCAAGGCAGAGGCCGCATTGTTTGTGCGATCTCGAAGGATTGCAGCAATGGAAGAATGGACTGAGTTGCAAATGTGGTCCATAGCAAGAAAGTTGCTGACCGCAGTGATCCTATTATCGGGGGATGGAAGATAATGCATGCCATCTATCGGCTCTGTAAGCGGAATGGTATCTCTGTCTCCATCAAGCACCGAGTGCCTGCAGATGTTGTCCAGCATAGGGCTGGTCATTTCTCTGTACCAGGTTGCGAAGGTGTCAAGAGTTCCCTTACCGTCAAACTTGGAGCATTGCGGCATGTCCATGGTGGTGCGTCGGCGCAAGGGAGGAGCAGGAGTTTGAGGGGAAAGGTGTGGGTCTGTGGGAGTGGGGAGTAGTGGATCTGAGTAGAGTATAAAACTCAAGATCTGGTGACGTGTAGAGGGGGTGGGAACGGCGGAGGTTGCAAGCAACGGGAGTGAGAGTGTGAGAAGGGTTTGGGAGGGAAAAGGGTTGGAGGTGTAGGCCAACTGTGGAGAGATCTGGAGGGTTTGATAGGTCAGGAGGTGGTTGAGAGCGGCTGAGGTTGCTTACGCTACGGGACGTGGGAGAGTGGGGAGGGGTGGTGGGGGCGCAGTGGTCTTGGAGATGTGTTGTCAGTGGGGTTTGCTGGAAGACAGCTTGAGGCTCAATGGAGCGTAATCGATCCGAACGCGGATGATGGTTGCGCACAAGAAAAGGTATTCCAACGGGGAGGTTCTTGTCACAGGGGTGGAGAGCCTTACTCGATCCTTTCAAATGTAGCGTTCCGCACGACAACAATCAAAATATCCTTTGCTCGGGATACCGTTAAAGCAAGGCCAATCTAGCGGCGAAGGGACCGCAACCTGTGAATTCCCGGAGTTATGTGCAGAGCACAGAGACGAGGGGAAGTCAGTAAGGATAAGATCTTTACAGTTAGATAAAGCATTCGATCAATGCGCTAGGAGGAAGTACTGAGATGTCGCGGTACCCCATGGTACCGGCATCAGAGTCCGTGCCATAGCTGGCAGCGGCACAGCAGTACAGTGCAGCAGGGAGGTAGACATGTGCACTCTAAGTCACTCTAGGTGAGCCGGTGAAACCCGGTGAATAACATATATATATATATATATATATATATATATATATATATATATATATACATATACAAAAGGTAATGATAACGTATGGTGGGGCGTGGTATGAAGGGAACCCGTCGTACGCGGCTAGAGAGCGGTCTTCTACCTCAACTGGACAAGCTACCATCGCGGTTGACAACGACCTGCAATGCTCAGGGGGGAATCGAACCCCCGACCCTGCATCTTCAAAGCAATTAGGTGTACCACTAGACCCATTGATTCGCTGAAAGGGGCTACCATATCAATATATAACTACGAAAACTGAGTAGCCATATCTCATTCAAGCCACCCAACAACTGGGACTTCCCCCTTTCTTGTTTTTTGGGGGGTGCCGGGAGGACCCGAAGAATCAGTCTGGGGTTGGCATTCTTGTGCGGTCCGACTTGGTGCAATCTGGGCGTATGATCATTTGCAGCCCTACCCCTGCCCCTTCTGTCAGCTGTCAGTACAATGGTCGTCTGCTACCCCTTTCCATTTCGTGGGGTGGTCATAAGCTTTACCTGGCCTCTGTATACCTTCCATCAGGTAACCCTCAAGCACAGCGCCGCCTCATCTCCGAGGTTTTAGGCCCCCTATACCAGGCCAACCGATCCAGCTTGATCCTCATAGGGGATTTCAATTTCACACTCGACGTTGAGGTGGATCGCTTTAATGGCGCTGCCTCCTCCAACACCTCCCATCCTGATCAACTCACCTCCTCCCTCTTTGCCACCACTTGCCCCAAGCTTCCGTGTGCGTTCCGCCACCGGCATCCTACCCGAAGATCTTTCACACACTTCTGGAGTACAGGTGCCTCTCGCCTAGATCGTGCCCATGTATCGGAGCAGCTTCTTCCTTACATTATCCAGTGTCAGCCTGCCAGTACGATGACCTCTGATCATCGGCCCCTTCTCTTACACTTACGCCCCGCTGTCCCTGAAAATTTGGGCCCCCCCCGTAAACATGCGTTTGTGAATAGAAATGTTTTTAAACGATCCATTTAGACAACATTAAAATTAATGGCGCTAAACGCACACGCATGCATTTTGCGAAGATGGGGAACTTACGCGAGGCCTTCTCTGACTGGCTTTCCCAAGCTAGTCAAAGTGCACCCCCCCTTGGGGAGGATGAGGCATTCATCCAATGGTGGCCCAATTCCAAATTTCAAGTCACCAAACAAGCAGCAAACTTCAACAGGATGGCTGCGGCTACACGTCGCTCTTGCTCTGACGCAGTTCAAGTGGCACAAGCAACGTTGACCAGATCGATTCAGGCAGTTGAGGCAGGGCTCGCCTCTGCCCTCCCTCAGGTGGTCAGCTACAGACAAAAACTCATCAATGCCCGTCGGGGTGCTGCCCTTGCCACGGCTGGGGCAGCAAGGCGGGAGTGGCTACATAGCCGTGAACGGCCTTGCCCTTTGCTCACCCAACTTGAACGTCCGCCCCTTGCGTCCAGGCTAGTGCCCGCTCTCAGAGCTCCGAGTGGAGGGCTGGTTACTGGTCGGTGCATCCCAGCCGTGGTGGGTGCTTATTGGGCCTCTGTATCTTCGCCCCCTCCCCCTACCCGCTCTTCCAACCTGGCGCAAGAGGATGTGCTCGTTGCTCACCGCCAAGCTTCCAGTCCCTTACCCCGACAGTGGCCGACTCAGTTGGCTCCCTGTCGGTGGCGATGTTTGAGTGCTGCAAAGCCCTCAAACAGTCACCCCCTGGCAAGTCACCTGGCCCGGATGGGATCCCTGTAGAGTTGTACCGCACTTATGCAGACATCTTTACCCCGTTGCTCTGTCGGTTGTTCACAGCCATGGGGACAAGGGAGACCCTTCCCCATATATAATTTCTTGGAGGGGCTGCTCATCATTCTCCGTAAAGGCGGGGATCATCTGAACCTTGGCAATTACAGACCTATCACTATTTTTTATTATGATTATTACAAACTTTTGGCTAAGGTCTTGGCCAACCGGCTTGGTCCAGTCCTTCCCCAAATCATATCATCAGACCAGTCAGCCTTCCTCCCCCGAAGGCAGGTTGGTCATTGTATTCTGGATCTTCAGCTCTTACCAGAATTTATTGTTCAAAGCTCAAGAAAAATCTGGGGTGTTTGCTTTCCTGGATTTTCGTAAAGCTTATGACACTGTGGATCGCCCATTCCTTTTTTAGTGCCTGGAGACCGCAGGACTAGGTGGTGGTTTCCTCACCTGGGCACGCCTCCTCCTTTCCTCCACCGACACTCGAGCTATGGTAAACGGCTTTCGTTCTATTAGCTTTGATAACACTCCGGATGAGTGGACTTTGTGTGTGCAACACGCCAATCTATATATGCAGAGACGAGAGTAAGTTACAAGCGCAGGAGACCCATTAAGGGGCACCAGTGGAGGAAGAAAGAAAGGTAGGCTATACCCTGATAAGGGTTAGACACTATACAGTCAATGTCAGAGGAAACCGGGCAGCCGGGAAACTATCAGGGTAAAGGCAAGACCGGTGAAGTAGCTGACAGGAACCTGTCACTAAGTCACTCATTGACTCAGGCTAAGGGAAACTGTCACTACGGGAAGCTGTCAGGGCCGATAGTTCTAAGGGAGTACAGAAGTAGTCACCAAGTCATAAAACGCGTGAGAGCAACGCAATTCATGCTGACACTCCACCTATGACACAGGTGACATACAAGACTACTACTCCACCTATGGCACTGGTGACATAGAACTATAAACTGGTAGCAAACAAAAGTTATGAAGGAACAGCGGAAAAATCAGGAAACCAGAAGAAAGCCTTGTCTAAAATAAAAGGATGAGAAAGGATGAACCAAAAACCACTGTAGTACTCCGAAAATGTAGCAGCAAAAAAAACTTGGGTCATACCGAGCAGAGCTGAGACCAAAACGGAAATGTAACCATCCATGGTAAGCGCAAAAATACTATTCATCCAGAATAGGAGGCACCAAACCAGAAATCACAGGGAGGCCAAAACAGAAATCAATCCCAAATACCAAAGGAAGGGGAACAACGGTGACTAAAAGAACCGAGAACGTAACCTAAAGAGAAGACTGAAAAAACGTATATCAAAGTTGGGGAACAACGGTATAGAAAACCCGATCCGGGTATAGGAACCTAACGCCAATCAATGATAACCAAAGAGATTGAAATATCGTGTGAGAGCAGCACACGAGAGAATCAAAACCTAAAGGACGCAGACAAGAGGACACTAAAGACTACGATGGAAAAATAAAGTCGATGGAAAAATCCACTACCTTAAAAACTATTCTTAGCTTAGAATTCATGACTAGGTTGGGATGAAAAAACCATGATGAACTGGTTTCTTACTCAAAGATGGAAGTAAGAAGATTTATGAAAGTTAATTATCATAAATCCCCAGTTACGGCACTAACTAAAACATTCTAGGAGGTGGGTATCGCACCGCAAAGAACTCATGCACTCAAGACAAACCAAGCACCTAACCACAAGCAAACTAAACCTGCAGCAACTGAAAATCCAAAGGATGCGGAGATAAATCTCAAAAAACTTGTAACCAACAAAGGAAACACAGCTCAATGAACAATAGGAGTTTAGACGTACAAACACAGTACAGAAAACTTAATGTCCACTTGAAAAATAGTAAACGCAGAAAAAAGGACGTCAAAGAATTGACTGCAAAGGATGGACTGAAAGGGCGCTTGAAATACACTCGGAAAACAAGAAAGAGGTGAGCGGCGGTACATCTGCAAGTACAACTGCAAGATTACCCAGCCCACCAATTCACAGTAAAATCCGAAGGGAAACAACTACTACACTCCACAAAAAGTTCCAATCACATGAGGGGCTGGTGATCTAAAAACAGTTTGGAGTAAAAAGAAATAGCTAATCTATGATGAGCTCCACCGAACGAACCATCTGCCTATGGAACTAAGAGTCAGAAACCATCAAGACGCTATAACGGTGGTCTGAATTAATTACCACCTTCCACCAAAACCAAGAAAGACAGCTGAAAGGAAGCTGCCTAAACAAAGCGTCGTAACGCTCCACCAATCTAGACTACCCTATAAGTCAGTCTAGGCGGTGCTGAGGAATAGGCACCCACACATAGGGCCATGTTAACCTACGTATGAGAACCATCAGCACCTAAAACAATGAATCCTGGGTTGACTGTAACACCCCAGCCATACGCAGTATCAAGCTAGTAACCGGTAGTATAGCCCCCAGCGCAGAACTGCTGCCTGGTTGAACAGGGCCGGCCTTATTTGCCTCTATATCAACGAAGCCTGAGTCGACTGTAACACCCCAGCCGTACGCAGTATCGGAACCCGACCAGTGTTCTAAATCATCACTTGCCCAGTCAGCAACGGCTACATCATCCCCAGGCCGGGACCCGAGTGTTCCACCAGGGACAACGGGAGGCGTCTGAATGAACGACACCTGCGAGTCATTCAAGGTGGTCGGAGGGTGGGGACTATTAGGCAATGGACCTGATCCAGATACCACTATGATTGAAGGCTGTCGTACACCTAAAGCTTCACCGACGAGCGACGTATTGGAGATCCCAGCGACCCCCTGAGATTCGGCTAAGATTTTATCTGAAAGGACCGCAGAATCTCGCTGACCCAATGCCTTCACACGCAATACAGCACCATCAGCCCCTGACCTGGGGCGCAAGGTCATCCCATGGAAGGGCATCCCATGATCAGGGCAGCGGTCGACAATTGGGGTTAGCAAAGGGTCAAGGGAATGAACCGCAGGCACATGCATATGTCCGTTGATTGCGGCAGGGATGCAAGTGTAATACGGAGACCCGTCATAGGGAGATAACCCAGGTATACAGTTATGCTCAAACTGCTCATAGAAGAGTATATCACGACTCTCTACTACCTCGCGCAACTTTGGAACCCAAACAAAATAACCCTTACTCACCAGGGAATACCCAACCAGTCTTCCACATAGCGCCCGCTCGTCCAGCTTGTTGCGCTTCTTCCCATTTACTAGCGTAACGTAGCAAGGGCAACCGAACACACGCAACATCGACACATCAGGCTGAACCCCAAAGAAAAGCTCGTAAGGAGTCTTCTCTCCCTGATTGGGCAAGCGATTAACTAGGTAACAAGCAGCGAGGAAGGCATAGGGCCAGAAAGACTTAGCAAGTTTGGACTCCAAGTGGATGCTCCTAGCTATAGACTGTAAGACCCCATTGTACCTTTCCACAGTTGCATTCTGCTGTGCAGTGTATGCCAAAGATAACTCATGCTCCTCCCCAACCGATATCAGCCAATCCTCAAACCACTTTACTATAAAACCCCTTAGCCCTATCTGAACTCAAACACTCGAACCCAAACGCACGTTGCTAAGGCATACACCTAAGGGGGGAACCAGGGGCACGGGAAGACACAGAAGTAACCTCTGTCGAACCACAGAACGCACCCAGGGGTCACAAGGAGCCTAAGAGAGAAAAATATCCAAAGATATCATGCCAAAGATCCTCCACGGCCGCTGGACTAGGGCCAGGACGGCGTCCACTTCGGCCTCCACTTCGGCCTGTAGCATGGGCGAAGTCCGGCGCTGCGAGACCTGGGATCACAGAAGGTGGGGAAGCGTTAGGCGAAGTCGAGATTAGAGGTATGGGGGAAGAAAAAAAAAGGAGACGAGAATGACAGTGCAGCAAGTCGCACCTGGTGCAGAAAATCGCACCAATGGCAGAAAATCGCAAATCGCAAGGGCAGAATTCGAAAATTTATCGCTAGGATGCGAAGAGCAGAGCCGAGGCATGCAAAGGTCCTAATATTCCGCCGTCGATGAGCAGTCAATCCCAAGTCCCCCCCTCTATCGCTCGACTCACCCGGATGGGGGGTAGAGGGAGCAGCACCCGAGTGGTGCTGACCATACCCCCCTGCTTCCTACCACCTCAAGAATCTCCAGGTCCAGACGCGTAGGTCGTCCTCCTGTGGCGAACCCTACGGCAGTGCCGGCGATCCGCCAGCTTGATCGAAAAAATTCTCCAGAAGGTAGCACATAGCCACTAGAGTGCAAAGGGGGGGGGGCAAAGACGACGTAGACATCAGCAGGGAGCTTGGTCGGCTTGGCAACCTCCGGTATGCAGGCAGAGCCTCAAACACCGGAGTTAGCGACATCAAGGACGCGAGCAGACGAAGACGGGGTATCTCCACCGATGTCCAGGCTAGTCGCCGACTTGAGTCTGCACGTCAAAGTCGTCTACGACAGACGGTAGCTGAAGGAGCGCAAAGGTAGAGGTATGATTGGGGGGGGTTACTTCCATGATGGCGGAAGGACTCTCATAACCGCCAGCAGAGGTCGCTGGTGCACAGACGTCTAGCCAATCGTCTTGAGAAACCGCGTCCTCCTTGGGAAGGACACGGTCGCAGCCATTACTTATAATAACGCTGCGCATCCCGCGCGACCAGGATTCTCCATTCTTGTCATGGAGTTTCTCAAATGTCGCCGGGGGTCCTCGCGGAAGTTGCATTTCAAAGCAGTGGTAGAAATGAGGGGCCGGATAACCTATTAGCTTTGATAACACTCCGGATGAGTGGACTTTGTGTGTGCAGCACGCCAATCTATATATGCAGAGACGAGAGTAAGTTACAAGCACAGGAGACCCATTAAGGGGCACCAGTGGAGGAAGAAAGAAAGGTAGGCTATACCCTGATAAGGGTTAGACACTATACAGTCAATGTCAGAGGAAACCGGGCAGCCGGGAAACTATCAGGGTAAAGGCAAGACCGGTGAAGTAGCTGACAGGAACCTGTCACTAAGTCACTCAATGACTCAGGCTAAGGGAAACTGTCACTACGGGAAGCTGTCAGGGCCGATAGTTCTAAGGGAGTACAGAAGTAGTCACCAAGTCATAAAACGCGTGAGAGCAACGCAATTCATGCTGACACGTTCTAGAGCGTTTGAGTTCCTATCAGGTGTCCGACAAGGCGACTCGCTTTCCCCACTCCTCTTCCTCTTTCCTATGCAAGCCCTCCAGCACTGGTTACTGCACCAGAATATCGGGCTAGACATAAAACCTGGCATCCGATGTACGGGATGTAAGTATGCGGATGATACAATTGTCTTGTTGCGCTCCCTTGATCCAGCCCACGTTCAGGATCTCCTGACGTGTATGTCTGTTTTCGGTGCGGCTTCTGGTCTCCATCTCAACCACCACAAGAGCCAGCTACTCGCTCCCCATTGGGGTGCCGGTAATAGGTCCTCTTCCAGACCAGGTTCTTGGTGTCCCAATTGCAGAGTCGGCCACTACCCTTGGTATCACTTTTGCCAATGGACACCTAACTACCTGCCCCCCTATGACCACACAATGGGTGGACAAGCTCGATCATGTGCAGCAGTGCTACTCACGCCTTGCCAAACTGCTTCTATCAATGTTTGGTCGTGGCCTCTCGTCCTCGGCCTACGGCATTAGCAAGTTGCTCTACCATGCCGAGTTTGAAGGCATCCCTTTAGACGTGGTAGAACAACTGTCATGCCTCACCACTAAGCTGGTGGACCGGGGTCTGGCCCCAGAATCCACGGCACTCAAACTTCCAGGTGTTCCATCCGCTTTCCTTCCTAGCTCCCCGAAGCTGGGCGGGTTTGGATGTATTCCTTGGCAACACCACATCACCAGTCGCCATGCAGTTTGGGGAGTACGCCTCTTCCGTGGCCTTGCGAGGGGGATCCATGACCGGTCCCCGCCCTGGCTCATTGTAGCCCATGAGCTTCTCCTCACGCTCATGCCCCCTCATATGGACTCTCAACCCCCAGCTTTAGGATTTCTCCATGCTTGTAGGGACACAACCCGCTTCCAAACCTCAGCCTGTGGTCAAGGCCTCCCCCATGGTCCTCTCCGCCGCATGGCGCTTGGAATAGCCGCCCTCTCCACTGCTGCTGGGCCATTGCGGGATGTCTCACATCGCCCACTAGAACTGTTGTTTTCCGGTGTTGTACCAACCGGACATCTGAATCAGATGTCCGGTTGGTACAACACCGGAAAACAACATAATGTATATCCCAAGGGCGTTACCCAGAGGTCCCGACTTGCATGGACTGGTGATACCGGTATTCGGCGTAACTTCTGCCGCCGCCACGTTTGGCAGAATGAAGTAACACGCACTGGCCTCATGCACATGCCTCTTACCATGTCCACGTTTGTAGAGGACCCCCTCCATGTGCAGGGGCTGCTGAGCTCTTTGCTTGATAGCATCCCCCAAAATTGGCGGTCACCTCCTCCTCCTCCCCCCTCACCCCCTCCTCCTCCTCCCTCCAACCTGACACATGCCCGGCCTGATATCCCGGCCGCTATCAGTGGGCAGTTGCCTTCTCCTCCAGCCCCCCCCCCCCCCCCCCCCCCCCATGCATCCCTCTTACACCTCCTCAGCCCACGGCTAGGATAGGATGGGTCCTTCCCCGCTCGCCCGCCACCCCTCCCCACTCCACAGGGTTCCCGGTCACTCTAACCAAACTCAAGGTTAAGCATGGCACCGCCTTGCAGAGTGCAGCAACAAAGGGCCTCCAATCTGAGGCACGGGCTACGTACGTGAGCCTTGCCTTGGGTCCACCTTACTGCCCACGGTATCTCTCTACCCGTACACGGGCGTTTGCTAGGCTGCTTCCTTCACTCTGGTCCCTTCCTTGGGAAAACAGCCAAAAGGACATTCTGTGGCGCCTTATGGCCGATGGCGTTCCCGGGTACAGTTCCGCTGCCCGTGTTGCCCTGATGTGCCTTCTGACTGCGACCCCCGCCTCCACTGATTTTGGACGTGCCCCGTTGCTTTAGCGGTCCGTGAGGCTCTCCAGGTTCCCAAGGCCACCCTTTCTGCCTGCCCCATCCAGAGAGCTAGCCTCTGGGTGTGCAACCCCCGACCCTCCTCAGCCATGGATACCGATGTGTGGGGAATTGTTTGCCTTGCGGCCCTGTCAGCTATGGATCATGGCCGCCGGCAATTGTGGAGGTTGGCCTCCTCTGTCCGAGGTGAGGCCACTTCCGGCCCTCGCCAGGCCACTCTGTATGAGTTGTGGGGCCTTCCACCTCCTCAGGTGCCAGCTGTTCGCCCCCTCTCGGAGCGGGCTGGAGCACTTGCTGTGGCTGATTTCTGGGCTCGCATTGCTGATTTTGTCGCTACAGAAGAGGCCCCTCCTGAGTGGGAGGACACGGTGGGAGATGATCACCCCTTCATCAGCCATGGTGGGTCCCGTGTTAACATGGGAGTTCCCAACCCTCCACATATGTCAGTGGCGGATCCTCCGATGGCCCAGGACCATTCCCCCGACCATTTGCTTCTCTCCCATAGTGAGCTTCTTCCCCTAATCCTCCCTGACAGCCTGGATGACTAGCTTGGATGTGTTATTGTCCCTTTGTAGCAACCGTCTTGTTTGTGGCGGTGTAGGTGATGGGGGTAGCTTCTGTTTTCACTTCTCGAGTCTCTGTTTGACTCTTGACCTGTTTGACTGCTCTCCTGTGCCCTCTCTCCGTCCTTTATCTCGATGTTTTCTTGGCAGATAGGCTATGGACTCTCTTAGCTTTTCCCCGCTGGTCTTGGTCTTTCGCTTTTCCACACGCTTTTTATCGTGTTAGTAGTTCTGCTTAGGTTGTTAAGTGTCCTTTCTTTTCTTAGCTGTGCTTTTCCTTGTGGCATTTGGCTGACGGCTTGGTCTTGTGTTTGCCATTAGATAAGGAGTTTTAAGGCCGACTTTTTAGAGCTCTGTGCCTCTCTCCTTGTTTGTTTGGTGAATTTCCTGTGCCTTATGTCCTGTTGCGTCTTCTTGTAGAATCTCGCTTTTTAGGCCTCCGCAACTCTCAGCCCTTCTACAATATACACTTAATTCGCTAGTTTCTCTATGCCTTGGTAGTTCGCTTTGCTTGTTGTCAAGCCTTTTAATTTGCTCTTTCGTGCGCTTTTTTGGAGGTTACCTTCTGGACCAGGTTCTGAGGGGTATGTTGCCCAAACCCTCACTGTTATAAAAATGTCCAGCTGCCCCGGCGCTGTTCAGTCTCGGCATTGTAATTTTCTGAGTCTGTAACAATATCTTCTCTCAGGTCACTCTATCCTCTCAGAGTCTCAGTAGCCAGGTCTAGTCATACGGTAGTCATAATTTCCTCATTCCTAACTCTGACCGCATATATTAGTACGGCCCCCCACATCGTAAGAAGATGCATCTAAAGCATGCAATATTGACACTGTTTATTTTTTGAAGATGCATATTAAGTAAAGCATGACCCTACTACTACTGACTGACAGCCTGTTTCCAATTGAGAGAACCCTATTTAATAACCACGGCTGACTGAAATGTGACCAATTCCGTGGTCTCGAAAATTCCGTGGTCCGGAAAATGGTCCGAACAATGGTTCTGGTTTAGGCCTGGGTTTAGGTATAGGTAAAGCGGTTTGAGAACGAACTGCCAGCAAGTCTGACCTGCCGCAGACGCTGTCCCAAGTCTAATAAAACTACCGAGATCGCATCGCAAGCAAAACAGAGTGTCTTTCTCTTCTTACCACAATGCGTCCTCATCCCATGGTTCTAGACAATTAAGATGAGGTGTTGCTTCCGACAAGAGGATGGACAATTCGGATGAATGCACCGGTATGAAGCTTCCTGGTTGATGGCGCGCGTCCATAGAGGACTCCTTTCCGTCGTATGAAGCTAGACGAACACGGGTGCAACGCACAAGCGAGGTGAGCAATCCTTGTTAGCACTGCTAGTTAGCTCACACCTGAAAGAAGCCAACCACTACCGGTATGAAGCTTCTTGGTTGATGGCGCGCGTCCATAGAAGACTCCTTTCCGTCGCATGAAGCTAGACGAACTGAACACGGGTTCGGAAGAAGGGTATACTTGAAAGCATATTGCAAGTGCCCAGCAGCATGGCTTACCTAAACCTAGTCTACATGCTCCTACTTTAGAACTCAGTAATTTCCTACCGGTATTTACCGTTCCACATCCATGGTCCAGGTCAAGATATCATGCATGGAGGAAAAGCTGCACTTCTTTGTCCAGATTTGAAGGTTCCACTGTTCCAGCAATGTTCCTGAAAGGTGTATCTATCTTTCTTTGTAGTACATCATTTCCTGGGGAGCCTTCCAACAGTCCTCCGAGGGCATAGACTAGCAAAAATCTTGTTAAGTATAGCCGTCCCTGGCACACCATTCCTTCTAGCATCCGTTAGGCATTTTCTTTTTGGCTTTCATGAGCAGCTTCTAGGCAGCTCCTTCAGCCAGCGACAATGCTACACCTGGATATTTTGGCAGTTCTGAACATTTGATTGTCAGCTTTATGTGTGCGTGTCCTAGGTTGCGTTAGGTTTGGCTGAATAGTCAGGCATTTCACCAAGTAATTATGTGATGCCGAAGACGTTGAGCAGCCAAACTACTGCCATGTCTGAACAAATTGCCGTGTACTCGTCACTCAAACTGTCACGTGGACGTTGTGAAAAGGTACAGCATGTGTTGCATGTGTTATAGGTACATATGCATGTGTTGCATGTGGAAAGGTACAGCATGTGTTGCATGTGTTATATGTACATGTGCATGTGTTGCAAGTGAAAAGGTACAGCATGTATTGCATGTGTGAATGGTACATATGCATGTCTTGCATGTGAAAAGGTACAGCATGTGTTGCATGTGTTATAGGTACATATGCATGTGTTGCATGTGAAAAGGTACAGCATGGTATGTGTTGCATGTGTTATAGGTACATGTGTTATAGGTACGTATGCATGTGTTGCATGTGAAAAGGTACAGGATGTGTTGCATGTGTTATCAATTGCGTTCGATAGGACTGACCAAGAAATGATCGAAGTTGCCGAGAACGAAGTTCATTGACCTCTATTGCTCGCTGTTGCTTTCCTGCTCTCCTACTGACCGCGTTATCTCGAACTTCAAATCATCCAGCTATTCCTAGCCGCGCTAATTGGCGGAGCCCCCTCTTCAAGGGGACGGGAGCCCCCCATGTTTACCCATTTGTCCGTCCGACCGACGAACCATCTGACCGCGATGAAGCCTGACATGTCAGCCAACGGTCTCGTAACTAACTCGCTTCCGTTGCCGCTCCGTCGCGATAACTCTCCGCCATTTTTTAGCGTCGCATGCGACTCTGCATAGAAATTGTCGCCTCCGATCACCTTCTCCCTGTGTAGAAGTGGGTGGTGCCCCCCCATGCACAGGGGGAGGGGTGAGTATGGGCACGTAGCTACCACCCCCCCCCCCCCCCCCCCCCCCCCCCCCCCCCCCCCCCCCCTGAAATTGAATCCAACAAGTAGTCGTTCATGTTGAAGTGGACTGTAGCTTCGTCGTTGGTAAAGGAGCTGGATAGTGAGTTTGTTGTGACGTTATGTGCTTACACGTGCTTTGAGGTTGACGTAGTTGTTTGTTTGCTCGCACGCTTTCACTTTCCACTTCTTTGTCCCTGCTTCTTTGTTTTGAACTCGGTATTCTTTTTCAAGTAGTCAGAAATTCCAAGCGCTACTATCGGTACACTTGCGTGTGGAATTGCATCCGTGTGCAATAGTGATTGAACAGTGACAGGGTACGTTACCATCGCCCGTGCAAAACTTGTCACCAACACTACAACTGCCACTGCCCCAGCCTTTGCCCTTGCCTGAGCCCTTGGCCCTGTCTGGACCAGTGATACTGATAGCGCCTGGTGGGGCGTGGTGTTAAGGGAACCCGTCGTATGCGGGTAGGGAGCGGTCTTCTACCTCAACTGGACAAGCTACCATCGCGGTTTATAACGACCTGCAACGCCAAGAGCGACCGAAGGGGGGATCAAACTCCCGACTCTTCATCCTCCTAGTGATTTGGTCTACCACTAGACCAATGTATATCACTGAAAGGGGCTTTGTCTGGACCACAATATGTCTACAGACTTGATTTCCTTGAGTCGGGGACAACAAATATCTGCGTGCGCCTGTTTTCCCAATGTGGAAGTTATGTACTGTGTGTACAACTCACAAGCACCAGTCAATGATAATGCCATTTGCACAAATGTTACAAAGCCAAGCATAATGCATTATGCAATACCTACACACAGACAAACTGTAGGACACACAGACACAGACACACACAGACACACACATACAAACTGTAGGACACACAGACACACACAGACAAACTGTAAGACACACAACCAACACACACAAGTGCAATCTAATTTGTGTATCTGCAGATTGTGAGGTTGTCCAAATATGACAACAAGTGGATGCCTACTTCTGGCAGAGTATTGCACTCTATCGTTTCGCTTTATTTCATGCTACAAACCTATCTTTTTTCTGCCTTTTTACCCTCACAACATGTACACAGCAATTTCGAAAAAGTGTATAATGACTTCATGCACACACATTTGCCCATGCAGCACACTATGATTGAGCACACACACACCGAGACGCGAGGCCCTGGGCCGACCACCAGGGGACCCTCCGGGGCACCCTACTATTATCCAACCCCGGTCCATTGCCTGTGGCGGTATAGTTTTCCAACCCCAGTCTGGTCGCAGGGGAAGCCATGGGTAGCCCTTCCAGGGAACTACATTTTGTCAAATTGGTCAGCGCTTGAGGTGTTTATTTCCCGTGGGGCCCATTTTCCAGCTACCTGCAGCAGCTTCTAGGCAGCTCTCTGAGCCAGCCACTGGTCCAAGCCCCAAGATGTCAACAGAACAGAAAATCTGGCTGTGCCAGCTTCAAGGTGCACTAGGTGGCATCACGTTTGGCCAATTAGCCAGTCAGGGGAGCTGCCTAGAAGCTGCTGCTTGTAGCAGGAAAAAACTATGGCGGGGCCTGGGCTACTAATATCTGTATCGAGTCTGTAGTGTAAGTGAGTCACTTCACACATAATTTTTTTACCGGTATACAGGGATATTCCTAACCACGATTTTTCACGCACGCGCGGTTTTCAATGTATATTCCCGTTTTGGTCCATCGTGCTGTGGGCAATGTTTCCAGATCTCAGATCTCTAGGTGGAGCGTCGCGCGCTATGATTTTTTATATTTCTATCTTCCCAAATTTTACACCTGGGCATCGGGCTGCCACGATTTTTAATTTTCCCAGATTGCAAGTGCTTAACTTGGGCATTGGGCGCCACGATTTTTAATGTTTCTACAGTACGAAGGCATCTCGCGCTGGTCACGAGCAAGTTGGTGAGGTGGCCCCTGGGCATGAGCCACGTGGCCACTGGGCACGCGACGGCGGTCCACCAATTTCAAACGTCTAAAAGGCCGAGCTCACCTGCTGCGTTGCAGCCCCGTGCCACGGATACAAAAAGGCGATCCCTCATTGACCCATACAAAAATCTGATCATTTAGTAATCAGCATGCTGAAGGTGCAGAACTGCAGAAGAAGAAGACCGATGGTCGGCCTATAGTCGCGCAGTCCGTCCAACTGCCCCCAGGCACCTGGGGCACCATTTTTGGAGGATCAAGGCTGGTCCTCGCTCTCATCCGAGGATGACCATGGCCAAAGAAGAACCCATATCAAACAGGTGCGCGGTGCTGCTATCCCCTATCCATGCCTAGCGTCTAGTGTCGATGCCTAGTGCCTGGTGTCGTTGCAGTGTTCTGCTTTGCTTGTACGTAACTTTCTTATTAGGGGGGTTATATAGTGACATAAAGGGCATTGGCCCCTTTTTTAGTAGGGGGGGGGATATAAAGGGCATTGGCCCCTTTCTTATTAGGGCCCTAAAGGGTTCGGCCCTTGTCCCCGTAGGGACCCCCTCAAAGGCTATGCCTTAAGGGCTATGCCTTTAGGTATTGGCCCTAACCCCTTTATAAATGGAGGGTAACCCTTCCATTTATAAAGGGCTGGGGTGAGGGGCCTTAGGTGTGATATAAGGGGGCTCGGCCTAACCCCTTTAGGGTAACCCTAAAGGGCTAAGGGGCCTTGATTAGGAGAGAGCACTTGATGGTTACACAAAAATCTATCACCCCCTTACCCCACCCTCGGATTCACCCCAAGGGGGTAAGGGCTCCTATGGGCATTGGCCCCTTTATAAAGGACCCTAAAGGGTTCGGCCTAACCCCTTAATAAATGGAGGGTAACCCTTCCATTTATAAAGGGCTTAGGGGCCTTAGGGGTTACCCTCCATTTATAAAGGGGTTCGGGGGGTTACCCTAAAGGATTCATTCTTTAGGGGTGATCGCATTTTTGTGACCATATTTGAGAGCGTGTTTAGGGGACAACCCCTTTATATCCCCCCCTAAGGCCCACCTTGGTAACCCTCGGATTCACCCCTAACCCCTTTAGGGTAACCCCAAAGGGGAAGGGGGTAAGGGCTGAACCCTGCCCTATGGGCATTGGCCCTAACCCCTTTATAAATGGAGGGTAACCCTTCCATTTATAAAGGGCTTTAGGGTAACCCTAAAGGGGTAAGGGCCGAGTGGGCCCCTTTAGGGCCTTTCTTATTAGGGGGGGGGTGGTATGGGGGCCCATGAAGACAGGATTCTTCTGGAGCCAGAGGGCTGAATCCTGCCCTCCGAATGAGAAGGACAGGAGGATTCTTCTGGAGCCAGAGGGCTGAATCCTGCCCTAAGGGCATTGGCCCCGGGGCCCAAAAGCTATACTATTGGGCACTCTTTTAACACTTTTAAGTGCTCTATCCTAATCAAGGCCCTTTAGCCCTTTAGGGTTACCCTAAAGCCCTTTATAAATGGAAGGGTTACCCTCCATTTATAAAGGGGTTAGGGCCAATGCCCATAGGGCAGGGTTTAGCCCTTACCCCCTTCCCCTTTGGGGTTACCCTAAAGGGGTTAGGGGTGAATCCGAGGGTTAGGCCGAGCCCCTGCCCTTTAGGGCAGGGAAATATGGTCACAAAAATGCGATCACCCCCTTATATCCCCCCCTAAGGCCCACCTTGGTAAGGGCCGAGTGGGCCCCTTTAGGGCCTTTCTTATTAGGGAGGGGGTAGTATAGGGGTGATAGATTTTTGTGACCATATTTAGAGAGAGCACTTATAAACACGCTCTCTAAATCAAACACTCTCTCCTAGGCCCCTTAGGGCCGAGCCCCAAAGGGGAAATATGGTCACAAAAAATCAGAGATTTTTGTGTAACCATATTTAGAGAGAGTTTTTGCAAGTGCTCTCTCTCTAAATCAAACACTCTCTCAAATATGGTCACAAAAAATCATAGATTTTTGTGTAACCATCAAGTGCTCTCTCAAATATGGTCACAAAAAATCAGAGATTTTTGTGTAACCATCAAGTGCTCTCTCAAATATGGTCACAAAAAATCAGAGATTTTTGTGTAACCATATTTAGAGAGAGCACCTGCAAACACTCTCTCTAAATATGGTTACACAAAAATCTCTGATTTTTTGTGACCATATTTGAGAGAGTGTTTGATTTAGAGAGAGCACTTGCAAACACTCTCTCTAAATATGGTTACACAAAAATCTCTGATTTTTTGTGACCATATTTGAGAGAGTGTTTGATTTAGAGAGAGTGTTTGATTTAGAGAGAGTGTTTGCAAGTGCTCTCTCTAAATATGGTTACACAAAAATCTCTGATTTTTTGTGACCATATTTGAGAGAGCACTTGATGGTTACACAAAAATCTCTGATTTTTTGTGACCATATTTGAGAGAGCACTTGATGGTTACACAAAAATCTCTGATTTTTTGTGACCATATTTGAGAGAGCACTTGATGGTTACACAAAAATCTATGATTTTTTGTGACCATATTTGAGAGAGAACTTGATGGTTACACAAAAATCTATCACCCCTTACCCATGAAACTAAGAGGCCGAAGTTGCACCGAACCCCTCGTTCCCGAACCGTACGTGAAAGTTACCCTTCATACGGCTCTCCAGTTATTAATTTGTGCTATGTGTTGCATTACTGTTACATTTTATTTTATTTTATAATCAAAGTTACTAATTTTGATTATAGCGGTAGTATCCCGGTGGTGTAGATAAACCCATTTTTAGTCCTAAAAGGTGTAAAAACTTGGGTAGATAACTGATTCTGTACTGAGACTGTGTTATACCTGTGTGTTGTTTATAAAATTTAAGATTTTTTAAAGCGGCGGGAATAATTTGATAATAACCAGTTTTTTACTGGTAGTGGCATAGAAGGGTCATTAGAAAACGTTTGAAAGTCCGATACCCAAACGAGGTGATCTTGTTGATAATCGTCAACTTCTAATTTGTATGCTTTAGCTAAATTTCCTGGGATTTCGAGTGCTGTACAAACTTGAATAGCTTCGCTACGAAGAGTACGAGCTAATTTACGGATTGTTGTACGTGCTTTAAGAGTAGCGTTACGTAAGACTTTAACTGTCAAACCTGGAATAAAGTAGTTACAAGCGTGTGATTCTGCAAAGCGGGGGCTAGTAGCTCCTTCTTGTGCTCATACTACACTTGACAGTACGATTTGATTTCTTATTTAAGGTGTAAGCGTAAGTTTAAGCTCTTCAGCTATGTGTCCTATAACTTGTTCTAATTGTTCAGGAGTCGCTAGACCGCTGGACTGAGAATAACCCTGATGCTCCGATGTTAACTGTTCTAATAAAACTGATTTGCTACTTTTCTGCAGGCTATCTGGATAACTAGTAGGCGCGGTTTACTAGTTGAGCCTTCATGCATTTCTTATTCAGATTGGGGTGGCTCTCCCCGAACTTCCACTGTTCGTCATCCTATACCTCTAATTAACCCTTTATTTGTTTTAAATGGCCACACCTATTTTATTTTAAGGGTGCGCCAATGCCCTTATTTTTTTTAGTGCAAGGTTCTACGTGACCCTTAAGGCGGGCTCTTCCTCCCTCAAGGCGGGCTCTTCCTCCCTCAAGGCGGGCTCTTCCTCCCTCAAGGCGGGCTCTTCCCCCCTCAAGGGCTATGCCCTAAGGGCATTGGCCCCTTTACCCCAGGGGGGTTAGAGGTAGGGCCCCCGCTTCTTGATAGGGAGGGGAGGGCCCCGCGCTGGTTCTCTCCCAGAAAAAACAGATAGGGTTCCCCCAATGCCCCACCCCCCCCCCTTTTCTTATTAGGGGGGGTATTAAGGGTTTAGGGCATAGCCCTTTATCTTAACCCCCCTGGGGTTAGGGCATAGCCCTTTATCTTAACCCCCCTGGGGTTAGGGCATAGCCCTTTATCTTAACCCCCCTGGGGTTAGGGCATAGCCCTTTATCTTAACCCCCCTGGGGTTAGGGAGGAGATCTTTTTCCATAAGGGCATTGGCCCGCCTTTTAAAATTGGGGCCCACCCTTATTTTATTTAAAATTAAAGGGGGGTTAAATAAGGGTGGGGGTAACGGAGGTGCTCTATCTGGGGCCACCCTTATTTCCTTTATTTTTGATTTGAAGGGCCTCTTTTATAGGCCCCTTTAAAAGGACATTAAAAAGAGGCCCCCACATATGGCTATATATTAAAAGACATTATCTAGCTTTAGCTATAAAGCTAGATAATGTCTTTTAATAAGGGTCTTTTAATAAGGGTTGAAACAGTTAAAAATTACCCCTTTATTAACCACCCTTTACTTTAGGGCTTTGAATTATATATTTCGCACTAAAATTTAAGGTTGCGTAGCCCAGTTGGTAGAGCACCGCCTTTGCAAGGCGGGAGTTGCAAGTTCGAGACCTGTCGCATGCACCCTGTAGGCTTTGTAAACAGGACCCCTTAATAAAAGGGGTCCCTGGGTATATTGTCTATGGGCAAATCCGGGGTCACCCTCCAAAAAATTGGCTTGAAATGAACCCCATAGAAAGGGTTTGTGAAAACAAGATAGAGCCCACAAGACACTCTATTTCAAAACAACCTCCAAGGCCACTTAATAAAAAGGGGCCGAGCCCTGAACCCTAGGGCGCTGAAATATGCGGGGGTCTAACTTTTTAAAATAGAGGGAAATGAGCGCAGGCTTGGTGGCCCCTTAAAGAAGGTCAAATGAACGAAGGCTTACGGTGGAGACCTAGGCACCCAGAGACGATAAAGGGCGCAGGTACCGGCGATACGCTTCGGGGAGCTGGTAGTAAGCTTTGATCCGAAGATCCCCGAATGGGTAAACCCCAAGAACTTCCTACAGAATTCATAAGTAGGAAAGAGGCAACCCGGTGAATTGAAACATCTCAGTAGCCGGAGGAAGAGAAAGCAAACGCGATTCCCTTAGTAGCGGCGAGCGAAACGGGAACAGCCTAAACCTGTCAAAAGGGGTAGTGGGAAGATCTTTATGCCCTTATTTTTCCCTCCGCATATAAAAATTAATAGTATAAGACGAAACAGCTGAATCCTGTACCATAGATGGTGAAAGTCCAGTAGTTATGAACTAAAGCTTTATTAGATTATCTAATAAAAGATCATATCCCGATTAGCATGGGACACGTGGAATCCCGTGTGAATCAGCGAGGAGAGGACCACCTCGTAAGGCTAAATACTCCTGGGTGACCGATAGTGAAGTAGTACCGCGAGGGAAAGGTGAAATAGAACCCCTGGAGGGGAGTGAAATAGAACATGAAACCGTAAGCTGACAAGCAGTGGGAGGACTTCGAATCTGACCGCGTGCCTGTTGAAGAATGAGTTTGCGACTTATAGGGAGTGGCAAAGGTTAAGGAGTTATATCCGGAGCCTAAGCGAAAGCGAGTCTGAATAGGGCGATTTTGAAAAATCGGCGGATGAGTTGTGATTAGGGGAGAAATTCCAATCGAACTCGGAGCTAGCTGGATCTCCCCGAAATGCGTTGAGGCGCAGCGGATGTAAGCACCATCTAGGGGTAAAGCTACTGTTTCGATGCGGGCTGCGAAAGCGGTACCAAATCGTGGGCAAACTCAGATACTAGATGTTTGAGTCGTATATCCAGTGAACATGGAGGGATAAGCTTCTGTGTTAGAGGGAAACAGCCCAGATCACCAGCTAAGGCCCCTAAATGGTCACTAAGTGGAAAAGGATGTGAGAATGCTGAAACAACCAGAATATTCGCTTAGAGGCAGCAATTATTGAAAGAGTGCGTAAAGAGCGCACTGGTAAAGCGTGTTGCCCGTTGCTTGCCGCCGACAAAATGGCCTCGGGACTAAGTGACCTGCCGAAGCTGTGGTATTTGTTTTCTAATTATAATCTTCTCCCCTAAATATAATTGGGGTACTTTTTATATTAGAAGAAATAGGTAGGGGAGCGTTTGATATATGGGTGAAGTCTTCACGTAAGTGGGGTTGGACATTATCAAAGAGAGAATGTAACTTGAGTAACGAAAACATTGGTGAGAATCCAATGCCCCGACAACCTAAGGGTTCCTCCAATACGTTCGTCGATGGGGGGGTAAGTCAGGTCCTAAGGATAGGCCGAAAGGCGTACCCGATGGGTAACAGGTTAATATTCCTGTACTGTTCTATTGGGAACCGAGTGACGAAGGAGGCTAAGCTTTAACTGTTATTGGATTGCGGTGGAAGCGTTTAGGTGTTGAGAGCTAGAATAAAAACTATGCTTGAGCTAAGACGTGATCCCTATCTTATCATGAGGTAGTAAGTGATGCCATACTTCCAAGAAAAACTTGAACACCTTAACAATAGAAACACCTGTACCTGAAACCGACACAGGTAGGTTGGTAGAGTATACCAAGGGGCGCGAGAGAACTCTCTCTAAGGAACTCGGCAAACTGGCCCCGTAACTTCGGAAGAAGGGGCGCCCTCTTAGAGGGTCGCAGTGACCAGGCTATGGCAACTGTTTATCAAAAACACAGCTCTCAGCAACGTCGAAAGACAATGTATTGGGGGTGACATCTGCCCAGTGCCGGAAGGTTAAGGAAGTTGGTTATTTGATTTTTCAAAAAAGCTGACGACTGAAGCCCCGGTGAACGGCGGTCGTAACTATAACGATCCTAAGGTTTTAGCTAGCTCTAGTAAAACTGAACTATATGCTGGAAACCCCTCAAAGTCTTTTTATGGTTGTTTTAAGCCATAAAAATAATAAATACTTCTTAAAAGCTTTTGCTTTTATGACAGCTGATCGGTACATATCTTCTATTTATTTAAATAAATAGAGACTCTTTTTATGGAGTCATAATTTGCCAAGATATGTGAAAATTCGATCAGACAAGGGGGCAATCAGCAGGGAAGAATGTTTGAAATACGCAGAAAAGGTAGGCAACCTTGAATCGGTCGATTTCTATAAACATAACCCTCAGAGACTATACGTTCGGAAATTTCTTCAAACAATTAATAAAAATTATGACAAAATTCGATGCACAATGGGTAGTAGGCTTTGTAGATGGAGAAGGTTGTTTTTATGTAGGTATAGGGTGATGGTCTCTAAAAAACCCTTAAGGACATTGGCAAAGCTTTTTATACCATATTTAACCCCCCCTAATAAAATGAGGTACCCCGGGGTGTTTGTGAAGACAAGATAGAGCCCACAAGACAGTCAAATAAGGGGTGGGCCCAGAGAGTGTTTAAGAACACTCAGAATCGTATCTTTTTATTAAAGGGGGCAAAACCAATAATAACTATTTACCTCTACGAAATAAAAGAAGCCAAATAAAATCGGGCGCTTAATTTCTAAAGAGATTAAAGATATATATAGAAAAATTCAAAAACATAACGCTAAAATAAATTTGCTGGCTTTTTATATAGCCAGCAAGGTGTACCAAGGCACTAAACTAAGTGCTCTCTCCTAGGCCCCTTAGGGCCGAGCCCCTGTCTTCACCCCCTCAAAGGCTATGCCTTTAGGCATTGGCCCTAACCCCTTTAGGGTAACCCTAAAGGGCTGGGGTGAAGGGGAAATATAGTCACAAAAATGGGCCCCCCTTGGTAAGGGCGGAGCCCTTTAGGGCCAGGTGATAGATTTTTGTGACCATATTTTGTCTTAAACCCCAGACCAACCCCCTTTCTTATTAGGGGGGGGGTATTAGGGGGGGGGGGGTATTAAGGGGTTTAGAGCCAAGTGCTCTTCAAGGCCTCTTAATAAAAAAGGGGCCGAGCCCTAAGGCCCCTCACCCCACCCTCGGATTCACCCCAAGGGGGTAAGGGCTGAACCCTGCCCTATGGGCATTGGCCCTAACCCCTTTAGGGTAACCCTAAAGGGCTTTGGGGTTACCCTAACGGGGCCAATGCCCATAGGGCAGGGTTCATCCCTTACCCCCTTGGGGTGAATCCGAGGGTTAGGGGGGTCCTTACGGGGACAAGGGCCAAACCCTTTAGGGGCCCACCCCAGAAAAGGCCCCTCACCCCTTTATATCCCCCCCCCTAATAAGAAAGGGGGGGGGGGGGGTAGTATGGGGGTCCCTACAGGGACAAGGGCCGAGTGGGCCCCTTTAGGGTCTTAAATAGAAAGGGGAGAATTGGGGACCACCCTTATTTTCCCCTTTCTATTTAAGAGGGCTCGGCCCCCCTTTTATTAAGGGGCCTTGAAGGGGGGTTAAATATGGTCTAAGTTTTTGCGCAGAATCAGCGCGCAAAAACTTAGACCATATTTAACCTCCCTCCCGCTTCTTGATCTTGATAGGGATGTTAACTCTTTTACCCAGGGGGGGTTAGGGGTGGGCCATATTTTCCTCTCGCACTAACCCCCTGGGGTAAAGGGTACCCCCCCCATCTCAACTCCTTTACCCCAGGGGGGTTAGGGGTGGTCGTCAAATAAGGGGCCCTGTTTTAGAGAGTATTTAGAGAGAGCACTTAACCTTAACTCTGAACAGGTTATTTCTTATACGCCCCGAGCGAATAATGGTTCTCAAGTTAGGTAACCCAAATAAGTTGATAATCATAAACATAACAACAATTTAATCAATTATGAGCGATTCTAAACAAATACAAAATATTGGTCGTGTAATTCAAATTATTGGTCCAGTATTAGACATCGTTTTTGCAAAAGGTAAAGTTCCATTAATTTATAATGCATTAAGCATTCGTGCCACAAACGCTGCTGGTATAGAACTTGCGGTTACATGTGAAGTTCAACAACTTTTGGGTGATAACGCTGTACGTGCTGTAGCGATGAACCCTACTGATGGTTTAATGCGTGGTATGGAAGTATTAGATTCAGGAAACCCTTTAACTGTACCTGTTGGTAAAGTTACTTTAGGGCGTATTTTCAACGTTTTAGGTGAACCTGTTGATAACATGGGACCTGTAGATTCTACTGACTTATTACCAATTCACCGTAAAGCACCAGCTTTCGTAGATTTAGATACTCGTTTATCAATTTTTGAAACTGGAATTAAAGTTGTAGATTTACTAGCACCATACCGTCGTGGTGGTAAAATCGGTTTATTTGGTATTTATTAAATAGTAAAATTAACCCTCTAAAAACACTATTCCTTGTGCAAGTAGCAACAGGATTTGCAATGACTTTTTACTACCGTCCAACAGTAGCAGAAGCTTTTGCATCTGTTCAATACATTATGACTGATGTTAATTTTGGTTGGTTAATCCGTTCAATTCACCGTTGGTCAGCTAGTATGATGGTTCTTATGATGTGTCTACACGTTTTCCGTGTTTATTTAACAGGTAGTTTCAAACGTCCTAGAGAATTAACATGGGTAACAGGTGTTATTATGGCTGTTTGTACTGTATCATTTGGTGTAACAGGTTATTCATTACCATGGGACCAAATTGGTTACTGGGCTGTTAAAATTGTAACAGGTGTACCTGAAGCAATTCCTGGTATCGGTAGTGCTGTTGTTGAATTATTAAGAGGTGGTGTAGGTGTTGGTCAATCAACATTAACACGATTCTATAGTTTACACACATTTGTTTTACCTTTAGCGACAGCTGTATTTATGCTTATGCACTTCTTAATGATCAGAAAACAAGGTATTTCTGGACCACTTTAATGTTATTTAAAATATAGCTAAAGCTATGGGCTTTGCCCCCCGGCCAGTTTTAAAAAGCTTAACTAACAGTAGATTAAAGAAGCTTAACTAACAGTAGAGCTTTATCTAGCCCCATATATGGGGCCACCCCCTATTTAAATTATTTACTAGGCTTTGCCCATAAAGGGCACAGCTAAAGCTATACAATATTAATTGGGTTGCCCCCCCCTCTAACCCCAGGCTATTACCAACCCCACCTAAGGCCCCTAACCCTCGGATTCACCCCAAGGGGGTAAGGGCTATGCCCTATGGGCATTGTCCCTAACCCCTTTACTAAACTTATTAAAAGACCCTTATAACTTAAATACTATTATTAATACCCATAAACCATTAGAAGCCCTTATTAATCTTTTATTCAATTTTTAAAACGTCAATATTTTAAAACTAAGTGCTCTCTCAAATATGGTCTAAAAAAGCTAAGCTTTTTTAGTGACCATATTTACCCTAGCACCCCCTCACCCCTGTATATCCCCCCCCTAATAAGAAAGGGGGGGGGGGGGGGGGGTGTATGGGGTCCCTACGGGGACCAACCCCTTTATATTCCCCCCCTAATAAGAAAGGGGGGTGGTATGGGGTTACTATTAAATAAAGGCTATGCCCCACTTTATAAAGGGCATTGGCCGGCCCCTGGGGTAGGCTCATTCTCTTGCGAGGGCTAGGCCCTAAGGGCCTTGGAGAGAGCACTTATAAACACTCTCTCTAAATATTAAAAAAGCTTAGCTTTTTTAGACCATATCATATTTAGAGAGAGTTTTTAGTATAACCCCATCTCTGCTTAATACGAAAAGCTGGGCTTTCCTCTATTTGAAACCACTATAACCCCGCATATTTGAAAGCCAGAGTTTTATCTTTAAATAGGGGCCCTCCCCGCCCCCTCCCAGGGTAGGGGCCTCTCGGGGAGAAGGTTGATAACTTCCGGCTACTAACCCTTTTTAAAGGGTTCAGAGGAGGTTGATAAAGCCCAGCTTTGCTTCTAATCCCAGTATTATTTTAGCGTTGGGGCTGGGGTTAGAATTGCTTCTTGAACAACTTGATCTTCTTATTACCCTTAAAATAAGGAAATAAGGGTGGCCCCTAATAAAAGGGTTTGCCCCCCATAAATATAAATAGGGGCCACCCCCTATTTTAGGGTAATCTAAGTGCTCTCTCTAAGTGCAACCCTTATTTGAAAGGCACCCCCCCCAATGCCCTTACCAACCCCCATAATAAGGGCAAAGCCCTTACTATGGGCAAACTTGCCCATAAGAAAAAAGATAGAGCTCTATCTAAAGAAGCGGGTGTTAAAATAAGGGTGGCCCCTTATAAAGTAAATAGCTTTAGCTATAAAGTCGAAAGGAGTTCGAACTTTAAAAAGGTACCACCGCCTATAAACGAGGGAGTTAAACTGCGGGGGTACAAGAGAGCAAAAAATAACAAAATTCGTTTTCAAATTAGCATTCAGAATACTGTATGTTTATTTAATTTAATGCAACCCCCTGGGTTAACTATTTTGACTCTAAGTAAAGTTCAACTTTATTTCGGGAGTAACATAAGTATTTAAAAAAAACGAATAACCTATTTTTTTGTTTATCCGTACTTAAGTTTTATAATATTAGTTCTTTTAACGAAAATTTATCAAATAAATCTGCATTTCACTCTTTAAAAACTAATTATGGGCAGAGCCCATATAATGAATTAAACTCTATAATCTCCACCCCCCGAGCGTTTTCTATTATAGGTGAAGTTAATGGTATACCTTCTAAGGGGGGCAGGCTATTAGCCCCCCTTAGTGTATATTTTTCGGAGTATTTTTGAAATTATTTATTTGAAAAATCGAAATTAAGTCTTATTTTAAAACAATTTAAGAAGTTTTTTATAAAAACGGGCTTATTTAATAATTTATTAAATAATTTATTTAATTTGTTTTTACACATTCAAGCAATAAAAATTCAATATACAGTAAATAGTTATTATGGTAGTTTTAGCTACGGAGAAAACTTATTATTCTTTTTTTAAAAATTAAGTTATTTTTATAAATATAAAAATAATTTTTTAAATGTTTTAAAAATATCAAGTTTAAGGATAAAAGAAAAAAAACTATTCCATACCGAACAAAATTATAATTTTAGAAATGATTTAAGTAACATTAAGTTTAATAGTTCTAAAGATAGTAGATTTTTCTTTTATGGGTTTTATATTTTAAAATAAATCCAAGGGCTTTGCCCATAGTAAGGGCAAAGCCCATAAGTTTCAATAACTATACTTATTATTTTTACTTTATACCATTAATTTAACTATTACCCTTTAAAAACCAACCCTTTCTTTTTAAGAGGGCTCGGCCCCTTTCTATTTAAGAGGGCTCGGTCCCTCTTTTATTAAGGGGCCTTGAAGAGAGCACTTATAAATGAGAAATGAAATTTAATAACTAAAATTCAGTTAAGCTAAAAGCTCTAATAATAATTTTAAATTTAATTTTATTAAAGAAATTTAACGTTTTGATTTTTTATCACTTTAAACATGACCACGATAAGTTCTTGTTGGAGGAAATTCTCCTAATTTATGACCAATCATTTGTTCTGTAATGAATACAGGAAGATGCTCGCGACCATTATTAACACCAATTGTGTGACCAATCATAGGTGGGATAATCATAGATGCACGTGACCAAGTTTTAATAACCACTTTTTTCCCTTGTGCATTTAACTTCTCAACTTTTTTTAATAAATGACCTGCGATAAAAGGACCTTTTTTTATTGAACGTGACATAATAAATAAGATTTTATTTTTTATTTAAAGATTTTCTATTTTAAACACCAAACACTCTCTCAAGGGCTATGCCTTAAGAGCTATGCCCATAGGGCATTGGCTCCAAGGCCCCCTAGGGCCGAGCCCTTTAGGGCAAATATGGTATAAAAACCCCTTAAGGGTTTTTTAGAGACTATATTTAGAGAGAGCGTTTGCAAATGCTCTCTCTAAATCAAACACTCTCTCAAATATGGTCACAAAAAATGGGCCCACCCTAACCCCTTTAGGGTAACCCTAAAGGGCCAGGGGGGGGTGATAGATTTTTGTGTAACCATATTTAGAGAGAGCACTTGATGGTATCTAAAAAAAAAGAGCAAAGCTTTTTTAGACCATATTTAGAGAGCGTGTTTATAAGTGCTTGGGGTTGAGGGTTAGGGCTGAACCCTGCCCCCGATTCAGGGCTGAACCCTGCCCTATGGGCATTGGCCCCTTTTTTAGTAGGGGGGGGATATAAAAGGCATTGGCCCCTTTCTTATTAGGGCCCTAAAGGCTTCGGCCTAACCCCTTTAGGGTAACCCTAAAGGGCTGAGGGGCCTTAGGTGTGATATAAAGGGGCCAATGCCCATAGGGCAGGGTTCAGCCCTGAATCGGGGGCAGGGTTCAGCCCTAACCCTCAACCCCAAGGGGGTAAGGGCTATGACCTATGGGCATTGGCCCTAACCCCTTTAGGGTAACCCTACAGGGCTTTAGGGTAACCCTAAAGGGCTGAGGGGGGGTAGTATGGGCAGGGTTCAGCCCTTGGGGCAGGGTTCAGCCCCTTGTCTTCACCCCATACTAAAACCACTATTAATCTTTACTATGTAATTATATAAGTTAGGGGCCTAGGAGCCAATGCCCTACGGGCATAGCTCTGAATCCAGGGCATAGCCCTTGAGAGAGAGCACTTGAAAAATAATAGTGTCTTTAACAGAATGTTTATGGGGGGGCATTCAGCGCCCCCATAATATCCAAAGTTCGACTTACCCCATTTTTAAAAGGCGGGACTTTAACTCTCAGATCTTAGAGTTAAAGTCCCGCCTTTTAAAAATGGGGTAAAGAATAGAATAGATAAAATGTTAAATCCTTTTAAGGGGGGCATTAACAAGTTAGCGCCCCCCTTAATAGAGGACCACTCCTGTAATTAAAAGGGGCCTAGAATTAAGCACCCCCTAAAAATAAAAGAGTCGGGGACCCCCCGTTTTTAAATTCCCTTATTTCATTACGGGGGGTGGCCCCCCAAAAAATAAGGGGCAATAGAGCAACCCCAGCATTAACAAGTTAGCGCTGGGGTTACCCTATTTATGGGTTATTCCTCTATCGGGGCACCCCTAATGCCCTAAGGGCATAACCCTTTAGCGCAGGGGGGGTGTAGCCCTTAGGGCAGGGTTCAGCCCTTGACCCTTTTAGGGGTTACCCTAAAGGGTTGAGGGGGGGTTGGTATGGGGTTAAGATAAAGGGCTATGCCCTAACCCCTTAATACCCCCCCTAATAAGAAAACCAGATTTTAAAGGAGTTAAAGAGAAACTCTTTATAGCTAAAGCTATTAGGGTACCCCCAGGGCTTTCTAAGGTAATAAGACAGCTTTATAGCTAAAGCTCTTGGTATGGGCAAAGCCCCTTTTAAATTTTACCCCCCCTTTAAAATAAGGGTGGCCTAGAAAGCATGTGGTAATTAAGTTTAATAACCGAAAAATAGTTTTGCACTTCATAACTTCATAAAAAAAAGGGGGGTATCTGTTTTTTTAATAAACCATTTGCTATGTTTTAATAAACCATTTGTTATGTTTTAATATAATTTATTTGTTAGCACTCCCAAACACTCTCCAAGGCCCCTTAGGGCCGAGCCCTTTAGGGCCGAGCCCTTTAGGGGCAAATATGGTCTAAATTTTTGCGCAACGCGCAAAAAATTAGAGACCATATTTCCCCTTTGGGGATCGGCCCTATATTTAAAAAAATAATTTATAGCGAAATCTATAAGGGCTTTGCCCTTTAACGCTTAAAATTAGAATTAACAAAAAATCAAAACCAAAAAAATCAAAATCCTTTCATTAATTATACTAAATTTATTTTTAGACTCTACTAATAAACTAGTATATCTCGTTTTTTTGTTATAAATGCTGTTTACCCTTCAAATATGGGGTAGCTCCTTAACCCCTTAATACCCCCCCCCCCTAATAAGAAAAAAAGGGGGGGGGGGTGGTATGGGGTTAGGGAGGGGTTCTTAACCCCTCTTCTGAAAAATAATTTTAAGGGGGGGCAAGGTTCTACTTTTGCCCCCCTTAATAGACTATTAACAAGAATAGCTTAGAACTAAAACTATAGTTTTTTAAACAATTTCTATGCAGACCTATTCTGGTCTAAGTGCTCTCTTAAATATGGTCTAAAAAAAGCTTAGCTTTTTTTTAGACCATATTTACCCTTAGCTCCCAATCTGTAAGTACAGTATAGAGATATAGATATAGAGCACCACCGTGTCTTTAACCCTGGGAACACCCCTAATGCCCTAAGGGCAGAGTGGGCCCCTTTTTATGGGAAGGCAGGGGGGGGGTTAAAGTGGCCCGGCTGATTTCAATTTAATATTTTTATTAAGTCCATCGAAAAAATTATTCTCCCTTTTATTTTATGGGCAAAGCCCATACTGAGTAGCTTTTCCTTACATTTGACTCCCCCTTTTCAATTAAAGTGGGGTAAGGGGGCCCATTTAAAAACTCTCCCCTTGGGAATGCCCTTTAAAAACCAATAAATACTACCGTATGGGTATAAATTATGCCATTAATACTATTAATTTTTTGTTGGTGTAATAAATCCATTAGGGAATATTTGAAACTTATTTAAATCTGCAGCTTCGGAATTTTACCTTACAGCAACCAAGTACAG
Source organism: Chlamydomonas sp. ICE-L (assembly GCA_013435795.1). Classification (NCBI taxonomy): domain Eukaryota; kingdom Viridiplantae; phylum Chlorophyta; class Chlorophyceae; order Chlamydomonadales; family Chlamydomonadaceae; genus Chlamydomonas; species Chlamydomonas sp. ICE-L. The sequence goes on from JACBWV010000626.1 coordinate 13,409,400, forward strand.
TAATTGTGGGTCGTGATTGCCGTAATAAGGTTTATTGACAGCAAAAGAAGTTCCATTTAAAGATAAAATAGCAGCCGTAAAGATTGAGCAAATTACAAGTTTAATTTTTTTTATTATTTACATAACCATACCAAAATTATTTAATATTAAATAGGCCCAAATGGCTTTGCCCACTTAAAAGAGCCGCCCTTAATCGCTGAAGCTATAAAGCAACTAATTAACCTAAATTAAACAATTAAGTCCACCCTAGAACTGTTATTATCGTTTTTACCTATTTTAGCATGAGATAGGCGGCACCCAGATTTGAACTGAGGAATAAATGATTTGCAATCAATGGCCTTACCACTTGGCTATACCGCCTCGTTAAAACTTTATTTTTTTCGTACGGGCTTTGCCCATAACACAATAATACAATAATACAATAATACAATAATACAATAATGGGTGGTTCTTTAATGGTCTTATATATAATATATATATATATCTATTATATAAATAAAAATTCAAAAAGCAAGTATACTTTCCCATATAAAAGGTTATGGGCAAAGCCCAGAACTAAGTGCTCTCTCAAATATGGTCACAAAAATGCGATCACCCTAACCCCTTTAGGGTAACCCTAAAGGGCCAGGGGGGGTGATCGCATTTTTGTGACCATATTTAGAGAGAGCACTTAAAGAGTCAAAGGGTCTAACCCCACCCTTAAGGGTGGGGGTTAAAGACAGACCTTTAATACTAATAATAAGCTATTCTTAAAGGGGGTGTAATAGCTTTAGCTATAACTCCCGGATTTTTTTCTTTAAGGGCGATTCTTTAAGGGTCAAGCAAATAAGGTCTATGGGCAAGAATAAACCCAGGGGTGGGGTTATTCTTGCCCTACTCTTTTAAGGGACAGCTTTACCCCAGAGGGGCCTAGTTCCCCTTTTAAGGGGGGTGCTTTAGATGCTAAACCTCATAAAAGTTAAGCTAACGCTAGAAAACTTAATCATATTTAGCAAGAACTATAAAAACACTTTTTATTGTTAAAATTCTTTTAATATCTGAGTTTAAGATTTTATGAGGCCCATAGCTCAAACTATTAATTTTGATATTATTATAAGATAATTGATTTTTAATTAAATTCTGTTTTTTTTTTTAAGATTTTGATTGTTTATTTATGGGCAAAGCCCACAAAAAAACTCTCGATTTTAAATTTATGTTGGGTCTTTTATTCAATCTTATTAAAGTTATGCCCTTTACCATATTGCCTTTAATACTATTACTAGTTAAGTCAAGTTTAATAAGAAAACACTTGCAAACACTCTCCCTTTGGTAAGGGCGAAGCCCTTAATAAAAAAGGGGCCTATAGCTTTAGCTATAAAGAGAGCCCTAAGGCCCTTCACCCCAGGGGGGTCCCTACCAAGTGCTCTCTCAAATATGGTATAAAAAAGCTTTGCTCTTTCTTTTTAGATACCATATTTAGAGAGAGCACTTGCAAACTCTCTCTCTAAATATGGTATAAAAACCCCTTAAGGGTTTTTTAGACCATATTTGAGAGAGTGTTTGGGGGACAACCCCTTTATATCCCCCCCCTTTCTTATTAGGGGGGGGGGGGGGGGGGGGGGGGGGGGGGTCCCTACGGGGACAAGGGCCGAACCCTTTAGGGTAGCAGAAAAGGCCCCTAACCCCTTTATAAAGGAGAGGTTACCCTCCCTTTATAAAGGGGTTAGGGGGGTCCCTACGGGGACAAGGGCCGAACCCTTTGGGATTACCCTAAAGGGGTTAGGGGGGTCCCTACGGGGACAAGGGCCGAACCCTTGAGGGTCCCAGAAAAGGCCCTGAGGGGCCGAACCCTTGAGGGTCCCAGAAAAGGCCCTTAGGGGCCGAACCCTTTAGGGTCCTAAATAGAAAGGGTAAATATGGTTACACAAAAATCTATCACCCCTAACCCCACCCCCCCAAAGCCCTTTAGGGTTACCCTAAAGGGGTTAGGGCCAATGCCCATAGGGCATACATAGCCCTTACCCCAGACTACCCCCCCCCTCAGATGCGCCAAGGGCTGAACCCTGCCCTATGGGCATTGGCCCCTTTCTTATTAGGGGGGGGATATAAAGGGGTGAATCCGAGGGAAGGAGGGGTTACCCTAAAGAGGTTACCCTAAAGGGTTCATTCTGTAGGGGGGTTACCCTAAAGGGTTCATTCTGTAGGGGTAGGCCCATTTTTTGTGACCATATTTAAGAGAGTGTTTGAAAGCTTAATATTATTTACGTTAACGAATAATAATTTGATTACTATATTTTTTTGGTTTTCTTGTAATTTTACCTAAAGCAGGTTTACCCCATGGAGTAACCGGGCGGCTACGACCGATAGGAGCACGGCCTTCACCACCACCAGTTATGTGATCTACAGGGTTCATAACAGAACCTCGAACTGTTGGTCGTATACCTAACCAACGAGTACGACCAGCCTTACCAATTTTTAACTATTTCAACCTATACTTCTTGGCTTATTGCCCGCAGTAAAAAAATGAAGAAAAGTGAAGAAAAAAGTGATTTGTTCGAGTTTACATTTTCCTGGTAATAAATGTTTTACTGCCAAAGACGGCGAGCAGCCAAATTGCTGGCTGAAGCTATGTAACCAAGTTCAAACTCAAGTACTCCTTGAAAGATTCCTTGAAAGGTGAAAGAAGGAAGAATGCTGTGTACCATACTTGGATGTTCTCTTTATGGGATGAGAGTGGGGAAACTGAGATGCCCAATTATCTCATCGATGGCCTACCTGCGTAAGGTGGTGCGTAATATGTCTAGATTTTGAACTTCCTCCCATTACCGAAAGGTGGAAACTGATAGATGGAAACGTCCAACTGTTCCTTGGAAGGATCCAGTGTGTCACCTTGGTGTTTTGGAACCGTTAAAGATGAACACCATGTGGTCTTTGAATCTCTGATGGAGAACGGTCTACCACCTCGACTGGTTGACAATAACCTGCAACGCTCAGGGTGACCGTTGGGGGAATCGAACCCCCGACTCCGCTTCGTTATAGCTACTCGGTGTACCACTAGACCAATCATATCACTGAAACGGGTCGTAATTAAGGATTGGCAAATGCCTGGACCTTGAAGGAGGACGTGGAGGATGCCTGGACCCCTGGACCTTGGAGGAGGGTGTGGAAAATTAAATAAATCGTCGTTACATTATCCTTGCGCTCTATTGAAATAAAAATGCACCCGCGGCTAGCTTGACAGATCAAGGGCGACTTCTGCACATCTCTACAAACACTACAAAACTCAAGTTTCAATTCGACTTCAATTTTAATTGTTTCAAATATTTTCAAGTCAATTCCAAGTGTTCACCAAAGAGGCCTGATATCAGCTGCATAATGGTAACATACCAACAGACATTGCCCAGTCTCTGAACAATCTTTGGGAGAAGCAGACAGCAGGGGATGACAGGCATGATCCCAACAATCGTACTGCAGCGCATGCAGAAGATGAAGTACCAGCTTAGCACCCTTGTTTTTGGCTACACGCAACAGCTCCCTTCCCCCATCCTTGCGCTCATCTGAAAGCTAGCTAGGGTGTTTGAATGCTGAGTGGGCGGGTATTCCAAAGCAGCAGAAAGCTATGACTTGAAGACTGGGCGACAGAGCTGGGTGGGAGCTGTTATGCGTAGCCCCCAAAAGAAGCAGTGCAGCTAACACGCAAACTTGAAACATATTTGCTGCTCTAAAAGAATTTCATCTCCCCTTGAATTCATCGCACAAAAATAAAAATTATAGCAGCCTCCCTTTCTCCATCAGTCACAAGCATGTACGGATTTGTACGAGGCTGTGGCCTGTACTTTGAAACTTGCAAGTTATTGACCTGGGCTATTCTGTTAAGAGTCTACTTAATATGCTTCCCGTGGGTCTCGCAAGGGGGCACTTGGAATTGGCAGACGGTGAGCAGCAGCCCTGAGTCGGCTGAAAAACTAAGTGACAATCCAATCCTATCATATCAGCTCTCTGAGTGCGACACATTCAATTTGCTCAATTGTGTACCACATATAAATCATGACTCTCTGTAAACAGGAACAGAACTTTCAATCATGAACATACTTCCGTCTGGTACTACAACTATTGTATGTTAACGATTGAAGGTCTGTTCCTGACCTAGGACAAAGTTTGATTCATGAACAGACCTTATCTCATGAACAGACAAAGAACTCTTGCATGTTCATGAATTAAGGGAAATTGCAATACCAAAAGTACAGTGACTTATACCGCCCAACCCTTGCATCTGTTTGAAAGGAACCAATCTGTGTGTATACATTGCAACAAGACAGATCATGTAAGGATACCATCAGGTGATACTCTCAAATGGGCCTGGGATGGGGGGAGACGGAACTCAACCTACAAGCCCACCACAGGCAGGGCGAATGCTTTGAATGACCACATGGGACCATAAAACACACTCTGTTGCTATCCTAGTCTTACACTCGCAGAGTCGTGATCTTGCATGCATCAGCCATAGGGTATATCTACGTCGGAAGGGGAAACGCCCATCTCAGCTGTAAAAATGTATCATAAAATGAAAAAATAGTTGTGAAAAAGATAATTGAAGCTGCGGGGTAACTCCGGTCACTGGGAGATCATATCAGAGACCCTTCTGCCCTCGGGTTGCTGCTGATGTTGCCTGGATGCTGCAGGGATAGTCAAAGTATCCGAGATTCCCATCTTCCGGCGATACCTGTTGATTACAGACTGCATAATCTCCTTGCCCTGCAAATGCGTGTGTTGAGTTGGGTGGGGTTGGTTGGGTTGGGTGGGGGGTTGGGTGGGTGGAGGTTGTGCTCAAGAAGCGAGGACGTATGGACATGGAAGCCTCCGAGCATGCAAAGGAGGTTTTGGTTGAGTGGGGTTAGGGTTAGGGTTGGGTAGAAAGATCAGTCACTATTTATGCAGTTCCCGTTTTTTAGTTATGAAAGGAAATTAACCCCAGGAAGTGGATGTCCCGACACAAACCAGCAACACCGAGGATCCAGTTTGAATAGCGGTGCCACTTCTACAAAAGAGCAGAGGCACTACAAAAGAGCAGAGGCACATCATGTGGGCATACACAAGTAAAATCGGCCACTAATTTTATAAAGAGAAAGATGTACACCATCAATAAGTAAAAGCTAAAATAATTTGAACCACCAGATTATCAGACAGGCCATAGTTAGCCCAAGACAGCAGAAAGAAATTACAGGACGACTTAATACCCACCCAGGTACTCAGGCCAAACCCTACAGACCAAAATCTTAGCCTCTCAGGCCTTGCTAGACAGCCTACCTTGGGGAACGCCGTCTCTCCTACAGCAGTAAAAAAATATACCTCTCAGATGGAGAGGAATACACCATAAAACACAAAATGTTTGACACTAACAAAACTAGAAACTAGCAAAAACACATATTGCTCGGGGGTCGGGGACTTCCGCCAGTGATTCACCAGAGAAAGAGAGTCCATGTGGCTGGGCTCCACCTCAATCATACAGTGGCCTACCTTGGGGAATGCGATCTCTCCCGCAGCGGTCCCAGCAGGTCCCTTCTTCTCAGCCAGACTCAGTTGCAGAACTGTCAACAAGTTGGCAATGTCTTGCCTCAGGCCAGCCAGGTGAGAGTTTGTCAGTCCCACTCTCTTACATCCTGGGATGTTGTGGTATGCCTTGGCTCTGCCACCCATGTGGTCAGTGTGGCAGTCCTGAATGAAGCCTTGGAGCTTGTTCAAGACATAGGCAAACTTTCCCCACTACAGTTGTCAGAGATAAAATAACAGGGCGGTTAGGATCAATAGAATCAGCTAATTGCTGGTTGTGTATGGTCAGGGAGCATACAGTGAGTTGTGGCCTTGGTATACCTGAGCTGCAATCAAATGATTGTTGGGCAGCATTAGATGTGGGATAGGATAACCTTGGCATGTGGCATAGGATGGGTAGGATGATCGTGGCATGTGGCATAAGATGTGAGATAGGATGATCGTGGCATGTGGCATAGGAGGGGTAGGATGGTCGTGGCATGTGGCATAATGTGAGATAGGATGATCGTGGCATGTGGCAAAGGAGGGGTAGGATGGTCGTGGCATGTGGCATAAGATGTGAGATCGGATGATCGTGGCATGTGGCATAGGAGGGGTAGGATGATCGTGGCATGTGGCATAAGATGTGAGATAGGATGATCATGGCATGTGGCATAGGATGGGTAGGATGGTCGTGATGTGGCATAAGATGTGAGATAGGATGATCGTGGAATGTGGCATAGGAGGGGTAGGATGGTCGTGACATGTGGCAGAAGATGTGGGACAGGATGATCATGGCATGTGGCATAGGATGGGTAGGATGGTCGTGGCATGTGGGATAGGATGATTGTGGAGCAGCATGGTATACATGTTGACAGACAGAGGAGTTATGCTCAAGAAGTATGGCAGTACAATAATTGCTGTCAAGAAGTAGCAATAAAACAATGCAGTAAATATGGCGGTACAAAACATGCAGTAGAGCAAACATGGCAGTTAGCAAGTGTCATCAACTTACCAGCTCAGGCCTTGTCTCCGCCTGGCACAGCATCAGTAATTTGAAGATGCACCAGATGCCGAAGGATAAGAAGACGGAGGGACCAATAGTACTCCAGTCAGGGGAGGCGGTGCACAATCCAGTTTGAGTGGGGAACGGCCCAATGCAGGAAAACACGTCCGCAGCGACGCCATGAGGGTGTCCAGTTGAGCATAACAAGGCCACCAGGGAGTCAGAATCTGGATGGCAAAGAGCTGCAACAACATCTGTGTGGTGAGAGAGAGAAGGGTACAGGTGGCCATTGCCCGAGGAGCGGTCGCCCTTGAACTGGTTCTCCAACAGCGTGCTGGCACCAGCGACCTTCATGATCGAATTCACGCAGTCCTTCACACTCGTGTACAACTCCTGCCCAGACTGGATGTTGGGCGCGACGGGAGTGGCAGGGTTCCTGAACAAGGGCTGGCCATGCAGGTTATAGAAGCCTCCCCAGAATTCATCAAGGATAGCGTTCATCTGCTTCCTCGCACCTCGGGTCATAGAGAATTGGGGGGTGGGGCTCACACGTGCATCACCGGCAGACCTGCGCTTGTGCCAGGAAGTTCCTGACTCGTTGGTCTGCAGTCCATCCTTGGGGTAAGAAGAAGACATGACAGGAGCTGGGGTAGAAGGGGCAGAGTGAGCGGTGGCACTAGCAGCAGCCACACTAGCAGCCAAGCTTGTGTACTGGCCCAGGTGGGTAGAATTCCCGGCAGAGTGGTCAATACTGCTCGTCAAGCTCCTGCCAGAGCCATAAGCATTTTGTGCCAGCATAAGATCGGCAGGAGCAACATCAGATGGCGCCGAGTTGGACGGCCAAGTGCCGCTTGCGTCCTCCATGCTGAGATAGGACAGCGACCTGTTGGTCAGTGGGATATCACAGGAGAGATAAGTAGAATCATAGCACTGCCTGTACTGCTGCTCTCCTTGGTACAGCTGTAGCTCCTGCTGGATTTTGAACATTTGCTGGAGGTGCTGCTGCTGCTGCAGCTCGAGAATCTGTTGCATCAATATCTGCTGTTGCAGAACTGCCGTGTCATTTGAGTATGATCCATATAGGTTCTGCTGCTGGGGGCATGGGGGCTGAAAGCTCGGGAAAAACTTATAATCAAGACCCAAGGATGGCATGAAAGCTTGTTCAGTCTGCAGTGGCTGAGCCATCTGTTGATAGTTCTGTGCTGAAGTACCGAACTCCATGAAGTCAGGAGAGGAATACAAAAAAGGGGGGTTCTGTTGGCCGCTGGGCAGGGGAAAACTCATGAAACTATGAGGTCAGGTAAGAGAGAATTGAAAGAAGTTGAGGATGTCAGGCGTAGGGAGGACCGCTGTCACAAAGGGCACTCCGAAGACTCGCTAGTGAGATCACGTTGCGTGTCCTGATCGTCTGCGCGCTTGTTAGCCTTCCAGCCTATTATGACTCAGTTGAATGACAGGCAGCCTGCTTTCCACAGGCTCTTCCGAAGTAGCCAGCAGGTGTAGGTGTCGCCAGCAAAGAGGCCTGCGCGTGGATGGGCAGAAAAGGGCAAAATGGCTGACGTGAGTGGAGTGAGCTGGATAACACGAGCCAACATGACGGAAACACACATATCGATGTGGGAGGAAAGGTGAGAGACGCGCGTGAGAGGGGTGCAAGCGTCCAGGGGTCAAGAGAAGCGAACAGGTCAGAGTCGTTCATTCCCGTGCAGACTCCGATGTCGCCTATTGGGATTGAAACTCGAGAATCAGCAAGGCAATGGCTCACCTAGCAATCAGTTTGTTTCCGAGGGATGCTGTTGGGTCGTGGAAATAGGCTGCCAAGATTCGGAGAACGGCTGCTGTGGAAGCTTATCGACCCTCAGCTCGCCACTAACCCCTGACCTGAAGCCGGCATGTCGCTGACACGACACCAGTCTACACCGGTTGGCCGGTCAACCGGTATACATGTGTCCGGGAAGCGCACATTATCTACCCGGGACGTACACACACGTGCGCAAACAAGGCACCAAATACATGTATCCACAAGGAAGCTGGCACGTAATAACAGGAATTCCTAGGTAGGGAACGGTCGGGGGATCGGTGCCGTTCATGGTCACATGTAGGGGTCCTGCACGGTCCTGCCCCTAGACCGCCTGCGCAGCACCTCCTCTCGTCGCTTCGTCTGGATGGTTACCAGTATATTTTCTTGCCTTCTATGAAATGCACGTGGGGGTCTACTCATGGACTCTATCCTCCTGCTGGATGTGCGGTATTGTTTCAGATGTCAAATTATCCCGATCCAAGACTTTCACCGAGTAAACTAAAACTTGAGGGCGGAGTAACTAAGCGGATTTACAAAAAAACGACATCTTGAACAATTGTATCTACCCTGGTAGCTTCCAGAGCACTGTTTTTCATTTCGGGTATAAGCAGCAGCTACTAGGCAGCTCCCAGAGCCAGCCACTGGGCTAAGCCCCAAGATTTCAACAGTTCTGGTCAGCGGTGACAGTCAGCTTCCAGACACATTAGGTTGCATTGGCTTTGGCTGCCTAGTCAGTCAGGGGAGCTGCCTAGTAGCTGCCGCTTTTAGCTGAAAAGAAAAACCCAGATCCAGGGTCGTTCAAAACTTTTCGTTTCGTATACCGAATGCCTTAAACGTAGATTGGTTGGTTGGTTTTAGTTGGCTGTGTACCGATTGTCACAAACGAAGATTTGTGTCTGTTCCGTGGAATATGTGTACTATCTAGGCTCATGAGGCGTACAATTTGATTGATGGAAAGTAGATTTTAATTTAAGTATGTTACAGTCCAAGTGGGATAGGCTAAAGGGACTTATTACCAAACTGAGATAGGAAGGGCTTAATTGAAATTGAAATTGAAATTCAAATTGAAATTGAAATTGTTACATCCGAGTAATACGCCACTCTCAGGACGTGAAGTTAAGGACACCACTGCGTAAGCCGGAGCTAGCAGTAGTCACCATAAAAGAGTCTCCTTGTCAGGGAGTCTGAATAAGCCTCTGGTGGGCAAACTTTAACAAGGAGAACCAGGGAAATTACTAGTCCCCTGGTATTGAGCCCTGTTGGGTCTCCATAAAGCGTCTGCACTGTAAAATACTTTGAAAGCTAGAGATAGAGTGAGAGTGGACTGTGTCTGCCAGTCGAAGGGCACACAATCTGTTAAGTCCAAGTGTAGCCATAGAAGTCAAAAAGGAGGTTGGGATAGTTCCCGTTGTTCCAATGGTGATAACTACGTAGTGAATAAGATATCCAGCCGATTGGAGGCCATCCACTAGTCTAGCATGCTGGGCATGTTTAGTGATAAACTTGGTAGCATGGTTGGTATCAGGGTAATTCAAAGCGCGCGCTTTTGCGCTTCTGAGCGCTGACTTTTTGACCCCCTCTGCGCTTAAAGCGCAGTTTTTTGCAACCCCTTATGGGCGCTGCAAGCAATTTTTGCGCTTTTTGCACTACAAAGCGCAGTTTTTTTGTTTTCAAGTGCGCTAAAGCGCTGGCCAATTTGGCCATTTGAAGTACCCTGGTTGGTATCAGAGCAATAGCCAAGCTCAAGGAGCCAAATTTCTTTATCTCTTAGGACGGTAGGAGAGTCTATGTCGGGTAGGATGGCAAGGTCAGGTCTCATTCTCCTCCAGGCCTCTTCTGTAATAGAGGAAGGGCGTAACCAGTCAGGGAGGCGTTTGCCTAGGACCCCCCTGGGGAGGTCCTCTTCCTTGCCAGCGTCCATAATCATTCTGCGTGAGCCCAGGTCGCCAGTGCAGATGGCCTTGTGGATGAGTCGCACTGCAGCGTCATGTCTCTTGATATAGAGCAAGAGCAAGGGCTTAATTAGATAAAGCAATGATGAACTGAAACCTAAACAATCGTTTTACTGACGGGGGGCTTGAGTTCGTGCTATTTCATATTACTGAAGTCTCTAAACGTATAATTTGAAGTGCCTTGGTGGCACCCCTCTGTTTGGATGGAGATGATGTTTTTACTGCCGAAGACGGCGAGCAGCCAAATTGCTGGCTGAAGCCATATAACCAAGTTCAAGTTCAAGTTCTGCCTGGATGAAGAGGAAAAGCGTCGGACTCTAGGAGTTTTCTGTTCATCAGGCTTCAAGGCTGTTGGTCTAACAACTCTCAAGCATAGTAATTGAATGCGAAAATGAAAAATATGTGATTTTTAAGGCGGTACTGCATGAGTGAGTGCTAACTATGAAGCACATACCGTGATGAAAAGGGGGGTGATAGCCCCCCCCACCCCCGCCCCCCACTATAAGTGGTTAGCCCCAGTGAAAGCAAACGGGCTATCCCCCTCAACCTCAAACCTCGTAATAAGGCGTGATATTTATTTACCGTGATTAACAGTTTCCATGAGAACTACGTTTGCTTTGCTTGGTTAGTTGTATGCTATATCATCCGTCAGGCTGCTCACCGTCTGCGGGCGGAGTAAAAATGGGAAGTATAATATGAACACCACCACACCACATACATCCCGAGCACATACAGCATATCACAAAGTTCTTCAGAAACGAACACAAGTATTCGAGGATGGCCCAAAAGAAACGAAGAAATATCGCACATGCATGCTTTACAAATACACTAAGTTGTGTTGGGAGTTCAAGTTTAGGTAAAGGGGCCCGACTCCCAGACAATGAAGGCAACCCGTGCTGCAGAATAAAGGCTGTGTCACCGATAGTAAAAATACACCTAAACAAACCAGAAAGGTAGACAAGCTGAGCGAGCTGGTGAGTAGTAGGCTATTACACCCGACGTCAGGAATACCCTTTAAATTACAACACCTGCCCTACCTGGGCAGTGTGCACGCATCATAAATCCTTGATAATCCTATACAAGCAATAGGGCTGATTAGGACCAGAAAATTTTCAAACCCTGCATGTATGTATGTATGTATGTTACAGTCCAGGTGTAGGCCCAATAGGCTAAAGGGACTTGCCCAACCGTATAGGAAGGGCTTAAAAAGAAAACGCTATGATGAACTGAGCCCCAAACAATCGTTTAACCTACGGGGGCCCTGAGTTCGTGCTACAGTGATAATTTAATTCTAAAATGAAGAATCCTGCATGAAGAACAACTAACTAGTAACTGCCAGGGTTAGAAGAACAACTAACTAGTAACTGCCAGGGTACTTTAGGAGGACCCCCAGCTCTGCTGCCTGAGACGCAACCAATTGCATAGCCCGCGTCCTTCAACGCAACGGACCCTTCCTTTGGGTCAACAGACCCTCCCCAGGTTGCGTCCTGCAACGCAACAGACTCTTCGATGTTGCGTTTGCGACGGAGGACGCAGCGTCCTGAACAACCCTGGTAACTGCGTGCGAAAAACAGAAATCCAAGACGGACACATACAGGGACAACACCCGCACTGAACACGCTGGGGAATATGAGTTGCTCATTTGTCTACACTGATGGTGACTACTGCTAGCTCCGGCTTACGCAGTGGTGTCCTTAACTTCACGCCTAAGAGTGGCACATTACTCGGATGTAACAATTTCAATTTCAATTGCTCATTTGTCTACACTGAATAGACATAAATAACCAAATCAATTCAGCATTAGACAGAGGTCCTTTAAAAGGAGCATCAAATTCCACCAATGACCTGTCTGTGCCTACAATGTCATGCAATTGCTTTTCAAGGTCCTTTAAAAGGAGCATTGAATTTCATCAATGACCCGTCTATGCCAACAATGCAATGTAATTGAACCACCATCTGAATGAAAACTGGCAATGTTCAACTTACTACAGGAGTTCAACATGGTGAGAACTAATCTGAGCCATTTCTTGACAGCGATCCAAATACCCTGCAACAGCTGCATTGCTACGAAGCACATCACTCACTGTCAAATTTCCAAATGTAATTTTTCACATTTTCACCATTTCACCGTCGCCTTGTTCATGAATCATGGCACCTAGCACACACACACTCAGTTAGCACTCCGTGCCTCACCCCACTCCCCTGGCTTTGACCATTTTGACTGCCATCATGCCCGTAGGCCGAGGCTGGTGAGGCTGATAAGGGTGAATCAAGTGAGGATCCGAGTCCTGATACAAGCAGCTCAGTTGAATCAAGTAACGACGTTTTTCTTTTCAGCTACTAGCAGCACCTTCTAGGCAGCTCCCCTGACTGGATCTTCAGCTTCCAGATGCACTGTGTTGCTATTGGTTTGGCTGAGTAGCAAGCCAGGGGAGCTGCCTAGAAGCTGGTAATGGTACTGGTAGCGGAAAATAAATTAAATGTTCCTGGTACTGGTTTCTGCTACTGGTAGCGGAAAATAAATTAAATGGTCTTGATACAGGAAGCTCAGTTGAATCAAGTACTGTCCCTTGAAGTACAAGTCGCTTAAAGTACAAGTCCTGATACAAGAAGCTCATTTGAATCAAGTACTGTCGCTTGAAGTACAAGTACTGATACAAGAAGCACAGTTGAATCAAGCACTGCCGCTTGAAGTACAAGTCGCTTGAAGTAATGATAACGCCTGGTAGGGCGTGGTATTAAGGGAGCCCCGTCTTACAGCAGTAGGGAATGGGCTGCTACTTTACCTAGACAAAGCTACCATGGCGGTTGACAGCGCACCCGTAGAGGTTCAAACACGTCACCTTCTTCGTTCAAGAACTGTCGCTTGAAGTATCAGAGTGTACCATGCTGCACAAATGAGCCATGGCAGGCACATGCTATGCATGGTAGCCTATGTTGCTGCACGCCCTGGGCCAACACATAATAGGGTCCGAACGCTGAGCACAAAACAGATGCTTCGATAAAACAACACATGGTGGGCTCCAACTCTGAATTAAAAACAGATGCTTCGATCAAACAACACATGTCTTAAGAGAACTGAAATTCAAACTGCACATTCAAACTGCACATTCAAGCCTAATATTCAAACTGCACATTCAAACTGCACATTCAAACTGCACATTCAAGCCTAATATTCAAACTGCAAAAATTTCACGGACAGAGGAGTGCACATGCGCAAGACCTCCGATTTTGATGTTTTCAAAGGCACATACACAAAGCTGTTAGTACACACATACACATTACATTACATGTTAAAGTCTACTTGATACACAAGGCAATCACAAGGACATAAACAAGGCACATACACAAGGCCTCCGATTTTGATGTTTTCAAGGGCACATACACAAGGCGTCAAGTACACACACACACAAGGAACATACACAAGGCCTCAAGTTAACACACACAAGGAACACACAAAAGGAACATACACAAGGCTTCAAGTACACACATATTAGGCTATCGGAACGACAGGTGGCAACAGAATGAAGCGGACCGAAGCCAGTTAATTAAGAGACAGTTGGCTGACGTGTCAGGCTTCGTCTCGGTCGTCGGTCGGACAGATGGACAACAGGGTGAATCTGGGGGCTCACGCTCCCCAGAAGGGGGGGGTTCCGCCAAACAGATACAGTGCCTACTCACTGTCTCAAAGGTTTCAGCCCCTTTCAGTGATTTACAATGGTCTAGTGGTAGACCAGATCGCTTGAGGACGAAGAGTCGGGGGTTCGACTCCCCCTTCGGTCGCTCTTGGCGTTGCAGGTTGTTGTCAACCGCGATGGTAGCTTGTCCAGTTGAGGTAGGAGACCGCTCCCCACCCGCGTACGACGGGCTCTCTTAACACCACGCCCCACCAGGCGTTATCATTATCAAAGGTTTCAATACTCATGAATATCAAGGGCTCCGCCAAGTTACTCCTATTGGTCCCACAATAGGCTGCCCCAATAGTGGCCACCTGTCAATCGCCTTAGCACGCAACCTTCGCATGCCGGCCATCGACGATGATCACCAAGGGATCTACTAAGTTGCTGTTCATGGTTGCACACAAGGCCCCCCCCCATGGTGCCGCGAGTCCCCCTTCATGGTCAAACACAAGCCCCCCCTCATGGTGCCGCGAGGCCCCCTTCATGGTCGCACACAAGGCCCCCCTCATGGTGCCGCGAGGCCCCCTTAATGGTCGCACTCGACGCCCCCCCCATGGTGCCGTGAGTCCCCCTTCATGGTCGCACACAAGGCCCCCCTCATGGTCGCACACGACGCCCCCCCTCATGGTGCTGCGAGGCCCCCTTCATGGTCGCACACGAGGGCCCCCTCATGGTGCTGCGAGGCCCCCCTCATGATGCCGCCACTGCTGAAGATGTCCAGGCGGTACTGGTGGGACAGGGCAGAGGGTGACATGGCCGGTGGAAGCACTTGCGCGGTTTTGTTCCTAATATAGGCCCTTTCATCGGCACAGCTCTCGAAACATCGGCTGGTGGGCGCTTGTGTGGGGCTCTTAGCTAGCTTGATAGATGTCAAGTGGGCCATTGCCGCAAACTCCCAACCAGCTTGGGTACTCAGCATGCTGGCGGACGAGGTGGCAGCTGCTGAATTGCCTCCCCTGGCATTGGTTTGGGTGATTGGATTGCCTCCCGCATGGGTGGGGGCGGGGGATGAGGTGGGGCCCTCACCCGCACCAACATGGGATGTGGTGGAGAGCTCAGCGAATCCAGTATGAGTTACAAAGGTTGACTGTGGTGGCGCTGACAACCCACCGAAAGGGAAGGAGCCCAACTGGGGGTGCAGACGAAACGAACCCTCGGAGGGTTGGAGTGAGCGGCCTGAGGGATCGCAGTCAGATGGATAGCTTGAGTGAGTGTCATTGACAGCTGTATAGAGCAGCTGCTTACCAGCTAGGGACATGAAGCCCGTGTCTACAGAGCCCCCCGAAGCATCTGCCCAGAGCTGTGGGCTGTGGACACAGGAGGGGGGCTGCGGACCCGCCCAGCTGTGGGCTGTGGACACACGTGGAGGGCACACAAGGGGGGCTGTGGACATGCCCAGCTGGGGGCTGTGGACGCACGAGGGGGGCACTGAGGGAATCCAGGGGATGGAGACAGGAACCGACTGGCGGATGGTGCTGCGGACCCCTCCTTGAGGCGGATAGGAGTAGAGGGACTGGCAGAGGTCATCCTCGTCATCGTCAGACATCGCCAGCGATAGGGAGATATCGCCGCAGGCTGGTAGAGAGTCGTCCGTAAACAATTCTGGTATGCAGTGTGTGCATGGGCTGCCAGGTGGTGCGTAGTGTGTGCAGTGAGCATCAGCTACTTCGTGGGTTGTGCTGGTATCATCTATTAGGAGAGCTCGGTAAGCATGAGCACTCCTGGACCTGTCAGAACAGGCTGGCAGAGAGTCATCACTCTTCCGCTCACTCATTGCAGCGCTTCCCATGAACCCATGAAGCAGAGAGTCGTCCGCAAACATCTCTGTTTCATGAGTTGTGCTGGCATCATTCATCAAGAGAGCTCGCTTAGCATGAGCACTCCTGGTCCCACCACCACAGTTCCCTTGAAGCTGGACCTGCCCAACAGAGCACCCGTCAGTGTCGAGGCTGAGCTTGCGGCCCTCCACCTCAGCATTCCCAATGGGTTTGGGTAGGCTAGAGTTCTCCCACCTGCCCTGGGTGGGTGTGGGTGCACCTCCAATTGGATCTGCCAGAGTGGGGCTCTCCCACGAGTGCCCCGGAGCGACAAAGGGAGTGACACGAGGCTTCATCTCACTCATTGCAGCACAACCCTCCTCAGTAGGAACCTCTACCTCTGCGGTGATGTCCTCCAGGACCTGGTCCAAGGGATGGCGGGCTTGGCTGGCAACCTGCTCCAAGGGATTGCGGGCTTGGGCAGAGACCACGTGCGGTCTGTTACTGCTGTACTGCTTGGCCACATGCTCACTGCTATACTGCTTGGCCGCATGCTCACTGCTGTACTGCTTAGCCGCATGCTCACTGCTGTACTGCTTGGCCACAGCAGCTGCCGTCCGCTGCGCGCTACCAGCACCAGCTTTGCCTTTTCCTCGGGCTTGCTGTGCCTGTGCCTGTCCAACCTGCTGCTGCCCACCTTGCCCACCATGCACACCCTGATGCTGCCCACCCTGGGCCTGCTGCAGCTTGCGTGTTGAATGTTGGCCTGCCTGCTCCTTTACAGTGGTGCTGGTGCTGGCATCACACTCACTCCGGTCCTGTCCAGCTAAAGGGGCGAGGATATTAGCCTTGATGTAGGCGGGAGCCCAGCCAATCGCCAGCAGCTGGGACACGAAGTCCAGGCGCTCCTGGTGGACTGCGCCAGCTACCTCCAACATTTTGCTCTCCACCGCCTGTTTCACTAATAACGCCATCTGCGCCGTGTGCATCGCCTCACGCGCCTCTGCTTCTTTCAAAGAGCGGGACAAGGCCTCGTTCTCAACGCGCAGACGTGCCATCTCAGCAGCCAGGCTGGCAGAAATGCGCATCGGTGGTGCTGAGGTGGACTGGGAGAGGGTAGGTGAGCCAGGGGTGGCAGCCAGGCTGGTAGAAATGCGCATCAGTGGTGCTGAGGTGTACTGGGAGGGGTTAGGTGAGCCAGGGGTGGCAGCTAGGCTGGTAGAAATGCGCATCAGTGGTGCTGAGGTGTACTGGGAGGGGGTAGGTGAGCCAGGGGTGGCAGCCAGGCTGGTAGAAATGCGCTTTGGTGGGGATGAGATAGACTGGGAGGCGGTAGGTGAGCCAGGGGTGGTGCTTTTCTCATTGTTCTTGCCCCACTCCTGAGCGTGGGTGAAAATATATTTGCCGCACTCCTCACTCATGCCTCCATCCACGTGCCGCAAACTAAAATCAGCATATGCATCAGCTGAGAGATCAATACTCTTTTCAGTCTGCACAATAACGTTTTTAGCCTGCTTAACGCTCTCCTTGGTCTGTGCACTAGCTTTTTCAGTCTGCACACCCCCACAGGGCACACCACCAGCCTGACCAGTCTGCACACCCCCACATCGCTCAGTGTGTGCGACTGCATAGGGCTCAGCATTCAGCCCCAGGGGGTCCCAGGGTGCGACCTCGGGGCTCCAAACAGACGGACAGAGCTTGGGCGGGCAGAGCCCCCACCCTGTGTGGGGATGCCCATCCATCGCCTTCACCCCGCCTGTCGTCGACGAGCCCATGCTGCTGCTGAGCCAGGTTAAGGCTGTGCTGATACTGCCCAAGTCCAGATCGGTGCTACTGCAGGTGCTTGGAGTTCTCTCGTGCATGTGGCTGCCCGGGAGGAGTGAGGAGAAGGAGGAGCAGGGAGACATCCCGTTGGAGGAGAGGGTGGGTGTTGGGAGTGGTTGCAGCGGGGGGAAATGGTGTGTGTTGAGAACGTCCATAGAGGTGCGCCCGCCTCCGTTGTTGGAGATAGATATCCGGCGGGACCAGGGGTTGGTGCTGGACTTGGCTTGGCTTGGATGCCTCAGCTGCAAAGCTGCTGCAGATCGGGGAGGGGTGAGGAGATTGGATGAAGAGTATTTTTGTAATAATGCTTTGATTTGAATTTATTGTGTTACTGCCGAAGACGATGGGCAAGAAGAGATAGGTTTAAGAATAGTTTTATACACATGCTTTGATTTAAATTAATTATGTTAATGCCGTGCTTCGATTTGAATTGGTGGTGTCACTGCCAAAGACGGTGAGCGTGAGGAGATTGGATGAAGTGTATTTTGATACTAATGCTTTGATTTGAATTGATTATGTTACTGCCGAAGAAGGTGAGCGCGAGAAGATTGGTTCTAGTATATTTTGATACTAATGCTTTGATTTGAATTGATTATGTTACTGCCGAAAACCGCAATTAGCCTTAAGGCTGGATCCATGTAGCCAAGCTCAAGTTAGTATTTTATTATTATATTTTATTAATTCATTTATTAAATCGCCAACTACTGTCATCCTCTTTACCTGCCACGTCTTTGGGGTTCCCTTCATCAGTGCTTTTTCTTTTTAAGCCCTTCATACTACGGTTGGGCAAGTCCCTTAGGCCTATTTGGCCTACCCCTGGATTGCAACATACAATCATACCTGCCACTCCGCTTGATGTGTGTGGGGCAGAGATTGCTGCCATTGACAAGGCTTCAAGTGATGATGAGCGGGTTGGATGCTGCTCCTCTGACGCAGCTCGGTACAGCTTTTGCCCGATATCCAGCTTCCATGCAGACACAACGGGGATGCCTGCCTTCGCTTCCTTTACTTGAGCTGGCTGGATGAACGGGAAGGGGGAGCTAGTACAGCTATGTGTCGCAGCTCTGACACCCACCAAAGCGTCTTGAGTTGCCTTGGCAGCAGCTTGGTCTTCCTTCACTTGAGCTGGCTGGACGAATGGGGAGGAGGAGCTGGTATTGCTACCTGTCGCAGCTCTGACACCCACTGGCGCGTCTTGAGTTGCCTTGGCAGCATATTGGGATTCCTTTTCAGCTGACAGGAGGGTTGACTGTGGTGATGGGTGGGGCATAGGAGCCCATGGGCAGCCCCCCTTAGGCCTTATGAGCACTCCAACAGCCTCTTGTTGCCTACCACCAGCAGCAGTAGCAGCAGCAGAAACCGAGGCAGGAAGTGCATAGGCGCTATCACCTGACACTGAGCTACACTGGGAGGGGGTAGATCTGCAAGTGGCCCATGGGCAGCCCCCCTTAGGCTTCATGGGCACCCCGGCAGCCTCCTGGTGCCTGCCACCAGCAGCAGTAGCAGTAGAAGCAGCACCAGCAGCAGCAGAAACCGAGGCAGGAAGTGCATAGGCGCTATCACCAGACACCGAGCTACGCTGGGAGGGGGTAGCTCTGCAAGTGGCCCATGGACAGCCCCCCTTGGGCTTAATGGGCACCCTGACAGCCCCCTGGTGCCTACCACCAGCAGTAGCAGCAACAGCAGTAGCAGCAGCAGCAGAAACCGAGGCAGGAAGTGCGTAGGCGCTATCACCTGACACTGAGCTACACTGGGAGGGGGTAGATCTGCATGTGGCCCATGGGCAGCCCCCCTTAGGCTTCAAGGGCACCCCGGCAGCCTCCTGGTGCCTGCCACCAGCAGCAGTAGCAGTAGAAGCAGCACCAGCAACAGAAGAAAACAAGGCAGGAAGTGCATAGGCACTATCACCCGACACGGAGCTACGCTGGGAGGGGGTAGAGCTGCAAGTGGCCCATGGGAGGCCCGCCTTAGGCTTCATGGGCACCCCGGCAGCCTCCAAGTGCCTGCCACCAGCAGCAGTAGCAGTAGAAGCAGCACCAGCAACAGAAGAAACCGAGGCAGGAAGTGCATAGGCACTATCACCCGACACCGAGCTACACTGTGAGGGGGTAGCTCTGCAAGTGGCCCATGGGCAGCCTGCCTTAGGCTTCATGGGCACCCCGGCAGCCTCCTGGTGCCTGCCACCAGCAGCAGTAGCAGTAGAAGCAGCACCAGCAACAGAAGAAACCGAGGCAGGAAGTGCATAGGCACTATCACCTGACACCGAGCTACACTGGGAGGGGGTAGCTCTGCAAGTGGCCCAAGGGCAGCCCCCCTTCGGCTTCATGGGCACTCTGACAGCCTCCTGGTGCCTGCCACCAGCAGTAGCAGTAGAAGCAGCACCAGCAGCAGAGGCAGGAAGTGCCTGGGTGCTATCAATCGACACCGAGCTGCGCTGGGAGGGGGTAGCTCTGCAAGTGGACGGCTGACTATGATGCTGATGTTCAGTGTTCTGGTACTGATACTGAATATTATGGTTCTGATGCTGAGTTTTATGGTGCGCCACTGCCAGCCTGGCATGGGGGTGCAGCCTGTGCTGCTGCTCATGATGCTGGGGGTTGGGGTGGGGTTGAGATGCGGGCAAATATTGCTTGTGGTGACTTTTGGCACCCACCACCTGCCACTCATTCCCACTGGAGTGTTCTTCGTCGCGGTCGCACTTGCCTACGGCAGGCTGCTCGTCGCGGTTACACTTGCCAACGGCAGGCTGCTCGTCGCGGTCACACTTGCCTACGGCAGGCTGCTCGTCCGACAGGAGGGTTGCCTGAGGTGATCTGGCACCGATCATAGCATCGTGCAATGCCTCCCCAGCTGACGGCAGGGCTGACTGTGGTGCTGGGTGGGGCAGAGAAACCCATGGACTACTTGTTGCAGCTTTGACACCCATCGTGACACCTTGAATTGCCTTGGCAGCATCTTGAGATGCCTCTCCAGCTAACTGTAAGGTTTCCTGTGGTGCTCCAGCGCAGTCCATAGTATCTGGAGATACCTTGGTAGCCACTTGGTCTCCCTTCTCTTCACCTGGATGGATGAAAGCTGAGGGGGAGCTAGTAGCGCTATTTGCTACAGCAGCTTTGACACCCACCGGCGCGTCTTGAGTTGCCTTGGCAGCCTCTTGGTCCTCCTGCTCTTGAGCTGCCTGGACAAAAGGTGAGGGGGAGCTAGTAGCGCTATTTGTCGCGGCTTTGACACCCACCGGCGCGTCTTGAGTTGCCTTGGCAGCCTCTTGGTCCTCCTGCTCTTGAGCTGCCTGGACGGAAGGGGAGGGGGAGCTAGTCGGGCTATTTGCCACAGCAGCTTTGACACCCACCAGCGCGTCTTGAGTTGTCTTGGCAGCAGCTTGGGATGCTGACAGGAAGGTTGCAAGCGCAACAGTAACTCGCACCCATGCTTCTAGTCCAGTTCTGCTGCCATCCAAGATATGTAGCATGAGAATCACCAGCAGGTCTGTACTCTCTAACGGCTGAGTCAGGGGCCCTCCACCAACGTGTCCTACCTCCACAGAGTCCCCAACTTGGTTGTGAGTTGCATGCTTGCTCGCTACCGTGCTTCCTGCCTTTTCGGTCATTGCAGATGTAGGCGCAGCAGCAGAGTCTTGGTTGAGCGTTGCCTCCTTGCTTGCTGCCTTTTCGGTCATTGCAGATGTAGGCGCAGCAGCAGAGTCTTGGTTGAGCTTTGCCTCCTTGCTTGCTGCCTTTTCGGCCGTTGCAGGTGCAGGTGCAGCAGTGTGAGTGGTAGCTGCAGCTGCCTTAGCACCTTTCTTCTTCTTCTTGCTGCTCTTCGAGCTCTTGGGGGCCGGGGCAGGTGAGGCATCCTGGATGGTGGTGGTGACAGGACAGTGAGTGAGAGGGCAGTGAGTGAGTGGGCATTTCTGACTAGTTTGCCTCACCCAAAAATAGCCAGAATGATCACGTGATGTTTTGCTAAAGCTCAATGGGGCTGGTGCAGGTGAGGCATCCTGGATGACAGTGGTGACAGGGCAGTGAGTGAGTAGGCAGTGAGTGAGTGGGCATTTCTGACTAGTTTAGCCAGACCCATGCGTCGCCATGCAGCGATGGAATGGCAACACGTCGCACAAAAATTGCCATATTGATGACTTGTTATTTCACTTAAGTTGGGTTACTGCCACACACAACTGAGATCACACACAATTGAGATCACACACGACTAAGATCACACACGACTGAGATCACACATGATTGAGATCACACACGACTGAGATCACACACGATTGAGATCACACACGACTGAGATCACACACGACTGAGATCACACAAGACTGAGATCGCACACAATTGAGATCACACACGACTGAGATCATTCCCTACTGAGATCA
>JACBWV010000626.1:13433802-13581302 GCA_013435795.1 Chlamydomonas sp. ICE-L
GCGCAAAGCTGGGAGGAGGGTGTGTGGGGGGGGGTGTTGGTGTGTGGGTGGGGTGGGGGTATGCATGTGTGGTGTGGGTGGTGTATGTGTGTGTGTGGGGGGGTCTTCTCCTCACTCACAGGACGCTGCATAGTTAATGGGGGTCTGGCCTCACTTTTGTTTTACCAAACAGGCGGAGGCGCAAACCTGGGCGGAGGGGTGTGTGTGTGGGGGGGTAGGGGGGGGGGAGGGAGGAGGGGGCGAGAGGTGAGGAGTTGTGGGGAGGTGTTTGTGGGGGGAGATAGAGATGGGGATGCAGGTGGCGGAGGAAGAGAGAGAGTGATACATACGAGGTAAGTGTGATGCAACCTCACTGCACAACCTCTCCTATCTAGCACCTCGCCTTTTGAGATGTTGTACACACATGGGGTGAGTGTGGAGAGTGGGCGTGGGGTGGGTGTGGAGTGGGGGTGTGTGTGTGGGGGTGGGGTGGGGGGTGGGGGGGGGGGGGGGGAGTGTGTGGTGTGGGGGGGGGGAGTGGGGGGGGAGTGGGTGTGTGGAGAGAGAGGGGTGGGTGGCCTGTGGAGTGGGAGGGTGAGGTGGGTTGTGGAGAGTGAGCTGTTGAGAGTGGGTGTGGAGTGTGGTGTGGGCAGGGTTGTGGGGTGGGTGTGAGGGTGGGTGTGGGGTGGAGTGGGAGAGTGGCCTGGGGGGGTGTGAGGTGGGTGTGGAGTGTGGGTTGTGGGGTGGGTGCTGGGGGGAGAGGTGGGTCTGGGGTTGGGTGTGGGTGTGTGGGGGGTGGAGAGTGGGGTGCGGTGTGAGTGTGAGTGTGAGTTCACTACCCCGCGTAAGTATGGGGTGGGTCTGGGGTGGGTGTAGAGAGTGGGTCTGGGGTGGGTGTGGGTGTGGGGTGGGTGTGGAGTGTGGGTTAGGGTGAGCTTGGATGGTGTGTTTCTGTTCTCACCTTAGAGATGTTGTACACACACATGGGGTGGCCGTGGATGGAGGCGAAGTGGAGAGGCACATCACCATTGGCGTCACAAGACAAGGGATCCGCTCCCTTCTCAAGCAGAGTGTTGACGCACTCCTCATGGCCGTAGCCCGCAGAGTAATGCAGACAGCTACGGCCCTCGTTATCCCTGGTGCATGAAACACGGTTTGAGTGAGGGTCAGCGTTAGAAGGACAAGAATACAGCTGTCACTGACAGCTACGGCCCTCGTTATCGCTGGTGCATGAAACACCTTTTGAGTAAGTTATGAGATATGAGAGGGAGAGGGAAAGGAGAGGGAGAGGGAGAGGGAGAGGGAGAGGGAGAGGGAGAGGGAGAGGGAGAGGCAGAGGGAGGGAGAGGGAGAGGGAGAGGGAGAGGGAGAGGGAGAGGGAGAGGGAGAGGGAGAGGGAGAGGGAGAGGGAGAGTTATCCCTGGTGCATGAAACACAGTTTGAGTGAGTCATGAGACATGAGTTATGGCTAGGGCATGGCCACTGAGCATGCACATGCATAACTCATGGAATCTCTGTGGCCTTCAGTCATGGCATGGCTGTAGCCCGCAGAGTAGTGCAGGCAGCTACGGCCCTCGTTATCCCTGGTGCATGAAACACGGTTTAAGTGAGTGTTGGCGTTAGAATAATGATAACGTCTGGTGGAGCGTGGGCTTAAGGGAGCACTATCTTACAGCGGTAGAGAACGGGCTGCTATTTTACCTGGACAGTGCTACCATGGCGGTTGACAGCGACCGTGAACACTAGGGCGCGCCCGTAGGGATTCGAACCTCGCACCTTCAGCCTGATTTCAACGAACTCAACCAGTCGGCGTTAGAAGGACTGTTAAATGAGAGAGAGATCGTGAAGAGAAAGAAACTGGGTCAGCATTACAGGGCCCCAGAGCAAGAATACAGGGCCTCGGGACAAGAATACAGCTATCGCTGACAGTGAGTTATGAAACGCAGTTTGAGTAAGCTATAGAACACAGCTTGAGACCAACACACGCCACCAAACACCAATCCATACCCCCCCCCCCCCCCCCCCCCCCCCCCAACAACAAACACCAACACACACCACCAAACACCAACCCATACCAACCCCCAAATACAGGGCCTCAGGGTAAGCATACAGTCGGGCAACTCTGTGTTAGCCTAAACACCCCCCCCCACACACACACCAAACACCAACACACACCACCAAACACCAACCCCCAAATACAGGGCCTCAGGGTAAGAATACAGCTGTCGCTAACAGTGAGTTATAAAACACAGTTTGAGTTAGTGATGAAACATGAGTTATGAAACATGAGTTATGAAACACAGTTTGAGTTAGTGATGAAACATGAGTTATGAAACATGAGTTATGAAACACAGTTTGAGTTAGTGATGAAACATGAGTTATGAAACATGAGTTATGAAACACAGTTTGAGTTAGTGATGAAACATGACTTATGAAACATGAGTTATGAAACACAGTTTGAGTTAGTGATGAAACATGAGTTATGAAACACAGTTTGAGTTAGTGATGAAACATGAGTTATGAAACACAGTTTGAGTTAGTGATGAAACATGAGTTATGAAACACAGTTTGAGTTAGTGATGAAACATGAGTTATGAAACATGAGTTATGAAACACAGTTTGAGTAGTTTGATTTAGTGATGAAACATGACTTATGAAACATGAGTTATGAAACACAATTTGAGTTAGTTATGAAACATGAGTTATGAAACACAGTTTGAGTTAGTGATGAAACATGAGTTATGAAACACAGTTTGAGTTAGTGATGAAACATGAGTTATGAAACACAGTTTGAGTTAGTGATGAAACATGAGTTATGAAACACAGTTAGAGTTAGTGATGAAACATGAGTTATGAAACACAGTTTGAGTTAGTGATGAAACATGAGTTATGAAACACAGTTTGAGTTAGTGATGAAACATGAGTTATGAAACACAGTTTGAGTTAGTGATGAAACATGAGTTATGAAACATGTGTTATGAAACTTGAGTAATGAATAGGGAACGGCTATATGATATCATATGATATCATGTCATCATACGACATCATATGATATCATATGATGCCGGCAGTCTGACGAGGCTAAAGGCACCATTTATATACATATCATATGATGCAATTTGGATTCTATCATATGATATCATACTCGCCTTTGGTCAAAATCATATGATATGCCGGTCCTTACTCCTTAGTTATGAAACAGGAGTTATAGACCAACAAGCGCCATCAAACACCGATCCATACCAACCCCCAAACACCACCAACCCCACAAGCACTAACACACACCATCAAACACCAAACCAAACTAAACCTCATACACCCCCAACCCCCCAACACCAGACAAACCCCATAGATACAAGGAGGCCACACCCATGCGGGGAGACAACTTCAGACACACATGGCCACCCACCATCATCAGAAACCTGGCTCTGACTATGGCCTTGCACCATCACACACATGGCACCACCATAGCACCATCACACACGCACATGGCACCACCCACCATCATCAGAAACCTGGCTCTGACTATGGCCTTGCACCATCGCACACATGGCACCACCATAGCACCATCACACACACACATGGCACCACCCACCATCATCACACACCTGGCTCTGACTATGGCCTTGCACCATCGCACACATGGCACCACCATAGCACCATCACACACACACATGGCACCACCCACCATCATCACACACCTGGCTCTGACTATGGCCTTGCACCATCGCACACATGGCACCACCATAGCACCATCACACACACACATGGCACCACCCACCATCATCACACACCTGGCTCTGACTATGGCCTTGCACCATCGCACACATGGCACCACCATAGCACTATCACACACACATGGCACCACCCACCATCATCACACACCTGGCTCTGACTATGGCCTTGCACCATCTCACACATGGCACCACCATTGCACCATCACACACACACACACATGGCACCACCCAACACCATCACGCATATAATTAAATTATCACTGTAGCAAAAACTCAGGGCCCCCATCGGTAAAATGATTGTTTGGGGTTCACTTCATCAGCGCCTTTTATTTTGAAGCCCTTCTTACTACGGTTGGGCAAGTCCCTTCAGCCTATTTGGCCTACCCCTGGACTGTAACATACATATATATACACGCACCTGGCTCTGACAATGGCCTTGCACTAAATCAGCGCCTTTTGTACATCACACACACACACGGCACCACCCAACACCATCACCCACCTGGCTCTGACAATGGCCTTGCACTGAACCAGCGCATTTTGTACATCACACACACACGGCACCACCCAACACCATCACCCACCTGGCTCTGACAATGGCCTTGCACTGAACCAGCGCATTTTGTAGCTGCTCATTCAAGCCCAGCTTTGCACCACCTTTGCACCATCACACACACACATGGCACCACCCAACACCATCACGCACCTGGCCCTGACAATGGCCTTGCACTGAATCAGCGCCTTTTGTAGCTGCTCATTCAAGCCCAGTTTTGATGCAGCTACAGCAGCTGACAGCCGTGTCTGGTCCGACTCCACCCCCACAATGTCAGCGGCCCACACCTGCACATCTTTATTGGGCGCAGCCCCCTTGCTGGCCCCCCCTAGTGCGGTCTTGATGTCTAGAGTGTCTGATAGACTTGAGCTGTAGGCTGGGGAGAGGGAGCGGCTGAGTTCAGCATCCACCAGGGATGGGACAAACAGCTTCTGGGCAGCTCCAACCTTCTGGTCCTGGTCAGATTTCCCCTTGCCTTGGC
The DNA here is from genome assembly GCA_013435795.1 of Chlamydomonas sp. ICE-L. NCBI lineage: Eukaryota > Viridiplantae > Chlorophyta > Chlorophyceae > Chlamydomonadales > Chlamydomonadaceae > Chlamydomonas > Chlamydomonas sp. ICE-L. The sequence continues at coordinate 13,438,553 of JACBWV010000626.1, forward strand.
CTTCCCTCGCATTGGCCTTGAACTCTTCGCTGGCCACCGGGCAGGAAGGGACCAGGACTGGAGAGGAGGGCCGGCTGGTGGGGGTCATGGGGTCGGGGAAGCCAGGGAATGGGTCTGGGGTCTCCACCTTGGGGAAGCCCGAGCAGGACTCCCCTGGCATGCAAGGGCTCATAACGTGCGCTGGAGGGGGCAATGAAGAGGTCGAATGAGCGGCAGGATGAAACAGGGAAGATGATAGGGAGGGAAGCTGGGCAGGGTTAACGGTTAATGATCGAGCAGCTAGACGAAGGAAGCGTGGCAGAGGAGGAGCTGTCTTGGCGGGCACCCGAATCTAGGTGGCATGGGCGAGGGCAGTGAAGAGATCCAGGCTCTTGTTATGCGCTGGCAATGATGAGGGGAAAAGACCCTGCGAAAAGCGGCAAGTGCATGGGCCGGGGGAGTGCGTTATAATTGGTAGGTACGTGGCATTAGCTTCTTCGTGTAGAAACATAAGTCGTTAAAACCTCCACAATGATTGAAAGCACTCTTCAGTATGTATGAGAAACTGCAAGGAGCGTGAGCAGGCCAATGGCTGAGGCATTGATGACCAGTTTAAGTTCGAATGCATAGGTAGGGTTTTTCAAGTTTCGAGTTCGGTACAAAACGTTACGGGACAACGCATTGTGCACAGCCGCGGTAGCGACTACTGTAAAATAGAAACATAGATTTGAGATAGGAAGGCGCGAGACGAGGGCGGTAAAGACAGCAGTGAAGGGGTGCAGGCAGGCAGGTGGAGGGAAAACGACATGGGCAGGGGAAGGGGGGAGGGGAAGGGGGGGAGGGGGAGGGAAGGAGGGAAGGACGGGGGGGGGGGGGGGGGGGGGGGGGGGGGGGGAGGAGGCACAGCAACTGAAAAGCTGCACTGGCGCATGAGCAACAAAGACGTATACAAGAAGATTCCCTTCGGAGTGCGCATTGTCGCCGGGAGATCCGCACTAAATAATAGGCGCGCACCTTGACCTAGACGACGCGAGGAAGCCCCCAGAGCTAGTATTGAATGCTCCTTGTTGAACTTGATGCGCAAACGAAGCTTATATCGAGTAAAGTAGCATAGCCGGGGTCGGGACGACCTGCATTTGAACGCTCATGAAGCCCGCCAGAAAATATAAGCAGGGTATCGAGCGGAGTGGAAATAAGGCGGCGACGAAACAATGCGGAATAGCAGATTTGCAGCACTTCGATCTAAAAACTAGACTCGCATTTAGGCGTGCAAAAAAAAGCGGAGGAAGAAACAGTGGATCTTTTTAGAAACGTTTGGTATAACTGAGTATCTTAGGTGCCGTCTCTCGTGCCTAGTCACATGTGACGATTTGTGTCTGCTGTCTAGCACTGCATTCATCCCAAACCCTAGCTGGACACCTGATCACCACTTTTTTAATCGATTTTCAGTTATCGTGAACTGAGCCCCTTGACGAGCTGCTCTGCCCAGCGCCACCATCAGGCAACAACAAAGCACCTCCCGGGTGTGCGGAGTGCGTTCGAAGCGGCGTATAGTGCTCCCTGGCTCTCGCGAGTCTCGCACGTGGGAACAAGTTTTTTGAACTTGGTATGCAGCCACGAGGTGGCTGAGAAATTATGAAACTCCGTAGCGTTCCGTCTTAATCTTCCGACTTCATCTTCCGTCTTCATCTTCTACTGCCACTGTTTTCCATTTCGGCTACTAGGCAGCTCCCCGAGCCAGCCACTGGGCCGAAGATTTGCACAGGTCAGCGGATACTGTCAGCCAGAGAGTCTCTGCTGTCAGCATCCAGACGCATTAGGTTGCATTACCTTAGGCTGACTAGCCAGTCCGCGTCCGGGGCCCGAGTCAGGGGACTTGCCTAGAAGCTGCCGCTTTCAGATGAAAAGAAAAACACAGTCTGCTGCCCAAACATAACCGCGCCCCCCCCCCCCCCCCCCCCCCCCCCCCCCCCCCCCGCCGAGGCTGTAGATCAGTAAATCACGTTCGTAAGATTATTGTGTGGAGTTCCCACTGACTTTCGCAGGCTATGAAATCGGTTGCGTCTCAGGACGCAGGCTGTACAATTGGTTGCATCTGAGGACGCAGAGCTGGGTGGTCCTCCTGAACAAACCTGGTGAGTGATGACGATCCCCCATATTGTAATTACATTACATTACATTACATGTTAAAGTCTACTTGACACCGCGAGGGTGTATGAGACTCTGTGCTTTAAACAAAAAGAAAAAGCACCCACAAAGCAAAAAACCCCATTACATCAGGGGTGTGTCGAGGACAAACAAACCAAACTCCCAACCACCGTTTTGGTGGCGTAGGTATTAAACCCCTTAGAGCAGGACCCAGATCTCAACCACTTACAGTGGCGGAGGTAAGAAGCTAACAAATGAGAAGTCTCAAGAAGAAGAAAAAGGGATAATAAATTACGGTGCCACTAAGCAGTCCAGGGCTTCCTGTCTTGCTCTTCTACAAGTAGAAAGATAGTCGGCTAGGTTGCTCCAAAAAGACTTAGTGCCATTTCCATTCATAAAGGTTCTGAATGTGGAATCGCAGAATTCCACATTCCATACGGTTAAGTCGGTATCCTCATGGACATGCCTATAAATATCTGTAAACAGATTCTGGTAGCGGAGGCGAATATCATTATAAAAAGGGCACTCAAACATATGCATTTCATCCTCAGTTTTTTGGAACCCACACATTTGACAGTGTCTCATTGAGCGAGGGATGTGTGCTCTATCCACCACCCTCATTCTTTCTGTGTTCAGCCAATGGGAACCCATTCTAAACTGTGCTATAGAACGAATCTGATCCTGCTTATGTAAGGCGGATGTAAAAGGAATCAAGCCATTCTCATCATTGCTGTTGGCTGCGAACCATTTTGGTATCGGAGGCGTTTAAAGCCAACCCTTCTCTCATCAGGGATGTCTCTAACTGCATTGGTGTCACTTGGGTACTTAAACCTCCATGACTCAAAAACTTCAGACATAATACCTTCGACATCGACAGCCTCCAAAATGTTGATGTTTTACTGGATCCTAGCTTGTGGAGAGCACAACGCAAGTCATGAACCCAGCCAGTGTTGGAGTCAAAAGATTCCTCAAGAGCCATTCTAATGAGATCCTCAGGTTCTTTATGTATGGTCTTGTTCCAGAAGCGCAAAGCTTGTTTAAGCCAAGCAAAACACAACGGGGTTCTACCCAGCTCTTCCATGATAATATTAGATGTAGTAGATTGGCAAACACCCAACATTTGTTTAAGTATACCTCTATGCCATTTCTCACAAGCATGGTCATTTGAGATAAGTGTGTTGTTCAGAATAGAAGGAGCCCACACCTCACAGCCAAAATTCAGGATAGGTTGTACAAGAGAATCAAACAGGTGGGTGAGAATATCAATATTGTATATCTCCATAGTATGGCATCGCCTACGAAGCATGTGGTGTGCCTTTTGGGCCTTAGTGAGCATCCTAGAAAAAGCAGCTTTTGCACGATTGCTTGAGTCACCATCCACAAAGAGGGATCCCAGATGTAATATTGTCTTCCTTCTTGCTCAGTTTGGCTGGATGAGCACGAACAGTTAACAGTGGCGCATTTCTTCCAGACAATTACATTGGCTGTAATGACAGCGGATCGCTTGTACAATTGAAATTGAAATTGAAATTGTTACATCCGTGTAATACCGTTTACACAGGACGTGAAGTTAAGGACACTATAGCGTAAGCCGGAGCTAGCTATAGTCACCGTAGGGCCACCTCATTCAGAAAGAATCACCACCGATGCCTGACACCGTCAGGCTAGTACAAGCATCACCAACAGTCTCAGATAAAAACTAGGAATGCATTGGTTTGTCTTTATTGACAGCTGATCACGAGTAAAACAAGTATCAAACGTCTCAGAAAGACTAGGAAAGCGTTGGCCAAGAGCATCACATGGGCATGGAACATGGAAATATCATTCAAACTGGTGATGCTGGAGATACACTCCTTGTCAATGTTTTGAGGGCAGGCTAGACTGACTTGTCATGAGACGACTCCCGAGTACACCTCAGCCTCCATGAGATAACTCGGGGGCATCTCATGACAAAGACTTCATAGCATATCATACATATACCAATAATGTGCCTTTGGCGACTTGGATCATCTTGATCAGACATGTGCACCTGTTTACGATGCTCTGTGGAGAGTACTCCTCCTGTGATGCTCCGGGAACTCACAATCCTTCATCTTGTCAGCACTTTTAATGCTTGTCAGACTGAGACTTCTTAGAATTCTTGTCCTTCTTAGACTTCTTAGACTTCTTATCCTTCTTAGACTTCTTAGACTTCTTAGACTTCTTAGACTTTTTAGTCTTGTCAGACTTAGACTTCTCAGACTTTTTAGTGTCTTTGTCGCTGCTGGAAGACTTGTCGCTGTCAGTATTGTCAGTGTCGGTAGTCTCAGTTTTACTAGGGGAGTAAGGGTGAACGGGGCTGGGACTGCCAGTTTTCTCTGTCTTGCTGGGAATGTAAGCCTCGGCATCAGCTTGGGGGAGTAGGTTTGCACCAAGGCGCAACAGGAGGGCGATTGCAAGGAGCAAGGCTGCCCCGGGCATTCTTGAGGCTGTTTTCATTGTAACACAATTCAGGTTTCCTACAAAGGCACGCAGCAAACACATGTAACTTATCGCCAGTATTGAAATGTGTGAAGGGATATGAAACGGCATGCATTATCACTTCAATAGAAAAACAGGTCTCCTACAGGAGGAGCCCAGGCCTCCAACTTTTCATCAAGTCAGAACGTTTTTTTTCTGATAATGGGGCTATAAAGGCAAGACCCATGGCTATATTTTGAGCTACTTTCCAGGTCATTCTGAGCACCTCATTTAGGGGGGGGGGGGGGGGGGGGGGGGGAGGTCAGCCCTCCTCAGATGTTTTGCTATCTTTTTACTCAGACCCCCAAATGACATTCTGCGACCACCATTGAGGGTGTGTTGACAAAGACAATTCATTGGCACCACTTAAGACACAGGGGAGGGAGGGGTATGGGTGGGTGAATGGGTGAGTATGGATGGGTATTGATGGGTGGGTGAATGTCTGGTGTTATATGGGGGGGGTTATGTTCGAATGTTGTGTGTGGCAGAGTGTGTCGTGTGAGTGATTTGTGTAATGTGGGGGTTGGGGTGTGTGTGTGTGTGATTTTTTTTGTTTTTTTTTTTTTTTATGTTTTTTTTTGTTTTGGGTTTTTTTGTGTGTTTTTTTTTCTTGTCTTGGGTGGTAGGCGTTTTTTTATTTTTTATTTTGTTTTTTTTGTTTTTTTTTTTGGTGGTGTATTTTGTTTTATGTTTTTTGTCGATGTATCGTGGGTGTTTTTTGTTGTGTGTGTATATGGTTGGTTTGTTGGGTTGTTGTGGGTTTTTGTTGGGGGGTAGTGATTGGGTTTTGATTTGTGGGTTTATCTTTTGGTGTTTTTTTGTTGGTGCTTTTTTCTTTGCTTTTTTTTTCCTTTTTTTTTTCCTTGACAACCCCCATGGGGAGGCATCACCTGTATTTGGTGACTCACACGGAAAAGACAAGGTCCCTCTGCGGTAATTGCCGAGGATGCCTTGTGTTCCACCATATTGTTACCGCGCCGCGTCGAAAATTCATATCTAGTTTTTTCAAACAAAATGTGATTATCTAAGGGGTATTTCTATCTATCTATTCTATCTATTCATTCTAAGTAATCCTTTAACTATGTAATGTCTATCTGACAGTTCAAAGGAATCTAATTTCGTGGATTCTAACTCTATCTAAGCTAAAGTCCTACCGGTATAATGGGGTAGGAGGAATAGTCTGGAGGGAGCGTGGTGGAATGGCTGGTTTTGTGGGGGTAGGGTTGGGTGTGGTTGTGTCGGGGGGTGGAGGGATGTGTTGTGTGTTTCGTTGGGTTTGGTGTTTGTTCTATTTTTTTGGTTCTTTCATTCTCTTTCTGTATCTTTGTTTCGACCCTCTCCTCCCCGCCTCCTACTTTATTTGTCCAAATGAGTATTCATCCTGGTGCGTGTGCGTCCAGAAAATTACTGGATAAATGAACAAACAAACTATCAAACATGCAGATAGACAGACAGACAGACAGACTGACAAACTAATGTCTGAATCGAGCGGATGGGATGGGATGGGATGGGATGGGTCAAAATATCGAAATAAATTGCAAAGCAGTTTTGTATGAATTAATTGGTTGTGATGATTATTGCACCAGCCAAGCAGTAACATACTCACATCCATATTTTAATATTATCCTGGGCCATCTATCAATATTATGTTATTAGCTCAGAGCAGACAGCTTTATGTATGCACATTATTTATTCATGTTGGAGTCTAGGGTGTAGAAGATTCGACTGAAGGTTTTATCCTTGCTCCTTTGGAATTGGTGATTTTGAAATGCTTGCATGTGCGTTTCTTTCGGTGGTATCATATGATGTGTGCGGGGGGACTGTCTCAAAAGCAATGTTATGGTGATAATTTTAAAAGCGAAGTGAATGCTAGAAGTCGATTACAGTAACACAAGGCATTAAATAAATTAATTGAAATTAACATCAATGGTGAGGTTCGACAGTCAATTTCATTTCATTCGGGACGCGCCTCCAGGCGCTCTTCATTTGCACTGTCTCTCAATTTATGTGATCCCGCTCACGTCCAACTATGTTCGTCGTTCTGTCCTTGCATTTATATCCTTCCAATATTTACTCACCAGGGGGTCAGTGGGTCGCTTCCAGACACAAGATTGCACTCACTCGAGTTCCTCGGCTATTACACAGCAGCTGTTAATGTGAGTGCATGGATCGTAGTACCGCTTGAAAGGTCCGTTTTTAACGATTAGCATGGGTCTAGGTGGTATAGGGGCCAAATTGCTCGCGGGGAATCGAAGAGTCGGGGGGATCCGCTGTACCCCCTTCGGTCCGCTCTTTTCGCGTTGCTGTCGTCGTCAATCGCGTGGTAGCATGTCCAGTTGAGTAGGGGGGGAGACCCGGTCCCTAACCGGGGGCCCGGCTTACGACGGGCTCCCCTTACACACCCGCCCCACCAGGGGAGGTCGTTATCATGTACCTTTTTAGTACCCTTAAAGGCTGATCATGGGACGTGGGTTTATATAGAGCCTCGTACGGACTTACACGAGGGCTTGCTGCGTCACTGTGTGGGGGTTGGTATGGTTGCAAGGGCTCAAGGACAGGCAGGGATAATATGAAGGAAGAATACTGTTGCAGTGGTACTCTTTTACGTACGTACCATAGTATAAGGAAAATACCGGTTGCAAATTGTAGTAGATATTACGGGCAGAGAGGGAAAAGGGGGGGGGGGGGGGGGGGGTAAGGGGGAGAGGGGGGGGGGGGGGAATTCCGGGTTTATCTAACATTAATTGTTTAGCTTATTAGGGACACATCCAGTATCAGTGCTGTGGTTTCTTATCCTACCCCCATATCGTTTGGTTTAGGCTTTATGCGGGCCCATATGGGACGCTGTTGGATACACGTGTATTTTCCTCAAATGCTACGTACGGGACCATGAGTTAGGTCGTCGGACAACATTGTCATATGTGTGCGGCGGTCCGCAGTCAGGAACACGGCCGTGTGTCAAACCGCTGCTACAGTCGCAACTGTAGCCAGACTTGTTGTACTACAAAATATTCAGCGCGTAGTTAAATAAAGGGTCCGGTTTGAACTTGCAACTAAGGGGGAAAACCGGCTAAGTCCGCTGCCAAGAATCCGAACGCCGTTCAGTCTAACATCCTCTCGACATGCCCCCCCGGAGCATGCCCTGGAAGCGCATTATCAGCTTGAATACCTTCGCAGAGAGGGGTGACAGAGATGCCTTGCGTGAAGCAGACGCGCGGGCAATCCTAATTAGCACGGGTGAGAGCGGGGGGGAGAATAATGTTACAAAAAGCACGGAGCCCATTAAGGGGGCACCGTGGAGAAGGAGCGAAAGCCGGAACCTAACAGGTACAGGCTGATACAGCACGTGTGGGGGTCATGAGATGCGACCTGCCCAGTCCAGAGAAGCTGTCACCGTCACCGTGCATGAGGGTTACACAGTCTAACGTGACGAGGGCTGTGTTAGGCTAGGGGAGGTCTACGCGTTCATAGTTCTAGTGGAAGTACAGTAGGTAGTCAACGGCAAGACATAGGAAACGATCAGATGGGACCGGCAATTTGGTGTGGATCTAAGGAGTACTCCACGGTAGTTGCGCATGTGACATACAATACTGGGGGGACTTCTGCCACCTAGGTGAACACACAGGGTCACGAGAGTCGAATAACTGGGTAGCAAACAAAGAAAATTGAAAGTGAACGTCTGAACAACGGAAACCAGAAGAAGCCGTGTCTAAAATAAAAGGATGAGAAAGGGATGAACCAAAAAACCATGTAGGTACTCCCGAAATTTACAGCAAAAAACTTGGGTCCATACTCGAGCTAAGCTGAGACCAAAATGGAAATGTAACCATCCATGGTAAGCTCAAAATAACGATTCATCCAGAATAGTAGGCCCAAACCAGGAAAATCAAGGGGCAAAGCGAGGGAGGCCAAACAGAGGGGGTCAATCCTCCTACAATGAAGGGGACACGTGCCTGAAAGAACGAGAACGGGTGTAACCTAAAAAGAAGGAGACCGAAATTATCGTGTGGCATGGCTAGCGCACACTGAGAGAATCAAATCCTAAAAAACTCAGACAGATGACGCAACAAGGTGACACTAAAGTCTACTATGGAAAAGAAGTCTATATGGAAAAATCCACTACCTTAAAACAACTATTCTTAGCATAGAATTCATGACTATTTGGATGAAAAAACCATGATGAACGGGGTGGGTTTCGTTACTCAAAGATGGAAGTAAGAAGATTTATGAAGTGAATTATGGCTAAATCCCCATTTACGTGGTCCTAACTAAAACATTGGCTAGGAGGTGGGTATCTAGGCACCGGGCAAAGAACTTGTGCACTCAAGACAACAAGCGCCAACACAGCAACTAAACCTGCAGCTACTGAAAATCCAAAGGATTCGAGGTAAATTTCCAGAACTCGTCACGCAACAAAGGAACAAAGTTCAATGAACCAATGAGTTTAGGACGTACAGAACACATTACAGGAAAACCTATTGTCCAACCCTGAAACATAAACGCAGAAAAGGTACTGTACAACGAATTTACTGCAAAGAAATCGATTGAAAAGGCGGGGGCTTGAACTACGTTCGGAGAACAAGAGGGCTAGGGTGAGCGGGCTGGTTACAATTCTAGCTGGCAAGTACCAACGGGCAAGATGTACCGGGCAGCCCACCACATTCACGAGTAAAATCCGGGACGGGGGGGAACAACTACTCAACTCCACGGAGGAAAAGTTCCAATCACTTGAGGGGCTTGGTGATCTAAAACAGTTTGGAGTTAAAAGAAATATCTCATCTAGTGATGACTCCACCGAATGACACATCTGGCGATGGGAACAGCTGAGTCAGAAACCCATCAAGAACGCTATAACGGTGGTCTGATTAATACCACCTTTCCACCCAAACCAGAAAGCAGCTAAAGGAAGCTTCCTAAACAAAGCGTCGTAACGCGCGGCCCCCATCTAGACTACCCGTTAGGCCCTTAGGGGCCCTTAGGGCCCTTAGACTACAAGGGCTGCAAGGGGGGGAGGATGCGCATCCACCTTCATGGGGCAAGCAGCAACACTGATCCTTGTCCAGGGGTTGTAAGGAAGCTGGCAGCTTAAAGTGGGGGTTTAGTCCATATGACGGGTATAAATATATCTGCTCCCACGTAACAAGCAGTTTACTTGTACAGGGTGGCAGCACGTGATCAGCAGTATCAGCAGGAACCCGGTAGTACAAAGGCCCCCAGCTCAGCACTATGCCTGGTTTGAAGAAACAAGGCCGGCCTTATTGCCTCTAAGGATCAAGTGATCATGGGTTGACTGTAAACAGCACACCCCAGCCATACGCAGTTGAAGAGCCGACGCAGACTGGTCAAGATCATCACCACACTCTTGTTGACGGCTACATCGTCGGCTGCCGTGGTGGTTCCGGTAACCAGCCAGGTGACTGGCAGAGAAAGGCAGAATGGGGTATGCACAGAACGCCTGCGAGCCATCCGAACAGGTGGACGGGGGGTGGCGACGAGTAGGCAGCGACCTATGACAGGCTCCCACTATGAACCGGAGGCTGTTCCACATCCTAAGAGCTGTCACACCGACGGAACTTGGCGCGAGGATGAGGTCTGTGCTACCCCCTGAGATTTGGCCTAAAGGGGTTGAAAACTTCGGAAATACAACTCCCATCCGCCCAAACATTCTACACACAATACAGGCATGATCCCGTCCTGGTCTGGATGCAAGCTTGGATACATCCCACGCAGTTATAGCCAACAACACTTGGGGTTGCTAAAGGGCGTAGGGAATTACCGGCGGACACGTAACATATCACGTTTGATGACAGGAGGGATGCAAGCGGGCACGGGGACCCATACTAATGGGAGAGCCCAGGAAGACAGTCTAGACTTAACTGGATATAGAGAGTACATCACTACTCTCTACTACCTGGCGCAACATCGGAAACCCAAATATAAGAACCCTTACTCACCAGGGAATACCCAACCAGTTGACCAAATAACGCCTTTCCGACTAGCAGTTGCGATTCTTCCCATTTACTAAGGTGACATAGCAAGGGCAACCAAGCACACGCAACAACGACACATCATTTAGAACCCCAAAGAACAGCTCGTATGGAGTCTGTCACCCTGATTAGGCAGCCGATTTCGTAGGTAACAAGCACTGAGAAAGGCATAGGGCCAAAAAGACTTAACTAGCATAGAATCCAAGTGGATACTCCTAGCTATGTTCTGCAAGACCCCATTGTACCTCTCCACAGTTGCATTCTGCTGAGCAGTGTATGCCACAGATTAATCATGCACAGCTCCAACCGATTTCAACCATTACTCGATACCACTTAACTAAAAATTCTTAAGCCCTATCAGAACTCAAACACTTGAACACAAACTCATGTAGCTGAGGCATACACCTAAAGATCGAGGCAACGCCATGGGAAAGACCAGGGTACGCGTGAGCAAACGAACGCGACCTCTGTCGAACCACTGGGACTCACCCCGGGGGGGTCCCCAAGGATCCTAAGAGAGAGAAATATTCACCAGACTACATGACCAAAAGAACCTCCACGGTGGGGCGCTATACGTAGGGCAGGACGAGCGTCCACGTCGGCCTCTCAGCATGGGCGTGACCCGGCGCTGGCTGCACCCGGAAGGTTGGGGGTTGAATAAGGAGCAGCACACCCGTAAGTGTGCTGACCAATACCCCTGAAACATTCCTCATCCCACAACCTCACAGAATCTCCATGTCCACCAATCTCCAGTGTCTCCGTCCCTCCCCTCCACGCGTAGGTAGGGGTAGGGGGTCGTTCTGTTCTTTTCTCCTCTGTCCTCTGGCGAACCCTACGGCAGTTCCCGGCGATCCGCCGCCAGCTTGATGATCCACACCGCCACTTTGAATTCAGAAAATAATTCACATCTTGAATTTGGGATATTCGAAAAAAAATCTCTCCACAGAAGGGTAAGCACAGAGGCCATAGAGAAGATAGCGCAAGCTCATAACAGCTAAACATAAATGCCAGTAAGCCGACCGATACACGGATCGGGTCGATGTTTTGCTTGGCAATAGCAACGAAGGGTGGTCACGGACTACTAGACAGGGGAAACAATCTCAGGAGGGAAGCGTTGGGAGTCGGGGCCTTTGTTGGCCAACCTCCGGTTTCGCAGGCGAAGCGAAATCCATAGCCTAACCCCTTCAAACAACTACCCGGATCGGTTACGCGATCGTGAGACGCGTCAAGGACGCGAGCAGAACTAGAACGTGGACGGGAAACCTCCACCGGAATGTGCCACACGACAAGAGCTTGAAAGTCGCGCGCGACATTAGTCTGCCGTGCCGTCACACACCAGTCATCTCGGACAGACGGTCAAAAAATGGAGGAGGAACACCACCACACAAAAACGGCGACATACTGAGCATAAGGGTTACCAGGCACGACAAAATTAATACAAATAGCGCAAAGATGTATGCAGCCAGAAAAAGGAATGAAATGATTGGGTGGGGGGTTACTTCCACGATGGCGGAAGGATCCTCATGACCATTAGCAGAGGCCGCTGGCGCACAAACATCTAGCCAATCAGTAAGAGGAACCGTGTCCTCCGTTGGAAGGACTCGGTCGCAGCCATTGCCATTGCTGATGATGACACTGCGGATTCCGCGCGACCAAGAAAGACCATTTGACTCATGGAGTTTCTCAAAGCCGGCGGGAGGCCCTCTAGGAAGTTGCATTGAAAAGCAGTGGTAGTAAATGAAGGACCTTATAACCTATCAGCTTGAATTCACTCCAGAGAGTGGACAGAGATGCTTGCGTGAAGCAGACGCGCCAATCTATACACGGAGACGAGAATAATGTAACAAGCACAGGAGACCCATTAAGGGGCACCAGTGGAGGAAGGAGCGACAGCCTGGAACCTAACAGGGTACAGGCTATACAGCACGTGTTAGGGGATCAGGAGACGCAGCCCACCAGAAGAGCTGTCACCGTGTCATGAAGGATGACACAGTCTACGGGAAGCTGTTACTATCTACAGCCATAGTTCTAAGGAAGTACAGTAGTAGTCACCAAGACATAAAACGATCAAGTGAACCGCAATTGATGCTGATACTCATACTGGGATTCATCCGATATGTCTTCCTTGCTCGTTAACCCCGTCGTCAACCTGTACCGGTTTCCTATTTGACTCAAGTTCGGGAATGAACAGAAATGCGAAATGTTGGGAAGGGGTACAGAAGCAAACAAATGGGAAGTTCCATCCTCCCCTAGGCCAGGTTAGCCGCATTTCACACCCACCAACACAGGGATGGCCCAGAGAGTCCAAGACTTGGAGGGCAGCTGGGGGGCATCCATAATTCCATACCTTAACCCTCGGCAGAAATAATTGTGGACCTAGGCCCGATGGTGAGGGATATAAAGGCCGCAAACGGGCTGTCGTGGCCTTTCGCAGATATGTACAGGCCTACAAAAATGTGGGAGCTAACACATACCCTAAGAGCCTCATATACCGGTACTATCCCCCTTCATATGCATGCATGCATGCATGCACTTTGATCTGCCCACCGTGACTCAATTTGAAATGTACTTATGTACTACAAATGCAGGCGGTACATGTTAGGGGTGGCATGGGACAACGCTATCCTCGATGAATTCTGGGAAGGCTGCTACAACCTGGCCAGCAGTGTTTTTCTTTTCAGCTATGAGCAGCAGCTTCTAGATACCTCCCTGAGGGAGTCATTGGGCAAAGCCCAAAAATTTCAGCAGTTATAGAAAAGCGATTATGTTGGCTTCCAGGAGCTCTTGCTCCCTTTGGGTTAGGCTCAATAGGCAGGAAGACAAGCTACCTAAGCAAGCTGGTACTCGTAGCTGAAAAGAAAATCTCTGTTGGCCAGACCCTGTCTAGGAACCGTGCTACTGTAGATATTTCCGTGTGAAGTTAGTTTTACATCATTGGTATCTGATCCGTGTGAAGTTAGTTTCGCATCATTGGTATCTGATCAGATACCAATGCTGCACTCGTGTCCTTGTAGTCCACGCTAAAATTGAAATTGAAATTGTTACATCCGAGTAATGCGCCACTCTCAGGACGTGAAGTTAAGGACACCATCGCGTAAGCCGCAGCTAGCAGTAGTCACCATAAAAGAGTCTCCTTGTCAGGGAGTCTGAATAAGCCCCTGGTGGGCAAGCTTTAGTCCACGCTGACACTTACTCCACGGGTAGCAGGTGCGACACTGCGATACTTTTGCCCAGTGCACGCACATGTTATGTATAAACAATGTATGTGTGAAGTAACACACTTAAACCAAATGTAAGAAGTACCACATTTATGATCAGTTCTGACACGCACGAGATGAGGTGTACAAGATTTCCATGTTAAGTTATGTTAGTTTACGGTGACTTTCCCCAGCTGCAACGTTTGGGAGGGTCCCCTTAACACCACGCCCCTCCAGGCGTTATATTTCTGTTAGTTTCTGTTAGTTTCTGTGTTTCTGTGACACACTTACATCACACTACCACCTGTTGTTGTTTATTGTTGCAGTTCAGGAGTAGACCAAATAGGCCATCAGTTAAGAGGTACGACACTGCGACACTTCTGCCCAGTGCTCACGCATGCTATGTATATACAATTTAGGTGTGAAGTTACACACTTGCACCACAATACCACATGCTGTTGTATGTTGTTACAGTACAGGGGTACACCAACTAAGTTATCAGTAAGAGGTACAACACTGCGACAAGGTAGGGTACTTCCAAGCGCGCGCTTTTGCGCGCTGACGCGCTGCCTTCTTGAGCCCCACTGCGCGTTTCACACAGATTTTTGCAACCCCTGTGGGCGCAGAAAGCAATTTTTGCGTTTTTGCACTACAAAGCGCAGTTTCTTTTTCAAGTGCGCTAAAGCGCTGGCCAATTTGGTCAATGGAAGTACCCTGACTGCGACACTTCTGCCCAGTGCTCACACATAAAAAATGCATTTGAGATATGTAAGATTTCTGTGTAAAGTTGCACGACACCTAAGTATAATAATGAAAATAATGATAACGCCTGGTGGGGCGTGGTAATAAGGGGGCCCCGTCTTACGTCGGTAGGGGACGAGCTGCAACTTTATCTAGACAAAGCTATCATGGCGGTTGACAGCGACCACCAGCACCAAAGCGCGCCTGTAGAGATTCGAACCCCGCACCTTCATCATTTCTAAGAGCTCTACCATTGAGCAATTCGCCGAAACGGGATTCCTACCACACCTGCACACCTGTATATACTAATGTAAGTTACAGTCTAGGGGTCCAAATAAGTCCAAATAGACTGAAGGGACTTGCCCAATCGTGATAGGAAGGGCTCAAAAGACACTTAAGGACCAACTCCCTCGTTCCAAGTAGGAAAGGCTCCGCAACAACACATCTCATCCTTCCAGTCTAGGGATAGTGTAGGGAGGCCCACCATGTGAGGCAACGGTGACTACAGCTAGCTCCGGCTTACGCTATGGTGTCCTTAACTTCACGTCCTGTGAGTAACTGTATTACACGGATGTAACAATTTCAATTTCAATAGGGAGGCCCACCATGTGAGGCAAAAATCCTCCTTGTCGAAAAAAGGTAAGAGGTGCGACATCAGATGCATAGATAGGCTGTAGCACGGACTCAGGGCCCCCGTCGGTAAAACGAATGTTTGGGGTTCAGTTCGCTAGTGCCTTTTTTGTTTAGCCCCTCCTGATATCATGGTTGGGCAAGTCACTTTAGCCTATACGGCTCCCCCTGGACTGCATTAGCATACTCATATATATGCAGCTAGCTTGTTCATCATTGGATGTGCAAGCGGTTTGGTCAAGATCTGTGATTTGGTCAGGGCATCTAGTGCTTGTTTTATATACAGCCCATCCCAGTTTTAAGGTTGGGCAACTCTGTGTTGGGCTAGGTGTGGAGAGTGGTTGTGGGGTGGGTGTAGAGAGTGGGTGTGGGGTGGGTGTGGAGTGTGGGTCTGGGATGGGTGTGGGTGTGGAGAGTGGGTGTGGGCTGGGTGTGGAGAGGATTTTTAGGTTGGCCAACTCTGTGTTAGCCTATTTGGCTACGCTTTCACCGGCTAGATTGTAATAACACACACATACACATACAAAAACACGAACACAAAAACAAAACACACCCACAAAAACAATTTAACCGGCTAGACTGTAAAAACACACACACACAAACACACACACACACAAAACACACACACTGGGCTGGGCATCTAGCCCACAAAATGAAATTAAACTACTTGTTAGATAAAACTACATAATATTTGCATCGAGCGCAATTATAGCATGAGTTGAAGCCCCCCTGAATGCTCTGGAGTGGGCTTGTCTTGGGTCAACAACATGGCTTTTCTTTTTAGGTACGGCTGCAGTTTCTAGGCTGCTCCCCTGGCTTTCTAAGCAGCCTAACCTCAAGCAATGCAGTGCATCTGGAAGCTGAAAAAAACCAGCTTTCCACAACGGTTGTTATCCGGAGCCGCAGCCCAGTGGCTGGCTTAGAGGAGCAGTCAAGAAGCTGCTGTTCGTAGCCCAAAAGAAAAGCTATGGTAAACAATGGCCATGTGACGTACTGCACTGAAAAGGTACTGTGAAGGTACTGCAGTCACGTGCAGGTGAAAAGGTACTGCAAAGGTACTGCAGTCACGTGCAGGCCACAGCTAGTCTATGGCCTGGCGGCAGGCAACACGGGACCTGGAGGGAACAGCGATGTGTGACAACCGGTGTGCATTATGCAAACTCAGTAACCGACGTAGGTCGGATAATAACAAACAATGGCCATGTGAGGTAATGCAATGAAATGTGGCCCTGGTGCGCTAGAAAGCTCGACAAATAAATAAATTAATTCAAAATCATTTGGGCCGGCAACTGAGCCCACATTTGACCCGCTGATTGGCTTTATCACGTTTGACAGTTATGCTGACATCCCGTGAAGCGAAAAAGAATCAGAACCAGGGCTCCGGTAGGGCACTACATATTCTTACCACATAATTAGGCACTACATATTCTTACCACATAATTAGGCACTTCACATTCGTACCACATAATTAGGCACTACATATTCATACCACATAGTAGGGTGCCCACACGGTCTCTAGCTGCTCCACCCTGTCAAAGCGAAAAAGAATCAGAACCAGGGCTCGGGTAAACCTCCAAAGTAATGATAACGCCTGGTGGGGCGTGGTGTTAAGGGAGCCCGTCGTACGCGGGTGGGGAGCGGTCTCCCACCTCAACTGGACAAGCTACCATGGCGGTTGACGACGACCTGCAACGCCAAGAGCGACCGAAGGGGGAGTCGAACCCCCGACTCTTCCTCCTTTAGCGATCTGGTCTACCACTAGACCATTGTAAATCACTGAAACCTCCCCTTTCTAATTGCCATGTAGGGCAGCTAACACTCTATCAATGGAAGAGTGCGTTTCATTCTATGGGTTGTCAAATAGACTAGATGGGACCACTGTTTTTCTTTTCGGCTACTAGCAGCAGCTTCTTGGCAGCTCATTGAGCCAGCCACTGGGCCAAGCCTCAAAAATTTAGCAGCGCTAAAAAGCTGATTATGTCAGCTCCAAGGTGCACTGAGTTGCTTTAGGTTTGGCTGATTAGGCAGCAAGGGGAGCTGCCTAGAAGCTGCTGCTCGTAGCCGGTGCAACCCAGTACGACAGCGCTGCCCCCCAAATTCCGCAGAGCGCAAAGTGTGGAGCCCATGGGGTCCGGAGGGGGGGGGGGGGGGGGGGGGGGGGGGGGGGGAGGGGGGGGGGGGGGGGGGGGGGGGGGGGGGTTTTTTTGGGGGTTTTGTTTTTTTTTTTAGGTTTTTTTTTTTTTGTATTGTTTTTGTTTTGGGTTTTTGTTTTTTTTTTTGCCATTTCTTCCCGAGTTTTAGTGCCGTACCAGTGTCGCCATGCAGCGACGGAATGGCGCGCAACAAAATAGTGTTTCGAACGTTATGTGGCACTTCTCAAACACAGACCTTTGAGGGGGTGTTAAGATGGAACGTAGATTTTTGACATGGAATGTAGAGGTGGCAAAGTCAACAATCTAGGTCATTATTCCGAGTTTCTGACCTGCTCCTCCAAACCACTCAGTCACTCCCAGTCCCCATCACCAAACGAAGAATGAAGCGACTTGTTTCCCGACTGTTTCACCTGCTGGCACATGCACAGCACAAGGCATAAAAGTTAAAAAAGTTCAGAGTGACAAGAGTTAAAAGGTAAGAGAGGTAAAAGAGTTCAGAGTGACAGGAGTTAAAAGGTAAGAGAGGTAAAAGAGTTCAGAGTGACAAGAGTTAAAAGAGTTCAGAGTGACAGGAGTTAAAAGGTAAGAGAGTTAAAAGCTTCCCGACTGTTTCACCTGCAGACACATGCACAGCACAAAGCAGAACAGTTAAAAAAGTTCAGAGTGACAAGAGTTAACAGGTAAGAGAGTTAAAAGCTTCCCGACTGTTCCACCTGCTGACACATGCATAGCACAAGGCATAAAAGTTAAAAAAGTTCAGAGTGACAAGAGTTAAAAGGTAAGAGAGTTAAAAGAGTTCAGAGTGACAGGAGTTAAAAGGTAAGAGAGTTAAAAGCTTCCCGACTGTTTCACCTGCAGACACATGCACAGCACAAAGCAGAAGAGTTAAAAAAGTTCAGAGTGACAAGAGTTAAAAGGTAAGAGAGGTAAAAGAGTTCAGAGTGACAAGAGTTAAAAGGTAAAAGAGCTCTAGGCAGAAGAGTTGACAGAGTTCAGAGTGACTCCTGTTAAAAGTTAAAAGAGCACTAGGCAGAAGAGTTAACAGAGTTCAGAATTAAAGGAGTCAAAAGATTTAAAAAAGGTAAAAGAGCACTAGGCAGAAACATTAAAAGAGTTTGGAGCGAAAAGAATGAAAAGAGTTCAGAGTGAAAAAAATTCAGAGTGAAAGAGTGAAAAGAGTGAAAAGGGTTAAAAGAGTTCAGAGTGAAAAGTTTTCATTGTGAAAGAGTGAAAAGAGTGACAAGGGTTAAAAGAGTTCAGAGTGAAAAGAAAACAAGGCAGAAGAGTTAACAGAGTTTAGAGTTAAGAATTATCAAAATCCAGAGCACAATGAGTTCAGATTAAGAAGAGTTCAGAATTTAAATTCAAAAGTAAAAAGAGAACATGCAAGCACACCACCACTCCACCACCACCACCACCACACTACATCTACACGCCACCACTACACCGACACCACCACACTTAGCACAAGGCATAAGAGTTCAGAGTTAAAATTCAAAGTTAAAAGAGCACATGCAACCACATCACCACACCACTTGTACACACCACTACCAAACCACAAGGCATAAGGCATAAGAGTTCAGAGTTGAAATTCAAATTCAAAAGAAAAAAGAGCACATGCACAGCACAAGGCATAAGAGTTAACAGCTTTTGCACCAATTCTATTTATTTTTGTGTAAATGCGGGTAAATGATATGTATTTTGGCACCAATTATATTTATTTTTGTGTAAATGCGGGTAAATGATATGTATTTTGGCACCAATTATATTTATTTTTGTGTAAATGCGGGTAAATGATATGTATTTTGGCACCAATTATATTTATTTTTGTGTAAATGCGGGTAAATGATATGTATTTTGGCACCAATTATATTTATTTTTGTGTAAATGATATGTATTATGGCATTAATGACATGTATTGGGGTTTCAATGACA
Source organism: Chlamydomonas sp. ICE-L (assembly GCA_013435795.1). NCBI lineage: Eukaryota > Viridiplantae > Chlorophyta > Chlorophyceae > Chlamydomonadales > Chlamydomonadaceae > Chlamydomonas > Chlamydomonas sp. ICE-L. The sequence continues at coordinate 13,457,822 of JACBWV010000626.1, forward strand.
TGTATTGGGGTATAAATGATATGCATTTTGGCATAAATGACATGTATTGGGGTATAAATGACATGTATTGGAATACAAATGACATGTATTGGGGTATAAATGACATGTATTGGGGTATAAATGACATGTATTGGGGTATAAATGGCATGTATTGGAATACAAATGACATGTATTGGGGTAAACATGATGTTTACCTTGTAAACTTGCCGGCGTCTGTTATGAGTGTCTGCAAGTCTACAGTCTGAGCTCAGAGACATTTTCATGTGGCATTAAAAACAAATAAAATATTTTATTACCCCCCCACCCACCCCCCCCCCCCCCCCCCCCCCCCCCCCTCCCCCCGACAAGAAAATCCCTTCTATCACCATACCTTGTAAACTTGCTGGCGTCTGTGATGAGTGTCTGCAAGTCCGCAGTCTGAGCGCAGATACGTTTTCATGTGGTATTAAAAAACAAATTACTTGAATACTACATATATTGTACCATATTTTTTCTTCGCAGACAAGAAAAGCCCTTCTGTCACCAGCTGTCCCCTACCTTGTCCACTTGCAGGCATCTGTGATGAGTGTCCTAAAGTCCGCAGTCTGAGCGCAGATACGTTTTCATGTGGCATTCAAAAACAAATAAAATAATAATAATTAGTACTACTACAACCCAACCCCCACCCCCCCCCCCACACCCACACACACAACACCACAAGAAACGCCCATCTGTCCACCTACCTTGTCCACTTGCAGGCGTCTGTGATGAGTGTCTGCAAGTCCACAGTCTGAGCGCCGATACTTTTTCATGTGGCATTCGGAAGGGCTTTCAGTTGCTTGGGCCAGCACAAAATCGTCGTCTCGGAAAGGGAGAAGTGTCGCGCCTATGACCCTGTTTTTTGCTAAGAAAGCTGGCAGGGTGTGTGTGTGGGTGTTTTGTGGTGGTGTGGGTGAGTGTGGTGTGGGTGTGGTGTGTGGGTGGGGGGGGGGGGGGTTAAATTTAGTAGTCATTACAGGGCAGCCTTCAGGATCTGTTTCGCAATCGAAACAGCTGGCAGGGTGTGTGGGTGTGGTGTGTGTGTGTAAGGGGGGGGGGACGGGGAGTGGGGGGGTCACAATCGCGCCTGTAAGCGTTTGCTACTAAAGCTTGGCAGTGTGTGTGGTGTGGTGTTGTGGTAGCGGGTGTGTAATGCGCGGGGGTAGTGTGTGTGGTGTGTGGTGGGTGTGTGGGGGGGGGGGCGGGGGGGGGTAGGTGTTGGGTCGTGTGGTGTGGTGTGCGGGGGGCTGATGCATATGATGCCAGCACAAAGGTTGCTAGGCTAACAGTACCCATAACATATCAATATATATCATACTCCGTGGTTAGTCAACATCATATGATATGCCGGTCCCCAGTATATATACAAACTCAATATATATCCGAACCCCAGTATAACTCCCCCCCCAGTTATATATCAAAAATCACAATTCTCCCCCAGTTATTTAATGTGTGCACCCTAGTATAGGTATCGCCCCCAAATTCCCCCGGTATTTATCCGAACCCCATGATATATTCGAACCCCAAATTCCCCCAGTAATTGTAAAAACCCCAGTATATATCAAACCCCAAATATCCCCTGTACATATCCGAACCCCAGGATATATCCGAACCCCAGGATACATCCGAACCCCGAATTCCCCCCGGTATAGAAAGAACCCAAATTCATGCCCCAGGGATATTATCGACCCCGAATACCCCCCTGTATATACCAAACCCCAAATTCCCCCCGGTATATATCCGAACCCCGAATTCCCCCCGGTATATACCAAACCCCAAATTCTCCCCGGTATATATCCGAACCCCAAATTCCCTCCCCCCGTAATGTCGAAACCGCCCAAATTTCTCCCCCGGTAATTACGCGAAACCCCCCGAATTTTCCCCCGGTTATAATACCAAACCCCGAATTCCCCCCGGTATATACCAAACCCCAAATTCTCCTGGTATATACCAAACCCCAAATTCTCCTGGTATATACCAAACCCCAAATTCTCCTGGTATATACCAAACCCCAAATTCTCCTGGTATATACCAAACCCCAAATTCTCCTGGTATATACCAAACCCCAAATTCCCCCCGGTATATACCAAACCCCAAATTCCCCTGGTATATACCAAACCCCAAATTCCCCCCGGTATATACCAAAACCCAAATTCCCCTGGTATATACCAAACCCCAAATTCCCCTGGTATATACCAAACCCCAAATTCCCCCTGGTATATGTACAGCCCCCAGTATATAGTAATCCAAACCCCCAAATTCCCCCTGGTATAGTTTACAATCCCCCAATATATATATCCAAACCCCCAAAGTCTTCTCCTTTTATATTTAACAAACCCCCCGTATATATATCCAAACCCCAAATTCTCCTGGTATATGTACAACCCCCAGTATATATATCCAAACCCAAAGCCCCAAATTCTCACTTTTATATTTAACAGCCACCCATTAAATATATATCCAAACCACTAAATTCCCCATATATTTATAACCAACCCTAAAATCCCCACCCGTAATACATACTAACCCCAATTCTCCGCATTAATAAACCCGATACCTACCCCCACATCCACCCCCTGTTTGTACATACGAACCCCAAATTCTCCCAGTATACACATCCGAACCCCAAATCCACCCGGTTTACATACGAACCCCAAATTCTCCCAGTATACACATCCGAACCCCAAATCCACCCGGTTTACATATGAACCCCAAATTCTCCTGGTATACACATCCGAACCCCAAATCCACCCGGTTTACATACGAACCCCAAATGCTCCACGTATAATAACAACGCCCCAAGTTCTCCCTGTAATATAGCCCCCCCCCCCCCCCCCCCCCCCCCCCCCCCCCCAATCCGAACCCCAGTATATATATCCAACCCCAAATTCCCCCAGTATACACATCCGACCCCCAAATTCCCCCGGTAAGGTATCTGAACCCTAAATTCCACCTCCCAAGCTTACCTCGACCACCAAGGCTCTTAGAAGGCTGCACAGACTGCTGAATGGACTGTTGAATGGCCTCCATGTACATCTCGTGTTCACTGGTGTAAGCTTCCACCTCATCCACCCACCACTCAGTGGCACCCGAGTCATCAGCCTGGGAAGGTCGGAGCATTGGCTTGGTTTGGTTTGTTTTGGCTTGGATAGTTTGGGCTTGGCTTGTTTTGATTTGATTTTTTCTTCTTCTCATGTTCACTGGTTTGATTTTTTTCTTTCTTCTCATGTTCACTGGTGTAAGCTTCCACCTCATCCACCCACCACTCAGTGGCACCCGAGTCATCAGCCTGGGAAGGTCGGAGCATTGGCTTGTTTTGGTTTGTTTTGGCTTGGATAGTTTTTGGCTTGGCTTGTTTTGATTTGATTTTTTTCTCTTTCATGTTCACTGGTTTTGATTTTTTTTCTTTCTTCTCATGTTCACTGGTGTAAGCTTCCACCTCATCCACCCACCACTCAGTGGCACCCGAGTCATCAGCCTGGGTAGGTCGGAGCATTGGTTAGATTTGTTTTGGCTTGTTTTGGCTTGGCTTGTTTTGGTTATATTTGTTTTGGCTTGTTTTGGCTTGGCTTGTTTTGGTTATATATTTTTTTGCTTGTTTTGGCTTTGCTTGTTTTGGCTTGTCTTGTCTTGGTTATATTTGTTTTGGCTTGTTTTGGCTTGGCTTGTTTTGGCTTGGCTTGTTTTGGTTAGATTTGTTTTAGCTTGGCTTGTTTTGGCTTGGCATGTTTTGTTTTGATTTGGTTTTTTCTTCTTCTCGTGTTCACTGGTGTAAGCTTCTACCTCATCCACCCACCACTCAGTGGCACCCGAGGCTTCAGCCTGGGTAGGTCGAGCATCAGTTTAGCTTGGTTAGATTTGGTTAGATTTGGTTGGAAGTTGAATATTTAAATTTAATCTTGGAAGCCATCATCATCATCACCACCACCATTTATGAACACTCTTTGAGCTGCCCACCCCAACTCCCATCCAACACCAAGCCGAACACACCACCTATCACCCCACCATCATGCCCATTAGCACCATGCTTTATCTTTTTAACCCTCCCTGTCACGGTTGGACAAGTCCCTTGAGCCTATTTGGCCTAGCCCTGGACTGTACCATACTTACTTGCATACATACATCCATCATCACCACCATTTCTGAACACTCTTTGCGCTGCCCACCCCTACTCCCATCTAACACACCACCAACCTCACAATCACCACCACCATTTCTGAACAATCTTTGCGTTGCCCTTCCGTACTGGCATCTATCACCAAGCCGACCACGCCTCCAATCCCCCATCATCACCACCACCATTTATGAACACTCTTTGCACAGCCCATCCTTACTCCCATCTAACACACCACCAACCTCACCATCATCATCATCACCACCACCATTTCCGAACAATCTGGCGCTGCCCACCCCTACTCCCATCGAACACCAAGCAGAACACACCATCAACCTCACCATTAGCTCATCATCATCACCACCAACACCATTTCTGAACACTCTTTGCGCTGCCCACCCCAACTCCCATCTAACACCAAGCAGAACACACCATCAACCTCACCATTAGCTCATCATCATCACCACCAACACCATTTCTGAACACTCTTTGCGCTGCCCACCCCTACTCCCATCTAACACCAAGCAGAACACACCATCAACCTCACCATTAGCTCATCATCATCACCACCAACACCATTTCTGAACACTCTTTGCGCTGCCCACCCCTTCTCGCATCTAACACCAAGCTGAACACACCACCATTGCCCCATCATTACCACCAACACCATTTCTGAACAATCTTTGCGCTGCCCACCCCTACTGGCATGTAACACCAAGCCGACCCCCCCCCCCCCCCCCCCCCCCCCACACACACACACACCACCACCATCATCACCACCATGTCTAAACACTCTTTGCGCTGCCCACCCCTTCTCGCATCTAACACCAAGCTGAACACACCACCATTGCCCCATCATCACCACCAACACCATTTCTGAACAATCTTTGCGCTGCCCACCCCTACTGGCATGTAACACCAAGCCGACCCCCCCCCCCCCCCCCCACACACACACACACCACCACCACCACCACCATCATCACCACCATGTCTAAACACTCTTTGCGCTGCCCACCCCTTCTCGCATCTAACACCAAGCTGAACACACCACCATTACCCCATCATCACCACCAACACCATTTCAGAACAATCTTTGCGCTGCCCACCCCTACTGGCATGTAACACCAAGCCGACCCCCCCCCCCCCCCCCACACACACACACCACCACCACCACCACCATCATCACCACCATGTCTAAACACTCTTTGCGCTGCCCAACCCTTCTCGCATCTAACACCAAGCTGAACACACCACCATTGCCCCATCATCACCACCAACACCATTTCTGAACAATCTTTGCGCTGCCCACCCCTACTGGCATGTAACACCAAGCCGACCCCCCCCCCCCCCCACCCCACACACACACCACCACCACCACCATCATCACCACCATGTCTAAACACTCTTTGCGCTGCCCACCCCTTCTCGCATCTAACACCAAGCTGAACACACCACCATTGCCCCATCATCACCACCAACACCATTTCTGAACAATCTTTGCGCTGCCCACCCCTACTGGCATGTAACACCAAGCCGACCCCCCCCCCCCCCCCCACACACACACACCACCACCACCACCACCATCATCACCACCATGTCTAAACACTCTTTGCGCTGCCCAACCCTTCTCGCATCTAACACCAAGCTGAACACACCACCATTGCCCCATCATCACCACCAACACCATTTCTGAACAATCTTTGCGCTGCCCACCCCTACTGGCATGTAACACCAAGCCGACCCCCCCCCCCCACACACACACACACACCACCACCACCACCACCATCATCACCACCATGTCTAAACACTCTTTGCGCTGCCCAACCCTACTCGCATCTAACACCAAGCCGAACACACCACCAATCCCCCATCATCAACATCACCATCACCACCACCAGTTATGAACACTCTTTGTGCAGCCCACCCCTTCTCGCATCTAACACCAAGCTGAACACACCACCATTCCCCCATCATCACCACTAACACCATTTCTGAACACTCTTTGCGCTGCCCACCCCGACTCCCTTCTAACACACCACCAACCTCACCATCATCATCATCACCACCACCATTTCCGAACAATCCTTGCGCCGCCCACCCCTACTCCCATCTAATACCAAGCAGAACACACCATCAACCTCACCATGAGCTCATCATGATCACCACCAACACCATTTCTGGGCATTCTTTGCGCTGCCCACCCCTACTCCCTTCTAACTAGGGCTCGGCAACTAATATTAGTGTTTGACAAACTAATATTAACTAATATTATTATAGTGTCACAATAATAATAGTTATTTAAATAAATTTTAAGTTCTGGTGAGACGGCTCGTCTGACTAATATTATATAATATTATGTATTCACTAAGATTATATACCGGTAACATAGCCGACCCCTACATGTAACACCAAGCCGAACACACCACCAACCTCACTATCATCATCATCATCATCATTCATTTTTTAACCCTTTCTCTCACGGTTGGACAAGTCACTACTCACATACATACATCACCACCACCACCATTTCTGAACACTCTTTGCGCTGCCCACCCCTACTTGCATCCAACACCAAGCCGAACACACCACCATCCTCACCATCACCATCAGCTCATTCTGTTGGCCCTGGAGCATGTCTATCGACGCTGTTGAGGTCATAGGGTCAAAAGCGTTTGCGCTCGCGTTGGTTTTGATAGTCGGGAATGCGCTGAAATTTGGGTACGCGGCGTTGTTGGAGTTCGGGAATAAGGTCGTGTTGACGGTCGCATCACGCCGCGCGGATGCGACTTGCAAGCGGCTCGAGGGCATGAAGTGCTGGCTACCGGAAGTGAAGGTGCTGGAGCCGGTCAAGGGAGACCCGGCCATCGGAGAACCGGCTGGGCTACTGAACATGTGGCTTCGCCTGCGGGGAAGGCTCGATGAGAGCCCTTCGTTATCGCTGATTTCCATGGGCTCACTGACGATTGAGGCGTTCGCAGCCCTGCAGAGGGTTGTGGGTTGGTGGTGGGTTGGCGGGTTGGGGTTAGGGGTGGTGGATTGGTGGTGGGTTGGTGGGTTGGTGGGTTGGGGTTAGGGGTTGTGGGGTTGGTGGGGGGGTTGGCGGGTTGGTGGGTTGGGGTTAGGGGTTGTGGGTTGGTGAGGGGTTGGCGGGTTGGTGGGTTGGGGTTAGGGGTTGTGGGTTGGTGGGTTGGTGGGGGGTGGGGGTTAGGGGTTGCGGGTTGTGGGTTGTTATCGCTGATCTCCATGGGCTCGCTGACGATTGAGTCGTTCGTAGCCCTGCAGAGGGGGTTGGGGTTATGGGTTGTAGGTTGTTATCGCTGATTTACATGGGCTCACTAGCGATTGAGGCGTTTGTAGCCCTGCAGGGGGTTGTGGGTTGGGGTTATGGGTTGTGGGTTGTTATCACTGATTTCCATGGGCTCACTGACGACTGAGGCGTTTGTAGCCCTGCAGGGGGTTGTGGGTTGGGGTTATGGGTTGTGGGTTGTGGGCAGGGGGGTGATAGAACCGTTCGCAGTCCTGCAGGGTGAGGGGGGTGTTGGGATGTGGGTTGGGGTTAGGGGTTGTTGGTTGTTATCGCTGATCTACATGGGCTCACTGACGATTGAGGCTTGGTAGCCCTGCAGAGGGGGGTGGGGGTTGGTGGGTTGGGGTGAGGGGTTGTGGGTTCGTGGGGGGTGGTGAGTTGGGGTTAGGGGTTGTGGGTTGTTATCGCTGATTTCCATGAGCTCACTGACGACTGAGGCGTTCCCAGCCCTGCAGGGCGAGGGGGTTGGTGGGTTGGGGTTAGGAGTGGTGGGTTGGGGTTGGGGTTGGTGGGTTGGGGGTTAGGAGTGGTGGGTTGGGGTTAGGGTTGGGGTTGGGGTTAGGGTTGGGGTTGGGGTTAGGGTTGGTGGGTTGTGGTTAAGGGTTGGTGGGTTGTGGTTAGGGGTTGGTGGGTTGGTGGGGGTTGGTGAGTTGGGTTTAGGGGTTGTGGGTTGTTATCACTGATTTCCATGGGCTCGCTGACAACTGAGGCATTTGTAGCCCTGCAGGGGGTTGTGGGTTGGGGTTAGGGGTTGGTGGGTTGGGGTTAGGGGTTGGTGGGTTGGGGTTGGTGGGTTAGGGTTAGGGGTTGGTGGGTTAGGGTTAGAGGTTGGTGGGTTAGGGTTAGGGGTTGTGGGTTGGGGTTAGGGGTTGTGGGTTGTTGGTGGGTTGGTGGGTTGGGGTTAGGGGTTGTGGGTTGTTATCACTGTTTTCCATGGGCTCGCTGACGATTGAGGCGTTTCTAGCCCTGCAGAGTGGGTTGTGGGTTGGTGGGTTGTGGGTTGTGGGTTGGTGGGTTGTGGGTTGTGGGTTGATGGGTTGTGGGTTGGGGGAGTGATTGAACCGTTCGCAGTCCTGAAGGGCGAGGGGGATGTTGGGTTGTGGGTTGGGAGGTGGGATTGTGGGTTGGGGTTGGGGGAGTGATTGAACCGTTCGCAGTCCTGAAGGGCGCGGGGGATGTTGGGTTGTGGTGTGGGGGGGGTGGGATTGTGGTTGAGGGGTGGGAGTGAGTGAACCGTTCGCAGTCCCTAAGGGCGAGGGGGAGTTTTGGTTGTGGTAGGGGGGGTGGGATTGTGGGGTGGGATTGTGGGTTGGGGTTGGGGGAGTGATTGAACCGTTTGTAGTCATGCAGGGCGAGGGAGGTGTTGGGTTGTGGGTTGATGGGTTGAGGCTGTGGGTTAGAGGGTGGGGTTAAGGGTTGGGGTTGGGGGGGGGTGATTGAACCGCCCGCAGTCCTAAATACCTGCGCACCTAAGGGGTCTGAGCGGGGCCCATGTATGTGTGTGTGTGTGTGTGTGTGTGTGTGTGTGTGTGTGTGTGTGTGGTGTTGAGTGTGGTGTGACTACACCCATAAACCATCCGCACCTAGGGGGTTTGAGCTGGGGAGCCAGTGCGTGGGTGTCAGCGTGTGTGAGTGAGTGAGTGAGTGAGTGAGTGTATGTGAGCGTGTGTGACCTCCATCCCTGAACCTGCGCACCTGAGGGGGTCTGGAGCTGGGGACCCATGTGTGTGTGTCAGCGTGTGTGTGTGATGCTGTTCCTGTGTGTGTGATGCTGTTCCTGTGTGTGTGAATGTGAGAGAGTGTGTGTGTGAGTGCGTGTGACCTACACCCCGAACCTGCGCACCTGAGGGGGTCTGGAGCTGGGGACCCAGTGCGTGGGGTGATGCTGTTCCTGGGGGATCCTAATGTAAGTCCGAGGCTGCTGAAACCCGTCAAGCCACTGGTGCCGGCAAGGAGGTCTCCGGTTATAGAGTTCCGCCGTGCATTGATGCGCTGCTGGTCAGGGTTGAGCAAGGGCGGATCCATGACTAGCACAAAATCTGGAGGTTCCTCGTCCTGTTTGGGTGTGGTCAGGGTTAAGCAAGGGCCTGTTTGGGAGTGACCAATGGGGAAAACGTTGCTGGCCAGGGTTCAGCAAGGGTGGATCCATGACTAGCACAAAATCTGGAGGTTCCTCGTCCTGTTTGGGTGTGTGGTGGTGTGTGGTGTCTGGGGTGTGTGGGGGGTGTGTGGTGCGTGGTGGTGTGTGGTGGTGTGTGGTGTGGGCCGTGCATTGATGCACTGCTGGTCAGGGTTGAGCAAGGGCGGATCCATGACTAGCACGAAGTCTGGAGGTTCCTCGTCCTGTTTGGGTGTGTGTGTGGTGGTGTGTGTGGTGGTGGTGTGGAGGGTGGGCCGTGCGTTGATGCGCTGTTGGTCAGGGTTGAGCAAGGGCGGATCCATGTCTAGCACGAAGTCTGGAGGTTCCTCGTCCTGTTTGGGTGTGTGGTGGTGTGTGATGCGTGGGGTGTGTGTGGGGTGTGTGGGGTGTGGTGGTGTTGGGGGTGGGCCGTGCATTGATGCGCTTCTGGTCAGGGTTGAGCAAGGGCGGATCCATGACTAGCACGAAGTCTGGAGGTTCCTTGTCCTGTTTGGGTGTGTGGTGGTGTGTGGTGTCTGGGGTGTGTGTGGGGGGTGTGTGGTGTGGTGGTGTTGGGGGTGGGCCGTGCATTGATGCGCTGCTGGTCAGGGTTGAGCAAGGGCGGATCCATGACTAGCACGAAGTCTGGAGGTTCCTCATCCTGTTTAGGGGTCTGGTGGTGTGTGGTGTGTGGTGTGTGGTGTGTGGTGTGTGGTGTGTGGTGTGTGTGTGGTGTGTGTGGGGTGTGGGCCGTGCATTGATGCACTGCAGGTCAGGGTTGAGCAAGGGCGGATCCATGACTAGCACGAAGTCTGGAGGTTCCTCGTCCTGTTTGGGTGTGACCAATGGGGGAAACGTTGCTGGTCAGGGTTGAGCAAGGGCGGATCCATGACTAGCGCGAAGTCTGGAGGTTCCTCGTCCTGTTTGGGTGTGACCAATGGGGGAAACGTTGCTGGTCAGGGTTGAGCAAGGGCGGATCAATGACTAGCACGAAGTCTGGAGGTTCCTCGTCCTGTTTGGGTGTGACCAATGGGGGAAACGTTGCTGGTCAGGGTTGAGCAAGGGCGGATCCATGACTAGCGCGAAGTCTGGAGGTTCCTCGTCCTGTTTGGGTGTGACCAATGGGGAAACGTTGTGTCCGATTACGGAAAGTCTCCCTGTGGTATGGGTTCCCCTGACCATCCGTTACACACACACAGCCCCCCCCCCCCCACACACACACACCCACACACCCACACCCACACACACCCCACCCCACACACACACCACAACCACCCCACACACACACCTTCCCCCTCCCCTCCCCCCCCCCACACACACACCCCACACACAAACTGTGAGCAATGGGGAAACGTAGTGTCCGATTACGGAAAGTCTCCATGTGGTATGGGTTCCCCTGACCATCCGTTACACACACACAGCCCCCCCCCCCCCCCCCCCCCCCCCCCCCACACACACACACACACACACACACACACACCACACACACAAACTGTGAGCAATGGGGAAACGTGGTGTCCGATTACGGTAAGTCTCCGTGTGGTATGGGTTCCCCTGACCATCCGTTACACACACAGCCCCCCCCCCCCCCCCCCCCCACCCCAACACACCCCACCCCACCTCCCCCCCACCCACACACACACACACCCCACACACAAACTGTGACCAATGGGGAAACGTGGTGTCCGATCAGGGAAAGTCTCTGTGCAGTATGGTTCCCCTGGCCATCCGTTACACACACAGGCACTTCCTCCCCCCCCCCCCCCCCCCCCCACACACGACAACACGCCCCCTCCCCACACAACCCTCTCCTCCCCACACCCCCACACATACTGCGACCAATGGGAAAACAGGTGTCCGATTAGGAAAGTATCCGTGTAAGTCGGGTTCCCCTGGCCATTCGTTACACACACACAGGCACTCCCCCCCCACCCCACCCCACCCCACGCCACACCGCCCCTCCCCACACCCACACGCCCCCCCACAGCCCACATACTGTGACCAATGGGGAAAACATGGTGTCCGATTAGGGAAAGTCTCCGTGTAGCCTGGGTTCCCCTGGCCATCTGTTACACTTTCACACAGGAACTCCCACACACGCACTCCCTTCCCTCACCCCCAACCCCGCCCCCAACACCACCGCACCCTCCCCACACACACGCACCCGTCCCTCACCCCCCCACCCCCCACTCACAACCCGCCCCCTCCCACAACATACACCACTAGCCCTTCCCTCACCCCCCCCAGCACAACAACCCGCCCCCTCTCCCCCACCCACCCCACAACACCTGCCCCTCCCACACCACACGCACTCGCCTTCCCATCAACCCCCCAACCACCCCCCCACACAAACCCCCCCCTCCCCCACACACCACTCCCTTCCCTCACCCACCCCCCCCCCCCCCACACAACGCACTCCCTTCCCGCACCCCCCCCCACCCCCCCACACAACACCCGCCCCCGCCCCCCCCACACAGACCACTCACTTCCCTCACCCCCCCCCCCCACCCCCCCCACCCCCCCACACACATCCGACCCCTCCCCACACACACGCCTCCCTTCACCCTTCCCTCACCCCCCCACCACCCCGACACACCCGCCCCCTCCCACACCCCCCCACACACACACCCCCCTCCCCAAAAAACACCCCCGCCCCCCTCCCCACACCTCTACACCCCACAAACACGCCCCCCCTCCCCCACCCCCCACAACACACCCGCCCCCTCCCCCCAGACCCGCCCCCCTCCCCCAACACACCTCCTCCCCCCCACAACCCGCCCCCCCCCCACACCCCCCCACACACAAACACCGCCCCCTCCGACCCCCGCCCCGCCCCCCACCCCCCAAACACACCCCCATCCCCCCTCCCCCCCCCCCCACCACACCACACACCCGCCACCTCCCAAACCCCCACACAACACCCGCCCCCCTCCCCACACCCTCTACCCACATCACCCGACCCCTCCCCCCACACCCCCACACACCCGCCCCCTCCCCCACCACACCCCCACACCAACCCGCCCCCTCCCCACACCTCGCCCCCCCACACACCCGCCCCCCTCCCACACCCTCTCCCCCCACACAAAACCCCCCCCCCTCCCAACACCCTCTCCCCCCCACACACACCCGCCCCCTCCCCACACCCTCGCCCCCCCAACAGACACACCCGCCCCCGCCCCACAGGGGGGGCGCATCGGTCAGCCCCCCACACACGCGCGGGGGGAGCCCCCACCAACACCCGCACCACTCCCCACACCCGCGCCCCGCGCCCCCCCACACACACACGCCCCATCCCACCCCTCTCCCCCCCACACAACAACCCCCCACAGTCCCCACACACTCTCCCCCGCTCCCCCCCACACACACCCTCCCACTCCCCACAGCCCTCGCCCCCCCCCCCCCCCACACACAACGCCCGCCCCCTCCCCACACCCGCGCCACCCACACACACCCGACCCGCCCCCTCCCCACACCCTCTCCCCCCACACACACCCTCCCCCTCCCCAAACCTCTCCCCACACACACCCGCCCCCTCCCTACACCCCTCTCCCCCCACACCAACCGCCCCGTCCCCACACCCTCCCCCCCCACACAACCCCCCCTCCCAACACCCTCACCCCCCCCACACAACACCCGCCCCCTCCCCACACCCTCCCCCCCACACACCCGCCCCCTCCCCACCCCTACACCCCCACACAACCCCGCCCCCTCCCACCCCCCCACACCCCACACACACCCGCCCACACCCTCTGCCCTCCCCACAGACCCTCCCCCCCCACACACACCCTCCCCACCCTCTCCCCAACAACACCCCCTCCCCCACCCATCCCCCCCACACAGACCTCCCCACTCCCCACACACCCTCCCCCTCCACACCCCCCCCACCCTCCCCCTCCTCTCCCACACCCTCTCTCCCCCACCCACCCACTCCCCCTCACCCACACCCTCTCCCCCCACCCCACCCACAACCCACACAATGCTTTGACCGATGGGGAAAACATGGTGTCCAATTAGGGAAAGTCTCCATGTAGTCTGGGCTCCCCTGGCCATCCGTTTTACACACACAGGCACTCCCCCACACACGCCCCCCCCCCCCCCCCCCCCCCCACCCCACACACCCACACACCCACACACACGCTGTGACCAATGGGTACAAGTTCGATGCAGCGTCGCCTGCGACGCTCAAAATTGGCGGAGAGTGATCGCGAGGGAGCGACAGGTGGCAACGGAAGCGAGTTAGTTACGAGGCCATTGGCTGACGTGTCGGGCTTCATCACGGTCAGATGGATGCATGGATGGATGGATGGTTGGATGGATGGTCGGACGGACAAATGGGTAACACTGGGGGCTCCCGCCCCCCAGAAGGGGGGGCTCAGCCAAAAACATGGTGTCCGATTAGGGAAATTCTCTGCAGTATACTTAAGGATTTGATGTTGACCAAAGGCGGGTATGCTTTCACACGATATCATACAAATTGCATCATATGATATTGCATATGAATGGGTACGTTAGCCTAGGTAGACTGCCGGCATCATATGATGGCATGATACCAATTTGCCGTTTCCTAGGTAGGTGGGCCCCAGACCATCTGTTACATTGGGGTTCAGTTCATTGGTGCTTTGAGATTGTTTGGGGTTCAGTTCACCAGTGCTCTTTCTATATAGCCCCTCCTGATATCATGGTTGGGCAAGTCCCTTTCGCCTATTTGGCTATTTGGACTGCTTTAGCCCCTGGGCCTTAGGAACATTCACACATATATGCAGCTGGCTTGTTCATCATGGGCGAGTCCCTTTCGCCTATTTTGCTGCCCCCTGGACCTTACGAACATACACACATATATGCAGCTGGCTTGTTCATCATAGGCAAGTCCCTTTCGCCTATTTTGCTGCCCCCTGGACCTTAGGAACATACACACATATATGCAGCTGGCTTGTTCATCATGGGCAAGTCCCTTTCGCCTATTTTGCTGCCCCCTGGACCTTAGGAACATACACACATATCTGCAGCTGGCTTGTTCATCATGGGCAAGTCCCTTTCGCCTATTTTGCTGCCCCCAGGACCTTAGGAACCTACACACATATCTGCAGCTGGCTTGTTCATCATAGGCCAGTCCCTTTCGCCTATTTTGCTGCCCCCTGGACCTTAGGAACATACAAACATATATGCAGCTGGCTTGTTCATCATGGGCAAGTCCCTTTCACCTATTTTGCTGCCCCCTGGACCTTACGAACATACACACATATCTGCAGCTGGCTTGTTCATCATAGGCAAGTCCCTTTCGCCCATTTTGCTGCCCCCAGGACCTTCGGAACATACACACATATCTGCAGCTGGCTTGTTCATCATGGGCAAGTCCCTTTCGCCTATTTTGCTGCCCCCTGGACCTTAGGAACATACACACATATATGAAGCTGGCTTGTTCATCATAGGCAAGTCTCTTTCGCTTATTTTACTGCCCCCTGGACTGTAACAACATTAGGGTTGCCATATACAGTATTGTTTAGATATATCGTATAATGTATTGTACAATATTGTAAGGTCTATCAATATATCATACTATATACTGATAACGCCTGGTGGGGCGTGGTGTTAAGGGGACCCGTCATATGCGGGTAGAGAACGGTCTACCACCTCGACTGGACAAGCTACCATCGCGGTCGACGACGATCTGCAACGCTAAGGGTGACCGTAGGGGGAATCGAACCCCCGTCCTTCGTCGTTCAGCGATTTGGTGTACCCCTAGACCAATCGTATCACTTAAATGGGCTATATCATACTACATACTGTACAAGCGGGGTCGCCAGGGATTAATTTACAGTTCAGACAGTGTTTTTACAGCTTTATTGGTTTAGGCCTCCTCCAGAGACAGCGTCCTTCTATATTTTTGTACCTTTTAAAGTCCATTTAGGGCCATAGATTTGTGTTATTTATAGCGGCAACTTGGGCCAAAACGGGGTCAAAAGTAGCAAAAGCTATACATATATATATATATATATATATATATATATATCTATATATATCTATATATATATATATATATATATCGCGGGGAAATGATGTATGGCCAATAATCTTGGGGACCAGTACGATACTGACACCACTATTTAAATAATATTGACTTCCCTGCCACAGTTGGGCAAGTCTCTTTAGCCTATTTGGCCTACCCCTGGACTATAACATACAAACACATACATGACATCCCTATGCATACATACACACATACACAGACGTACATGCACACATACACATACACACACATACATGACATCCCTATGCATACATACACACATGCACACTTACACACTTACACATACATACATACACATACATAACATCCCTATGCATACATACATACGCATACACACAAATATATACAAATACATCCATGCACACACATACACACATTCACACACACAAATGCATACACATGCATACATATATACACATACATAATATCCCTAGACATACATACACACGCATACACACAAATATATACACATGCATACATACATTCACACACACCAATGCATAAACATACATACATACACATACATAATATCCCAAGGCATTATAGTTGAACCACTTATACTGATAATCTTGGGGACCAGTACTATATTGACATCTCTAGCAGTGCTTTTATTTTCGGCTTTTCTTAGCAGCTGCTAGGCAGCTCCCTGTGCCAGCCACTGGGCTACAACGATTTATTTCAGCGGCTCTGGGCAGCTGATCATGCCTGCTTCAAGGGGCACTAGTTTCAGCTTTTCTTAGCAGCTGCTAGGCAGCTCCCTGTACCAGCCACTGGGCTACACCGATCACTTTTAGCGGTTCTGGGCAGCTGATCGTGTCGGCTTCAAGGGCCACTAGGCTGCGCCAGGTTCGGCTGAATGGTCAGTCAGGATAGCTGCCTAGAAGCTGCTGCTCATAGCTGAAAAGAAAATCATTGACCCCTAGGCATACCTGTTTGGACCACTTATACTGGCTTGGTGTGGCCACGATGGGTGGACTCGCATTTGGGGTATAGTTGTGCAAAATATTGCGCATTTGTTTCCACCCAGAGCAAGATTTGGGTTTGAATTTGAATTTGAATTGTAACCAGACGTAACAATTTCCAGTGTGGCATACCTGTCGCACCACTTCTACTGGCTTGGTGTGGCCGCTGTGAGTGGACTCGCATTTGGGGTATAGTTGTGCGAAATATTGCGCACTTGTTTCAACCCAGAGCAAGATTGGAATTCGAATTTGAATTTGAATAGTAACAAGTCGTAAAAAAACATTTCAGCTTACCTGTTGCACCACTTCTATTGGCTTGGTGTGGCCGTGGTGGGTGGACTCGTTTTTGGGGTATAGTTGTGCGAAGTATAGCGCACGTATTTCGACCCTGAGCAAGATTTGAATTCGAATTTGAATTGTTACAAGACGTAACAATTTTCATTTCAGCTTACCTGTTGCACCACTTCTATTGGCTTGGTGTGGCCGTGGTGGGTGGACTCGTATTTGGGGTATAGTTGTGCGAAGTATAGCGCACGTATTTCGACCCTGAGCAAGATTTGAATTCGAATTTGAATTGTTACAAGACGTAACAATTTTCATTTCAGCTAACCTGTTGCACCACTTCTACTGGCTTGGTGTGGCCGCGGTGGGTGGACTCGTATTTTGGGGTATAGTTGTGCGAATCATTGCGCACGTATTTCAACCCCGATCAAGATTTAAATTCGAATTTGAATTGTAAGAAGTCGCAAAAAAAAATCAGCTTACCTGTTGCACCACTTCTATTGGCTTGGTGTGGCCGTGGTGGGTGGACTTGCATTTGGGGTATAGTTGTGCGAAATATTGCGCACTTGTTTCAACCCAGAGCAAGATTGGAATTCGAATTTGAATTTGAATAGTAACAAGTCGTAAAAAAACATTTCAGCTTACCTGTTGCACCACTTCTATTGGCTTGGTGTGGCCGTGGTGGGTGGACTCGTTTTTGGGGTATAGTTGTGCGAAGTATAGCGCACGTATTTCGACCCTGAGCAAGATTTGAATTCGAATTTGAATTGTTACAAGACGTAACAATTTTCATTTCAGCTTACCTGTTGCACCACTTCTATTGGCTTGGTGTGGCCGTGGTGGGTGGACTCGTATTTGGGGTATAGTTGTGCGAAGTATAGCGCACGTATTTCGACCCTGAGCAAGATTTGAATTCGAATTTGAATTTGAATTGTAACAAGACGTAAAAAAACCATTTCAGCTTACCTGTTGCACCACTTCTATTGGCTTGGTGTGGCCGCGGTGGGTGGACTCGTATTTGGGGTATAGTTGTGCGTAGTATTGCGCACTTGTAGCAAAGGTCTGTGGACACAAGGAACCCACCCACACGTACATCTTCTCAGGGGTCTGCAGGCGAGCACATCGGGTGGGGTTCAGAAGGATGGTGATAGTGTTTATGGTATGTATGGTAGAGTGCAGGGGTAGGCCAAATAGGCTAAAGGGACTTGGCACTGTGACAGGAAGGGCTAGCTCGAAAAACCAATGATAGTAGTATTTGAAACTAGAAGTAGTAGCAGTATTAGAAAAGGCATTAATAGATGGAGAGAGTGTGAAGGTGGTACAGAGGGTGTGGTTCAGGAGAGAGTGTGAAGGTGGTAGAGGTGGTATGGATGCGGAAGGGAGGTGGGAGGGCAGTAATACATGTGGCAGTGAAGGTCTGAGAATACAAGGAACCCACCCACACGTACATCTTCTCAGGGGTCTGCAGGCGAGCACGGAAGGTGGGGTTCAGAAGGATGGAGAGAGTGTGAAGGTGGTACAGAGGGTGTGGTTCAGGACATGGCGTGATAGTGGTAGAGGTGGTGTGAATGTGGCAGTGAAGGTCTGTGGGCACAAGGAACCCACCCACACGTACATCTTCTCAGGGGTCTGCAGGCGAGCACAGAGGGCGGGGTTCAGAAGGATGGAGATAGTGATTGTGTGTACGCTGCAGTGCAGGGGTAGGCCAAATAGGCTAAAGGGACTTGGCCACCGTGACAGGAAGGGCTAGCTCGAAAAAACATTGATAGTAATATTTGGAACTGGAAGTAGTACCAGTAGTAGAAGAAGCATTGATGGATGGAGAGAGTATGAAGGCGGTACAGAGGCTGTGGTTCAGGAGGTGGTGTGCAGGTGGTAGAGGTGGTATGGATGTGGAAAGGAGGTAGGAGGGCAGTCTTAGATGTGGCAGTGAAGGTCTGAAGGTACAAGGAACCCATACATACGTACATGATGGACCATTTATGTGTTTTAGCCCCTTTCAGTGATGTACATTGGTCTAGTGGTAGACTAAATCGCTTGAGGACGAAGAGTCGGGGGTTCGATTCCCCCTACGGTCGCTCTTAGCATTGCAGGTCGTTGTCAACCGCGATGGTAGCTTGTCCAGTTGAGGTGGAAGACTGCTCTCTACCCGCATACGACGGGTTCCCTTAACACCACGCCCCACCAGGCGTTATCATTACCTTTTTAATGTGTTTTTATACGTTTTTTAATGTGTTTTTGTGTGTGCTTTATGTGTTTTTATGTGTTTGTATGTGTTTTTATGTGTTTTATGTGTTTTTATGTGTTAATATGTGTTTTTATATGTTTTTATGTGTTTCATGTGTGTTTTATGTGTTTTTATGTGTTTTTATGCGTTTATGTGTTTTCTCTTTCATTGTGTGCAGTCGTATGTTTTCCTTTTCTTACCTGGACTATGAAAGCAAATTGTGAATCCAGGTGCCAAAAAGTGTTGTTTCAGTACTGCTTGGGTGGTGGTGTCGACTTGGGCACTAGGCGGGCGCACTTTTAGGACCGTTTATGTGTTTTCTCCTGCATTGTGTGCTGTTGTATGTTTTGCTTTTTTCTTACCTGGACTATGAAAGCGAATCGCGAATCCAGGTGCCAAAAAGTGTTGTTTCGGTACTGCTTGGGTGGTGGTGTCGACTTGGGCACTAGGAGGGCGCACTTTTACGACCGTTTATGTGTTTTCTCCTGCATTGTGTGCTGTTGTATGTTTTGCTTTTTTCTTACCTGGACTATGAAAGCGAATCGCGAATCCAGGTGCCAAAAAGTGTTGTTTCGGTACTGCTTGGGTGGTGGTGTCGACTTGGGCACTAGGCGGGCGCACTTTTACGACCGTATATGTGTTTTCTCCTGCATTGTGTGCTGTTGTCTGTTTTCCCTTGCTCTTACCTGGACTATGAAAGCGAATCGCGAATCCAGGTCACGAAAAGTGTTGTTCCGGTACTGCTTGGGTGGTGTTGTCGACTTGGGTACTAGGTGAGTGGGTGCACTTTTGCAGTGTGGGCTAACCCTGTACAAGCGCGTTTGTTGCATCGCCTTAGGGGTCCGTCGCTTTTGCCACTGGAGCAGCTGGCAGCAGAAACCTGTGGGTGGGTGGAGGGGTGGGTGGGTGGGTGGGTAAATGGGGTGGGTGAGTGGGTGGGTGGGTGAGTGGGTGGGTGGGTGGATGGGTGGGTGGGTGGATGAGAGGGTGGGTGGGTGGGTGGGTGGATGAGTGGGTGGGTGGATGAGTGGGTGGGTGGGTGGGTGGATGGATGGGTGGATGGGTGGGTGGGTGGGTGGGTGGGTAAATGGGGTGGGTGGGTGAGTGGGTGAGTGGGCACACTTATGCAGTGTGGGCTAACCCTGTACCAACAGAAACCTGTGGGTGGGTGAGAGAGTGAGTGAGCATACTTTTACAGTGTGGGCTAACTCTGTACAAGCGTGTTTGTTGCATTGCCTTTGGGGTCCGTCGCTTTTGCCACTGGAGTAGCTTGCAACAGAAACCTGTAGGTGGGTGGGTGGGTGGGTGGGTGGGTGGGTGGATGAGTAGGTGGGTGGGTGGATGGGTAGGTGGGTAGGTGGGTGGGTGGGTGGATGAGTTGGTGGGTGGATGAGTGGGTGGGTGGGTGGGTGGGTGGATGAGTGGGTGGGTGGATGAGTGGGTGGGTGGGTGGGTGGATGAGTGGGTGGGTGGGTGGGTGGGTGGATGAGTGGGTGGGTGGGTGGGTGGATGAGTGAGTGGGTGGGTGGGTGAGTGGGTGGATGGACACATGGATAAATGAATGGATGGATGGGTGGATGGGTGGGTGGATGCATGGGTGATGGGTGGAATGGTGGGTGGGTGGGTGGATGGATGGATGGATGGGTTGATGGATGGATGGATGGATGGATGGATGGATGGATGGATGGATGGATGGATGAATGGATGGATGGGTGGATGGATGGATGGATGGATGGATGGATGGATGGATAGATGGATGGATGGATGGATGGATGGATGGGTGGATGGGTGGATAGATGGATGGATGGATGGATGGATGGATGGATGGATGGATGGATGGATGGATGGATGGGTGGATGGGTGGATAGATGGATGGATGGATGGATGGATGGGTGGATGGATGGATGGATGGATGGATGGATGGATGGATGGATGGGTGGATAGATGTATGTATGGATGGATGGATGGAAGGGCAGGCAGACAGGTGGATGGATGGATGGGTGGGCAGTCAGACAGGGGGTGGATGGGTGGATGGGTGGATAGACCAGGTTACGAACTAGCACCAACCCATCCCTTCCCTACCACACACCTATGTTGGGGTTGGCCACACCACAGGCAGCCTTGACAGTGCACCGACATTCGACATCTGTCGCGTCTGTCTTCCATTCCCTGTAGCCCACAACACTCACACCATATACTCCCTTCCCTACCACCCGCCTTTGTTGGGTTTTGGCCACACCACGGGCAGCCTTGACAGTGCATCGACATTCAACATCCGTCGCGTCTGTCTTCCATTTCTGGTAGCCCACAACACCCACATCATCCCTTCCCTACCACCCACCTATGTTGGGGTTGGCCACACCACAGGCAGCCTTGATAGTGCACCGACATTCAACATTCCTCGCGTCTGTCTTCCATTCACTGTAGCCCGCAACACTCACACCATCCCATAGCATCCCTTCCCTACCACCCACCTAAGTTAAGTTGTGGCCACACCCCGGGGCGCCTTGACTGTGGCAAAAGTATCATCGTATGTCGCCCCTACCTTCCACAACACTCACACCATCCCATTACACCCCTTCCCTACCACCCACCTATGTTTCGGGAACGGCAACTAATATAAGTGTTTGAAAAACTAATATTAACTGATATTATTAGTGTCACAATAATATTAGTTTTTCAAATAAATTCAAAATTCTGGTGAGACGGCCTGCCCGCCTAATATTAAGTAACATTCACTTATATTTTTCATTCACTAATATTGACTAACTTAGCCTTTCCCTACCTATGTTGGGGTTGGCCACACCCCGGGCAGCCTTGACAGTGGCAAAAGCATCGTCATATGTTGCCCCGGTCTTCCACATGAGAAAACCTATTACAATGGTGGCACTGCGTGATACGCCCTGAGAGCAGTGCACCAACACACGCCCACCAGCAGTGATGGCAGTATCGATGAATTCAAAGGCATCATACAGGACGCAAAGAATATCTTCAGCTGGGGTGTCTGTAAACAGGAGGGGTGGGTGGGGTGGGTGGATGGTGTGTAAGGTGGTGGTGGTGGTGGTGGTGGTGGTGGGGGGGGGGGGGGGGGGAGGTGAAGGGTGGAGGTGGGGGGGGGGGGGGGGGGGGGGGGGGGGGGGGGGGGGGGGGGGGGTACACAGGTGAGGGGAGCATGCGTGATACGCCCTGGGAGCATGCACCAACACGCGGTCACCAGCGGTGATGGCAGTAGCGATGAATTCAAAGGCATCATACAGGATGCAAAGAATGTTCCTCAGCTGGGGTGTCTGTGAACAGGAGGAGTGAGTGGGGTGGTTGGATGGGTGTGTAAGGTGGGGGGGGGGGGGGGGGGGTACACAGGTGAGGGGAGCATGCGTGATACGCCCTGAGAGCATTGCACCAACACCGCGCCAATAGCGGTGATGGCAGTATCGATGAATTCAAAGGCATCATACAGGATGCAAAGAATGTCCCAGCTGGGTATCTGTGAACAGGAGGGGGGTGGGGTGGGGTAGTGGTGGGTGGGTGGGTGGGTGGGTGGATGGTGGATGGGTGTGTAGGGTGGGGGTGGTGGGGGTGGGGGTGGGGGTGTGTAGGGTGGGGGTGTGTAGGGTGGGGGTGGGGTAGGTGGGTGGGGGTGGGGGATGGGTGGGTGGGTGGATGGGTGTGTAGGGTGGGGGTGGGGTAGGTGGGTGGGTGGGTGGATGGGTGGATGGGTGTGTAGGGTGGGGGGGGTGGGGTGGGGTGGGGTGGTGGGGTGGGGGTGGGGGGTGGGGGTGTGTGTGAGCTCACGCACAACCACTCCCACCCAGCCGCCCACTACTTCTCCCACACCCACACCATCACCCACACCCACTCGCACCCACACCCACACCATCACCCACACCATCACCCACACCCACTTGCACCCACACCCACACCATCACCCACACCCACTCCCACACCATCACCCACACCCACACCATCACCCACACCCACACCCACACTCACACCCACATTATCAACCACACCCACACCCACTTGCACCCAACATGTTCACGAGCACAAGGAAATATAAACAGCCCCCCCCCCCCCCACACACACACACACACCTCCACCCACCACCACCACCACCCACTCTCCCAACATCTTCAGGAGGAATGGTGGACCTACACAAGGCCCAAAGCCACACAAACACACGCACCCACATCTTCCGACACACACCCACACCTACACACACACACCTACACACACATCTTGCGACACACACCCACATCTTCTGACCCATACCCAAATCTTCCGTCCCACACCCACACCCACATCTTCTGACCCATACCCACATCTTCCGGCCCACACCCAAACCTACACCCACATCTCCCAACCCACACCCACATCTTCTGACCCACACCCACATCTTCCGGCCCACACCCACACCCACATCTTCCAGCCCACACCCAAACCTACACCCACATCTTCCGACCCACACCCACATCTTCCATCCCACACCCACATCTCCCAACCCACACCCACATCTTCCAACCCACACCCACATCTTCCGGCCCACATCTACACCTACACCCGCATCTTCCGATTCACACCCACACGTACCCAAATCTTCCAGCCCACACCTACACCCACATCTTTCGACCCGCACTCACACCCAAACCGACATTTTCCAGCCCACACCCACACCCACATTTTCCGACCCACTCTCACACCCACCCCACATTTCCAGCCCACACCAACACGCACCAACATCTTCCAGCCCACACCCACACCCACATCCACAACCACACACACCAACATCTTCCAGACCACACCCACATCCACATCCAAATCCACACCCAACAAATAACATTGTGAGCAAACGGGAAACCCACACAAGACCCACACCCACGCTCACATCCACACACACACAACATGTTTATTAGCGAACGGAAACCTACACAAGGCCCACACCCACATCCACACGCTCACCCACCCAACATGTTTACGACCAAAAGGGGACCTGCGCAATGCCTACACCCACACCCACATCCACACGCTCACCCACCCCACATATTTATGTGGGGAAATTAACCTACACAAGGCCCACACCCACACCCACATCCACATCCACACGCTCATCCACCCCACATATTTATGAGGGAAAATCAACCTACACAAGGCCCACACCCACACCCACATCCACATCCACACGCTCATCCACCCCACATATTTATGAGGGAAAATCAACCTACACAAGGCCCACACCCACATTCACAGAACATGTCTATGACCAAAAGGAGACCTGCACAATGCCCACACCCACACCCACATCCACATCCACACGCTCATCCACCCCACATTTTTATGAGGGAAAATCAACCTACACAAGGCCCACACCCACATTCACACAACATGTTTATGACCAAAAGGAGACCTGCACAATGCCCACACCCACACCCACATCCACATCCACACGCTCATCCACCCCACATTTTTATGAGGGAAAATCAACCTACACAAGACCCACACCCACACCCACACAGCATGTTTATGACCAAAAGGGCACCTGCGCAATGCCCACACCCACACCCACACGCTCACCCTCCCCACATATTTATGAGGAAAAAACAACCCACACCCACACCAACACCCACACTCACATCCAGCCAACATTTTTAGGAGCGAAGGGGAACCTAGACAGGGCCCACACCCAAATCCACACCCACACCTCGCCACACCCACATCCACACAACATGTTCTGGAGCGAAGGAAAACCTAGACAGGACCAAAACAACGATTTGTATATTTATGTATTGTGTGTAGGTAACGGTATTATTTATATTTATGTATTGTGTCTATGGTGACTACTGCTAGCTCCGGCTTACGCAGTGGTGTCCTTAACTTCACGTCCTGAGAGTGGCGCATTACTCGGATGTAACAATTTCAATTTCAATTTCAATGTATTGTGTCTAGGGAACGGTATAATGATATCGCATGCTATCATATGATGCAGGCAGTCTGTCCAGGCCAAAGTTGCCATTTATATACAATATCATATGATATCATACTCGCCTTTGGTCAACATCATATGATATGCCCGTCCCTAGTTATATGGCTTATGGGTAGGGTTGGGTTAGGCACTGGTGTATGATATCATTCTCGCCTTAGGTGAACATCATATAATATGCCCCTACCTAGTTATATGGCTGGTGGGTAGGGTTGGGTTAGGCACTGGTGTATGATATCATTCTCGCCTTTGGTCAACATCATATGATATGCCGGTCCCTAATTATGTGTACTGGTCATGCACGGAACGTCCAGGTGGAACGTTGTCAATCATACGTTATTTTTTGGAGGTCGGCCCCAGTGCAAGCAAATGGGGCTGGCCCCCTAAACCTCACACCTCGTAATAAGGTGTACTATTTATTTATTACTAGGGATCGGCATATCATATGATTTTGGCCAAAGGCGAGAATGATATCATATGATATCATACAAATTGCATCATATGATATTGTATTTAAATGGTAAATTTGGCCTAGTCAGACTGCCGGCATCATATGATGTTGTTTGATGACATGATATCATATGATATTGTCTGTCCCTATTTATAGCCCACCTTGAAGGAAGTACGTCCTGTATGTAAGACCCTTGTCCTTGAAGTACTCCTGACAGATGAAGCCCACGCAGTTGATCACATGAGACACCTTGTTCTCCTGTAGCAGTTCCCAATTCTTGGCCACAACATCACCTGAGAGATATAAGCCCTCCGCTATTTTAGAACACTGTTTCTCGAAGAATTGGTACTTGATCCTACGCTTTTGGGTTTCCGAGGGGCTGTTATTCGTGAGCGAGTCGTTTGCCGGGATGGCCTTCAAATCTAGGGAGCGAAGAAAGTTAGGCCGCTGGATGTGATTCCCCGAGGTTTGCTTCTTGAACGGGTTGGGAGCAGGGATTCTGATGGGGGGTACGGGGAGAGGAGGGGCTGAGCAGCCGGGATTTTCCGCCATGCTGCTGCTGCGTAGCTTCGGATGCTGCAGTAACCCTTCCCAGGCTGCAGGCTGGTCTTGATGATGTATTTCGGAGCGAAAGCGAAGCCGTGGAAAGGTGGAAGCCGAGCGTTCCCCGAGAGTTACTAAAGCAGATGCATGAGGCAAGCCTGTGCTAGTTGACGGACCCAGTGAGTCGAGCACAGCTCATCACTGATGCGCTTGGGTGAGGAAGACTGTGAGGGCAGCAGGCAGGGAGTGCTGCGACTTTGCTGAGGAAAGTTCTTGTTTTCTATTCCGTTATTCCAGCTGGACAATGTGCCGTTAATCGGACATCTACTAAGGCGTCAACGAGGCAATTATAGACGGAGAGGGTCGTATGAAGGCCCAAAGTCGATTCATGCATTAATGTTCAACTTGACCACTTGGGCATGGGAATTCCTGAATCATGCGCAAGTTGCTGACTTCAGGCGAAAGTGATCCAAGGCTGTGTGAGGAGCGACTTAAAGCATTGTGTTCGCAATGTGGCAGTATCGCTGACAGCAGGGGAAGGAAAGAAACTGCAGAAGCCACTGCAGAAGCCAAGGGGGTAGTCAGGGTATTGGAGCGCACCCCGGAAGTCAACTGCCACTATCCCGCTGTGCCGCGGACAGTAAGTACACAGTACATTCCCCGCGCCTAGTCGCGCCTAGTTGTACTAGGGCGCGCAGAGCTTAGGCCCATGGCGCCACTTTTATGTAAGGGCAACGACGCTTTCGGCGAATTTCATCTTCCATACTGCATCATAGCAATAGTACTTGGGCTCAACTTAAATTGCATCTTCTCAGACAGCTCCATGTCTAAGGCCAGGCTCGGTGGTGGAGCGAGATCGGAACTCGGGTCAGAGCCAGGCTGGTGATCTATTCCCGGCGACGTTCAAATGGTTAAGTCATCGGACCAAGTTGCAAGCTTTGTCTAGGTAGCCACAGAGCATACTTGGGGGATGCATAGGGTACACCTACATGTAGGGGGGAAGGTCTAGCTAGGCCTCATGGGGACCATGAGCACTCCCCACATAGGCAAGCCTTAATGGGGGTGCCTAGGCAGTGTCATGTGGCATATATATGCAAGTACATGGCACATGTTGCACACCTTGCAGCTCTACCTCCTATGGATGTGTACTCCATGTATTCCCCAAACAGGCCACATGGGCACCCAACCATGGCTTGCAACTTGGTCCGTTCACTTGTACGTTTTTAAGTTCCACCCTTGGTTTGTGTGTGTAACGTGAATAGCCTATTTACATCAAATTTGAGGCATGGGAATACAAGGAGAACCCAGCAAAAGGATGGCCATGCACCACATCATTAAATTACTTGTAAAAAGGCCCAACTGCAGCCCATACACTATGTGATGAATCCATCTTCACATGAAATATACAAAAATAAACATACATGGGCTTAAACTTTGGGGACCCTATACCCAGAGGGGCGAGGGGTTGCGGGCAGAGGGTTGCGGGTTGTACCCGGGGGGGACCCGCGCCGGGGAGGGGGCAAGGGGGTACCCCCGGGGGGGCGGGGCCAAAGTTTAGTTATTTATTTTCCGATGTCTCCCATGAAAAGCACAAGGAAACACGAAGCAATTTCCTTGTCTCGAAAGTTGCCCGAGGGTACACAAGGGTACGTGAGTGACTGCCGCGAGCTCCACAGAGCATAGATAGAGCCAGGGAATCGATAAATCGCCATCAAATTGTGCCATCCATCACATTTCCAAGCTCGATCGCCAGAAACTGCGTGATTCTGCCCCTCATTCCGACTACTGCAGGTCGGTAACTCGATATGCCAGCCTGTAAGGCCTGGAAATGGCCTGGTATGGAACTTCTGCAGGTCAGATACTCAGATCTCCCATTCGGGGTGCCCTAAACTTCGAAAGCAAATCCACCTTGGTAGAATATGCTGGGAGGGTGCAAACTAATGGCCTGGAAAAGGAATTGCGTGTCTAACTTGTGTGTGTCTCCTCAAACATGACGTGCTCACATTTGAGGTTGTTTTGGGCAAAAAAAAGTAATGATGATGTCCGGTGGGATAAGGGAACCCGTCGTACGCTGTTAGAGAGCGGTCTTGTACCTCAACTGGACAAGCTACCATCGCAGTTGACAACGACTTGCAACGCTAAGAGTTTTGGGCAAAATTACATTACATTACATTACATTACATGTTAAAGTCTACTTGACACCGCGAGGGTGTATGAGACTCTGTGCTTTAAACAAAAAGAAAAAGCACCCACAAAGCAAAAAACCCCATTACATCAGGGGTGTGTCGAGGACAAACAAACCAAACTCCCAACCACCGTTTTGGTGGCGTAGGTATTAAACCCCTTAGAGCAGGACCCAGATCTCAACCACTTACAGTGGCGGAGGTAAGAAGCTAACAAATGAGAAGTCTCAAGAAGAAAAAAAAGGGATAATAAATTACGGTGCCACTAAGCAGTCCAGGGCTTCCTGTCTTGCTCTTCTACAAGTAGAAAGATAGTCGGCTAGGTTGCTCCAAAAAGACTTAGTGCCATTTCCATTCATAAAGGTTCTGAATGTGGAATCGCAGAATTCCACATTCCATACGGTTAAGTCGGTATCCTCATGGACATGCCTATAAATATCTGTAAACAGATTCTGGTAGCGGAGGCGAATATCATTATGAAAAGGGCACTCAAACATATGCATTTCATCCTCAGTTTTTTGGAACCCACACATTTGACAGTGTCTCATTGAGCGAGGGATGTGTGCTCTATCCACCACCCTCATTCTTTCTGTGTTCAGCCAATGGGAACCCATTCTAAACTGTGCTATAGAACGAATCTGATCCTGCTTATGTAAGGCGGATGTAAAGGGAATCAAGCCATTCTCATCATTGCTGTTGGCTGCGAACCATTTTTGGTATCGGAGGCGTTTAAAGCCAACCCTTCTCTCATCAGGGATGTCTCTAACTGCATTGGTGTCACTTGGGTACTTAAACCTCCATGACTCAAAAACTTCAGACATAATACCTTCGACATCGACAGCCTCCAAAATGTTGATGTTTTTACTGGATCCTAGCTTGTGGAGAGCACAACGCAAGTCATGAACCCAGCCAGTGTTGGAGTCAAAAGATTCCTCAAGAGCCATTCTAATGAGATCCTCAGGTTCTTTATGTATGGTCTTGTTCCAAAAGCGCAAAGCTTGTTTAAGCCAAGCAAAACACAACGGGGTTCTACCCAGCTCTTCCATGATAATATTAGATGTAGTAGATTGGCAAACACCCAACATTTGTTTAAGTATACCTCTATGCCATTTCTCACAAGCATGGTCATTTGAGATAAGTGTGTTGTTCAGAATAGAAGGAGCCCACACCTCACAGCCAAAATTCAGGATAGGTTGTACAAGAGAATCAAACAGGTGGGTGAGAATATCAATATTGTATATCTCCATAGTATGGCATCGCCTACGAAGCATGTGGTGTGCCTTTTGGGCCTTAGTGAGCATCCTAGAAAAAGCAGCTTTTGCACGATTGCTTGAGTCACCATCCACAAAGAGGGATCCCAAGTAGATAAAAGATAACTTTGTAGAAAGTTGTGCTCCATCATAGACAAATTTGTAATCAGGATCCATGCGGGCCTCATCACAGAATTGTTTGTTGAAAACGACAATCTCAGTTTTCTTTATATTCACAGCCATCTTAGTAGCCTCGCAGAAATCTCTCAGGCAGTCAAGCATCGCTTGCATATCTGCCGGGGATTCTGCCATTATAGCTAGGTCATCAGCATAAAGTAACAGTTGCAGAATCTTTCCCCTAAGCTCAGCCCCTACATTTGGGAGCTTGGATTGGAGGAACGATTCAATTCTATCAATGAACAGACCGAATAGGAGTGGGGATAGGGGGTCTCCTTGTTTAACTCCTACAAGGGATGGAAAGGAGGATCCAATGTCCCCATGTAGGCGAACTTGGAAAACAACATGATTATACATGGACTTCAGAATACTGAGATAGGGGTCCTTGACTCCTAGCCTTGCTAAGCAATCCCATAGCAAGTCTCTGTTGACCCAATCATAAGCCTTCTTGAAATCAACAAAAGCCACAAAGAGTGGTTTTTTCTTTTCTCTATATTTATCTACAATATGGTTAAGAATGAATGATGCATCTGCAGTACCCCTACCACTTCTAAATCCATATTGGCCGGCGGCTCTGAGGTTGAATTCTTCTGACCAATCATCTAGTCTACGTAGCATGCAAAGGGAGAAGATCTTTCCTATGGAGTTGCTCACCGCAAGACCTCGATAGTTGTCCTTGTCATACACACTGCCTTTGGATTTGGGTACGGGTACCAAGGCAGCTGCAGCCCATTGGCTGGGGTAAGAAGTAAAATAGAAAGGTAAGAAGTAAAATAGGAAGGTAAGAAGAAAATGGGGGTAAGAAGTAAAATAGAAAGGTAAGAAGTAAAATAGGAAGGTAAGAAGTAAAATAGAAAGGTAAGAAGAAAATAGAAAGGTAAGAAGTAAAATAGAAGGTAAGAAGTAAAATAGTAAAGGTAAGAAGTAAAATAGAAGGTAAGAAGTAAAATAGAAAGGTAAGAAGAAAATATGCGATAGCTACCTCTTCTAGTCTGGGCATTTCAAATGTATTATTACTTTATCAGCCAACATGTGGCTTGAGGCACACCTATCATAAACAGTATAATCCAGAAGTTTTGATCATCTGTAGAGGGAGACTGCAGACACCGGGAGTGAATTGCTGGCTGGAGCTTAGTAAAGCTCAAGTTGAAGTACAAGTTTGCTGTGGCACGCAGTCACGCACCCCTTAAGTCTACTTAAGGGGTGCGTGACTATTAAGTATCTAAGTATACTTTGGTTCCCTTGAAAGTTTGAATAGCAATCTTCTGTGATTAAAATGCTTTTAATTGAATAGGTTATTACGCATTATGGTTTTCCGCGGCGAGGCTGGGTATTGGAAGACTTGGAATTGGAAGCCCAGAGCTGGCTGTTTAATCATGTAACTATCAAATCCTACACAACAAGGCAACCTTTATAAGGATACAAACACACACCCATAGGTCATGGCCCTTGTCCGTGTCTGGTTTTCCTGAACCCGGATACCCGTCTCCTCTCGGAGTCTAAGAGAGTGAGACCCTAATCGCTCAAAAATGCAAGCACATGCGCAACAGTGTAGAACTAAATCATCACTGTAGAAAGAACTCAGGGCCCCGTCGGTTAAACGATTGTTTGGATTTAAGTTCATCAAAGTTATTTCTTTGCTAGCCCGTCCTATCACGGTTGGGCAAGTCCATTAACCTATTTGGCCTACCCCTGGACTGTAACATACATACCGGTACAGTGCAGCAAAAAATCCAGGTCGCCTTTGCCTTAGCACACAAAAAGATCAGGGCTGCTCAGCCATGCTTCTTGTTATCCATAAGATCGCCTCAGGCTTGTTACATTACAGTATACCACAGTGGTGGCAGCCTAGAATTAAAGCGATGAAAACAACTTTTCATTGCAGAACAAGCATCTACCACATCAGTGCCAATGATCTAATCGGTGTAAATGGTGTCGTGCGCTTCCACAAAATATGCTGCAAGTGGTAGGGCTATGATAGATTTATTCGGTGTTTTAGGCAAGTCGCTGCTCATTGCTGCTTGCACTCAGGGGGCTCTTGACCAGCTGCTGCTCCCTTCTTTCCCTTCGCCTTGGGGGCCTCATCCTCCTCCTCCTCGTCCTCGTCGTCATCCTCATCATCAAACCTAGACAGGTAAAGAGGGGTGGGAAGGTGAGAGTGGTGCAAGCAAAGTAGATAAGGTGAGTTCTTGTCTAGATCCTCGGTGGTTGGCCCTTCCAATGCGCCATTTAATAATGGGGGTTCATGTGTGTGTGTGTATTATGGGTAGGGCTATAAGTGTGTGTGTGCTTTATGTGGCCCTTCCAATGCGCCATTTAATCGCGGGTTGGCATGCAGCAAAAGCATCATTCAGCCACAGAACTGTGTAAATGTGTTATTGATTGCAAACATATAAGCAGACAGTACCCCCCCCCCCCCCCCCCCCCCCCCCCACACACACACACACGTGCTGCCTTGAGATGTCTCCCGTCACCAATCACACCATTCAAGTTTACAGGAATTGTACCAGACATCACTCACTCGTCCTCGTCTCCCATGTAGTATGGCTTGTAATCGACAGCCTTGCCTGTGTACCAAGACACAGCCCCCCCCCCCCCCCCCCCCCCACACACACATCACCACACACCCGTGCTGCCTTGGGAATTGTCCAGTAACCAAGCACACCATTCAAGTTTACAGGAATCGTATCAGACATCACTCACTCGTCCTCGTCTCCCATGTAGTATGGCTCGTCATCGACAGCCTCGCCAGTGTACCAAGACACAGCCTTGGGAATGATCTTCTCGCGGATGGTTGCACCAACCTGTCAACGGTTGGGGTGTGGGGGTTGGGGTGTGGGTGGGCTGTGTGGGGTTTTGACGGATGGTAGCACCAACAAGGTCAAGATGAGGTTAGTTTGTGTGTGTGTGTGTGTGTGTGGGGGGGGGGGGGGGGGGGGGGAGTCACTGATGGTAGCTCCAACCTGCCCAGTTGGTCCACATAAGGTTAGTGTGTGTGGGGGGGGTAGTGTGTGTGTGGGTTGGGTAGTGGGGGTGGGTTGTGTGTGTAGTTGACGGATGGTAGCACCAACAAGGTCAAGAGGAGGTTCGAGTGTGTGAGTGTGGTGGTGGGAGGGGGGTTGGGGTGTGGGGGGTGGGGGGTGTGTGTGTATGGGGGGGGGGTGAGTTGGGCAGGTTATGTGCGTGTCTAGTTAGCCAGGTAATGTGCCCTCGGTCATGAACACACTCAGGATCAAGTTCTCGAACTATTCGAACACCAACTTAAATACCCTTCTCAAATAATCGAGAAGGTCGTAACAAACCCTTCACTGTGATCAGCACAAACCTGCCCAGTTGGTCCAGATGGTTAAAAGAGTTGGGTGGGTAGTCAGGTTCTTTTTCAAATCTGAAAGTGGGTTTTTTCAAGCTTTATGGTGATAGGCCTCCTCCAGGGACAGTGTTTTAGTGCGTTTGATAGGTTTCATAACTTTTCAGGACAAAAAGGAAAACTGAGTGCTTTTTACACTTTAAACAATCTTTTTTGCCACAACGGGGTAAAAACAGGTGATCGCTATATATAGTGGAAAATAAGCCCTGCAGGTAATGTGCATGTTCAGTACAGTTTTCACCTATCTATAAATACAATATATCCCACAGTTCATATGTCCAACAAGCTGCCAATAAAACGTCAGGGGTCACCATACCTCGTAGCCAGACAGCTTGCAACTCCTCCACGCCATCCTCACCAACCTCTGAATCCTCTGTAAGCACCTCAGGGGCTGAAGAAGTTGAAAACTCTCTCCACCTATATATAAATACAATATTTCCACAGTTCATGTCCAATAAGCTGCCAAGAAAACGTCAGGGGTCAACATACCTCGTAGCCAGACTCAATCACAGCTTGCAACTCCTCCATGGCATCCTCACCAACCTCTGAATCCTCAAAGCGCCCCAGGGGGGCTGAAGAAGTTGAAAACTCTCTCCACCTATCTATAAATACAATATTCCAGGGGGGGGGGCAGATTTTGGATCGCACCTTCGATATGGTGTCCGATTCAGATGGGAGTTGGAATTGTGGACGTTTCATACAAAAAGAGGGGAAAAATAAAGTTGGCTAAAAGTTTTTTTACCCCCCCCCCCCCCCCCCCCCTCCTAAAACCCAATTACCTCACCCTACCCCCCCTAAAATGGGGGTCATTCGAAAGATCTTTTAAAGCCCATTTCAGTTATGCTCTTACATCTTTCATGGGGTTACCCAAACGTGATTTATCGCGAAGTTAAGATTTAGGCCGCTTTGGTTGAAAAAAACTTTGGACCCCTCTAACTTTTGTACAACTTTATTTTTGGCTAAAAAAAAAAAACTATTCTTTTTTATATAGTTTGAGGATAGGCTCTCTCCAAAGCGGTACGGCAGCTTTTTTCTTGCCCCCCCCTCACAATATTCCCACAGTTCATGTGTCCAATAAGCTACCAAGAAAACGTCAGGGGTCAACATACCTCGTAGTCAGCCTCAATCACAACTTGCAACTCCTCCATGGCCTCCTCATCAACCTCATCGTCCTCTCCAGGCACCTCAGGGGGGCTGAAGAAGTTGAAAAAACTCTCCTGCTTCTCAGTCTTAGTGATGAGCTTGGCATCGGGCTTTCCCTTCTTGGGCTTCTTCTTCATGATCTTAACAGTCACATCCTTTCCTGCATTCCAAAGCAAGAGTTATCCAATCAGCATGCATTTGATTTAAGTTCAAACATTTGATTTAGGTTAAAGAGCTCTGGACATGCCCTTCTTGGGCTTCTTCTTCATGATCTTAACAGTCACATCCTTTCCTGCATTCCAAAGCAAGTGTTATCCAATCAGCATACATTTGATTTATGTCCAAACTTGTGATTGAAGTTTAAGAGCTCTGGGCTTGCCCCTCTTGGGCTTCTTCTTCATGATCTTAACAGTCACATCCTTTCCTGCATTACAAAGCAAGTGTTATCAAATAAGTAAGCATTTGATTTAACTTCAAGGGCACTGGGCTTGCCCTTCTTGGGCTTCTTCTTCATAATCGTTACAGTCACATCCTTTCCTGCATTCCAAAGCAAGTGTTATCCAATCAGCATACATTTGATTTAAGCTCAAACATTTGATTTAAGTTCAACAGCTCCGAGCTTGCCCTTCTTGGGCGTCTTATTCATGATCTTAACAGTCACATCCTTTCCTGAATTCCAAAGCTAGTGCTGTCCAATCAGTGTTTATGGCGGAGCCTCCTCTTTAAGGGGGCGGGGGCCCCCATGTTTACCCATTTGTCCGTCTGTGCGACCGACCGACCGTCCGCCCGCGTTGAAGCCTGACTCGTCAGACAACGGTCTCGTAACTAAGTCGCTTCCATTGCCACCTGTTGCTCCTTCAAAATACTCTCCGCCATTTTTTAGCCACGCAGGCGACGCTGCATAGGACTTGTTAATTACGGATTTCTGTACGCCAAGTTGATTAGCTCCTTAGGCTACTCAAGCCTGATTTCAGGATAATTGCATAGCCCTCACATGTATGTTAACAATCGCACTCCTCTGGGTGTATTTCAGACGGTTAAAGCGAATTGAGAGCAACAGAGAGAGAGCGACTTAAAAGCAAAATAATGTGGTAGAGATATTAAACCTTCAAGCAACAGACAGCTTACAGGGTCTTTGCTCTACCTATAATCTCCGGATGCCATCAGCTAGGGCCATCATAATAATAATTGTCTGGCCCAGATAGTTGGGCCTTCCGTTATACACATAGGGTCAGGGTTGTACATCATCGCATAATCATACATCAGGGTTATACACGTTGGGTCAGGGTTGTACATCATCGCATAATCATACATCAGGGTTATACACGTTGGGTCAGGGTTGTACATCATCGCATAATCATACATCAGGGTTATACACGTTGGGTCAGGGTTGTACATCATCGCATAATCATACATCAGGGTTATACACGTAGGGTCAGGGTTGTACATCATCGCATAATCATACATCAGGGTTATACACGTAGGGTCAGGGTTGTACATCATCGCATAATCATACATCAGGGTTATACACGTTGGGTCAGGGTTGTACATCATCGCATAATCATACATCAGGGTTATACATCGCATAATCACACACCAGGGTCATACATCTTACATCAGGGTTAGAATCATATATTAGGGGTATAATCATACACCAGGGTTACCTATCATACATCAGGGTTATACATCAGGATCTGACATCTACGCCTCACAGGGACACTGAAGTGTGGAACATTCAAGTACAACCAATAAAAGTGGTAGGATGTGGCAGAGATATTATATCTTCAAGCAACAGGCCGCTTGAAGGGTCTTCGCTCTACCTTTTATGTTCGGATGCCATCATAATAATTATTGTCTGGCCTAGATAGTTGGGCTTCCGGTTATACAGCTAGGACCAGGGTTGAACACCAGGGTTATAATCATACATCAGGGATACGATCATAAATAGGGACATAATCATTGTTCAGGGATATAATTATACATAGGGATATACATCATACATCAGGGTTATACACCAGGACCTGACATCTACGCCTCACAGGTTCACTGAAGTGTGCAACAGCACACATTCAAGTACAACCAATAAAAGTGAAATGATGTGGCAGAGATATTATATCTTCAAGCAACAGGCCGCTTGAAGGGTCTTCGCTTTACCTTTTATGTTCGGATGCCATCAGCTAGGGCCATCATAATAATTATTGTCTGGCCTAGATAGTTGGGCTTCCAATTCTACATCTAGGATCAGTGTGTACACCAGGGATTAGATCATAAGGAGGGGCATAATCATACATCAGGGTTACTTGAACCGACATAGATCAGGTTACTACATCAGGATCCGACATCTACGTCTCACAGGCACACACAGAAACGACACAGGCTCAAGGATCAACCAATGAAAGTGAAAGAATGTGGCAGAGATATTATATCTTCAAGCAACAGGCTGCTTGAAGGGTCTTCGCTCTACCTTCACTGTTAGGATGCCATCAGCTAGGGCCATCATAATAATTGTCTGACCTAGATAGTTGGGCTTCCGGTTATACATCTAGACCAAGGTTACAATCATCCATCCGGGATATAATCATACATCAGGGTTATACACCAGGGTCTGACATCTACACCTCACAGGGACACGGAAGTGTGGAACATCAAACATTCAAGGATCTACAATTAAAAGCGAAATAATATGGCTGAGATATTAAACCTTCAAGCAACAGACCGCTCGAAGGGTCTTCGCTCTACCTTTTATGTTCGGATGCCATCAGCTAGGGCCATCATAATGAGAATTGTCTGGCCTAGATAGTTGGGCTTCCGATTAAACATCTAGGATCAGGGTGTACACCAGGTTTATACAATACACCAGGGATAAGATCATACAAAGGGACATAATCATACATCAGGGTTGTCTTACCCGACATAGATCAGGTTTCTACAGCAGGATCTGATATGTACATCTCCATGTCTGATTAAGTAGTTTGAATCAACACACAGGCACACACAGAAACGCCACAGATTCAAGGATCAACCAATGAAAGTGAAAGAATGTGGCAGAGATATTATATCTTCAAGCAACAGACCGCTTGAAGGGTCTTCGCTCTACCTTCAATCTTCGGATGCCATCAGCTAGGGCCATCATAATAATGTCTGGTCTAGATAGTTGGGCTTCCGGTTATCATCTAGGGCCAGGGTTGAAAATTAGGTTTGTTATCATACATCAGGGTTATAATCATTTATTAGGGTTGTCATCATACATCAGGGATATACATGATAAATCAGGGTTATAATCATATATTAGGGTTATAATCATAATTAGGGTCATACATGATACATCAGGGCTATCCTACCTGACATAGATGAGGGTTATACATGATCTACGCCTCACAGGCACACATAGAAGCATCACGCATTCAAGGATCAACCATTGAGAGTGGTAGGATGTGGCAGAGATATTATATCTTCAAGCAACAGGCCGCTTGAAGGGTCTTCGCTCTACCTTCAATCTTCGGATGCCATCAGCTAGGGCCATCATAATAATTATTGTCTGGCCTAGATAGTTGGGCTTCCGGTTATACATCTAGGGCCAGGGATGTACATCATACACATGGATATAATCATACATCAGGGACATACTCATAAATATGGATATAATCAAACATCAGGGATATAGTCGACAGTATAAGTATAATTGTACATCAGGATTATAATCATATATAAGGAATATGTATTCACACACAGGGATATAATCATACATCAGGGTTAGAATTGTACATTATGACTATAATCAAGCATCAGGGTTGCTTTACCTATCATGTAATAGGGTTTTACACCAGGATCAGATATCTACACCTCACAGGCACACCGAAGTGTGCAACATTACACATTCAAGTACCAATCAATGGAAGCAAAAGAATGTGACAGAGATATTATATCTTCAAGCAACAGGCTGCTTGAAGGGTCTTCGCTCTACCTTCAATCTTCAGATGCCATCAGCTAGGGCCATCATAATAATAATTGTCTGGCCTAGATAGTTGGGCTTCCGGTTATATATGTGGGGGCAGGGTTGAACACCAGGGTTATAATCGTACACCATGGATGGACCATTGAAAGATGGACTTCATGAAGGAATTGAGGGGGGCAATAGGATGGGAGTATTTCAGATGGTGCATTCAATTTGGAAGCAAAAGAATGTGGTAGAGATATTATACCTTGAAGCAACAGGCTGCTTGAAGGGTCTTCGCTATACCTTCACTTTCCGGATGCTATCAGCTAGGGCCATCATAATAATTGTCCGACCTAGATAGATAGATGGGCTTCCAGTTATACATGTAGGGCCAGGGTTGCACATCGGATGCTATCAGCTAGGGCTATCATAACAATAGTCCAAGCTAGAGAGATAGATGGGCTTCCGGTAATGAAGGGTCAGACAAAGGTACTTAAAACAACCGTGCTAAATAATGCGTGAGTAATAATAATGCAAGTCAGTCTATTTTGGCCACCCCTTGGCTGCAACATACATAACGGGTAGTGGGCTGATAGGGGCATTTATGAAGCCTGTAATATCCACGCGCATACATGCAGGGCACGATCGCACCTTGCTTCCACTCAATCTTAGTGCCCTCAGCCTTCTCCAGCACACCGTCATCGTCTGCCAACATGATGTAGGTCTTCTCCAACATCTGCAAGAGCGCACAGCACTCCCATCAGTACACAGACAGCACATCAAAATTTTCAAGTTTGAGGTGTGCACAGTCATCTTAAAGCATGGGGTCCTTGTACACCACACATGCACGGGTCCCTTTACACTACACATGCACAGGGTCCCTGTACACCACACATGCTCGAGGTCCATGTACACCACACACGCACAAGGGCCCTGCACCACACATATGCACGGGGTCTCTGCACACCACACATGCACGGGGTCCCTGTTCAGCACACATGCACGGGTTCCCTGCACACCACACATGCACGGGTTCTCTGCTCAGGGTCTGTCACCACACATGCAAACACAAGCATCGTACCCAACGCCCAAGGAATTCAGAGAAATGACATGATCCAGTGATCTCTAGGAGACCATTGGATGAATCCGAGGCTGGAAATGAGGACATCTGGTGCCAGGCACACGGTCAAGATAAACAGCATATTTGAAGAAAATCAGAGAACTAAATGCATGAGGCCCTTGGATGAATCCGAGGCAGGGAATCAGGACATCTGGTGCCAGGAACAAGGTTCAGATAAGCCGCATATTTTCAGGAAATCAGAGAACTGAAATGCAGTGATTTCAAGGAGATCATAGGATGACCCCTGGGCTGGAAATGGGGACACCTGGTGCTAGGAACAAGGTCAAGACAAGCCACATATTTGAAGGAGATCAGAGATCTTGAATGCAGGAGACCATTAGATGAATCCGAGGCTGGAAATGGGGACATCTGGTGCCAGGCACAAGGTCAAGATAAGCGGCCTATTAGAAGGAAATCAGAGAACTGAAATGGCTCGACACATAGGCCTTACCGTGTTGGTGAAGAATTCGTTCTCGGAGAAGTAGAAGAATAGCTTGAAACCATTGGGTCGGCCCTCCTCATCGGATGTGTTCAGAGACTGAAAGCCAGGCAGATGAAATCAGGGTGGGTGGATGGATGGATGAGTGGATGGATTAAGGGTTGGTGGGTGGATGGGAATCAGGTTGGGCGGATAGATGGGTTGGTCGGTGGATGGGTGTCAGGGTGGGTGGGTGGATGGTGGTGGTGGTGTTTGCATCAGTCAGGGAATGGGAACTGCTTATTTTGGGGGCTACGCGTAGCACAGCTTCTGGACAGCTCCTTTTACCCACACTTGGGCCAAACCTGAAGCTAGCTAGTGAGTCTGAAAGCTACCATGATAGAAATCCAATGCAGGTGTAATCTTTGGACTCAACTCAGTCGCTGGCTAATGGAGCTAGGCGGAAGCTGCTACGCGTAACCCAAGAAGATAGTGGGAATTGGTCCTCCAGCCCAGACAGGCAGGCTTCCAAGGCGAGGGAAAACGCTAAAGGAATGGTCAGGCCTCATGGGAGAAGGGAGCACTTCCACCACCGCCAACATCCCTAACAACACCAACAAATACAAGAGCAGCAGCACAGATGGGAGCTTAAACTTGAGCTTGATTACATAGCTTCATCCAGCAATTTGGCTGCTCGCCGTCTTGGGCAGTAAAAACAAAACAGCAACTGTGGGAGCATGCAGCAACCAATGTGATCTGGACACAGTTCTATGCAGCCTTGCAAGCGACGTTAAAAAGTGTAGGAGGTGTTCGCGACAGAGCGACAGGTGGCAACGGAAGCGAGTTAGTTGCGAGACGGTTGGCTGACGTTTCAGGCTTCATTTTCGGTCAGACAGTCAGTCGGATGATCGATGGGACGGACGAATGGGCCCCCCAGAAGGGAATGCTCCGTCAAAAATCACCAGGCACAAAAATCAGCATGCCAAGTAGCAGCACCCACCTTGATGTCTGTGAGGAAGTTGAGCACCTCCAAGTCCTTGTCCTTAACCATTTCACTAGTAGTGTCGCACTTAAGCAGAACAGTGATCCAGAATTCAGGGATACCGGCAGTGTCTGTGGGCAAGCGCAAGCATTAGGTGATCAACTTTTGAGAGAGGCATGAAATTTTGAGGGGAGGCATTAAGTTTTGAGAGGAGGCGTAAATTTTTGAGAGGAGGCATGGAGTTTTGGGGGGTCGTGAAGCTTTATGTGGAGGCATGGATTTTTGAGGTAGGCATGAATTTTTTAGAGGAGGCATTACATTTTGAGGCTCGTGAAGTTTTAGGGGCGGCATGAAGTCTTGAGAGGAGGCATGAAGTTATGAGGGTCATGAAGTTTTGAGGGGAGGCATGAAGTTTTGAGTGGCATGAAGTTTTGAGAGGCATAAAGTTTTGAGAGGAGGCATGGAGTTATGAGGGTCGTAAAGTTTTGGGTCGAGGCATGAAGTTTTGAGAGGCATAGAGTTTTGAGGGTCGTGGAATTTTGAGGGAGGCATGAAGTTTTGAGAGGAGGCATAAAGTTTTGAAAGGAGACATGGAGTTTTTTTACGGTCATGAAGTTTTGGGTGGAGGCATGACGTTTCAGAGGCATGAAATTTAGAGAGGCATGAAGTTTAGAGCACGCAGGTTTGAGAGGAGGGTTGCTGCATCTCATTCATGTGGTAACAGTGTGTACCAGGATATTAGTTCAAGGCTGAGACAACCTGTTCCCATGATGCCAATTTGTGTGGACTCAGGTCTCACTTTTGGGACAGACACTAACAAATCTTTACATCTAGCTGACTAAACCTGCCCGCCCTCAGCAAGCTGCAGCCAGCAATCATGCACAGATTAAAAGTTATACTGTGAAGAGGCATGCGAAGCACATGCAACAGCTTGATTGTATGTACCTGCGAGACCGCTCAGCCTGCAAAGTGTCCTTGATCATGTTCTCATGATGCAACAGAAAGCATGATGATACCACATTAATACAGAGCATGGCAAGAGTCTGGCATTCGCACCTCCATCTATTTTCTGGGCTCCAGAGACAACCTCAGCACGCTCCTTGTACAGAGGACCTGGAGGCAAACAGATGTAGGGTACTCAGTAACTACATTATTTTCTGTATCTTCAGCTTAGAAAAAACTTCACCATGATTACCATCTTGGAGACACCAATCAAACGCCACCCAACATTTTCAGGGCAACAATTTGATACAACCCAGCAATCAGCCGATACAAAGCATTCCCTGGGGACAGACTAGCAAGCAGCAAACGTAGGACACCTCTAATGGATACACCAGGTACACGTCGCATTCCAGTATTAAGGTACAGAGAACATGCTTCCAGAGCTAGAACAAGAATATCAAATACAAGATTGATTGCCATCCATAAATATCGCTGGGCTACTTGGACGATTGGCAAGCAACCAGATCTAATCTAAGATGTAATGAAGGGTATTTTGATGTCAGGAAGGAAACCAAGCAAGAATCCAGCACTGGGTGTACACCACGGAATAACTTGAGACGATTAAGGTGGGGGCAGTTTTGCAGTGCCGCCGGGGGCGGGGCGGATCCCTCAATAACGGTCGAGCATGCCGGGGGCAAGATCGACAACTAAACAACTTCAGAGCAGCCAAGGCATGGCCACCGGGGGCTTTCTGCATTATACAGATCCACGGCTGTCAAGAAGCTGGGAGCTAAATCACTTGCATTTAAAGTTTTCGAAGTTCGCATTTAGGAATTGAGATTTGGCAAGAACGAATGAAAGATTCCCTCTTGGTATCTGGACCTCACCGTAAAGGACCTCGTACTTCTCCTCGAGCTCGGCGCGCTCCTTTCGGAATTGGGTCTCAAGCTCATCCCTCTTTGTCTGCAACTCCTGAAGGTGCTCCACTCGCGCCTTGATTGGGGGCGCCAAGCCTGCGACAAACTCCTCAGGCGTCTGCTCAAGCCCTAAACTTTCAAGTTTTTTCTGAGGGCACGCAATTTGAGGAGTTAGATACTGGGGCTCGACAAAGTTGTCATCCTGCGACCGCAAAGCTTCACTGCACGCACCTCGATCAATGACGTATCGCCCATTCTTTAAATTTAATTCCAGATAAAGGGTAAATAGACAGAGGCAGAAGGGAGATGCGCGTAAAGAGCAAGAATAGACGAGCTTTAGTTGGGCGGCGATTTGAATAGCAACCAGGCGGCGACTTGAACGAAGGTAGCTAGAATTTTCAGCGGCGCTCACAAGTAGAGCAACCTCGTACCAACCGATTTTAACCACTCGTACGAATTTTCGATCGATTAAAGTTGGAGAGTCAGGTTGGCCGACCCAAGTACCCTAATACCCCGAGTGAGACTGACCACTCGCACTCGACCGCTTTTGAGCCTGGGAACGCTCGTATGCGAGTGGCTCCCGACCTGAGAAACTCGAAACACAAAGCCCCTCATTACTTTCTCTTCGCTGCACCTTTCCCCTTCTCATCAACACCGCTCGATAGAGTTCGAATTTAGGCACTATGTGGCTACTCGTTTTGGGTGGCGCGTGATAGATACTACCTGGCTGGGCCTGCGGGCTGTTTCCAACCTCAACGCCGGTACAGGTTGGACCTGTGATTTGTGACGTCTTGCCAGTGGCCACGGATCTATGCCGAGGAGTCGCGATCTAAATTCAGCTTCGCATTATGAAGATGATGGGTGAGGGGAAGCGGATGTTATGAAGCTTCCATGGGGGTGGTGGTGGGGTTCTACCATGGCTGCATGGGTGGGTGTGGAGCACTGCCATGGTTGTATGAGTGGGTGTATAGCACTGCCATGTGGGTATGGGTGCGGTTGGGGCACTACCATGACTGTTTGGGTGTGTTTTGGTTTGGTTGGATAACATGGGTGGGGGTGGGGTACTGCCATGGCTGTATGGGTGGGGGTGGGGCAATGCCATGGCTGTGTGGGGGTAGGGGTGGTGCACTGCCATGGCTGCATGGTTGGGGGTGGGGTACTACCTTTGCTTTTGTGGTTAAGGGCGGGGCACTGCCATAGCTGTATGCATGCACGTATGTGGGGTTATGTCATGGCTGTATACGGTAAGTGGCTGTGGGGTACTACCATGGTTGTATAGGTGTGGGTAGGGCACCACCTGGCTGTATGGGTGGGTGTGGAGCACTGCCATGGCTGTTTGGGTGGGGGTGGGTGGGGTACTGCCATGGTGTTATATATGGGTGGGGGTGGGGCATTGCCATGGCTGTGTGGGTGTGTTTGGGGCGCACTGCCATGGCTGTATGGGTGTGGATGGGTTACTGTCTTAGTGGGGGGTGGGGTGGGGTGGGGTGGGGGGTGGAGCACTGCCATGGCTGTATGGGTGGGGGGGGTGGGGGGGAGGGGGGGTATTGCCATGGCTGTATGGGTGGGTTTAGGGCACTGCCATGGGGGGTATATCTGGGTAGGGGTGGGAATGGGGGGTACTGTCTTGGGGGGGGGGGGGGGGGGGGGAGGGGGGGGGGGGTACTGCCATAGTGGGTGGTGGTGTGTGTGTGTGGGGGGGGGGGGGGGGTATAGCCATGGCTGTATGGATGGGGGTGGGGCACTGCCATGGGGGTATATCTGGGGTGGGGGTGGGGTACTCCCATGGCTGTATGGGTTGGGGTGGGAGTGAGGGGTACTGTCATGGATGTATGGGTGGGGGTGGGGCACT
The DNA here is from genome assembly GCA_013435795.1 of Chlamydomonas sp. ICE-L. NCBI lineage: Eukaryota > Viridiplantae > Chlorophyta > Chlorophyceae > Chlamydomonadales > Chlamydomonadaceae > Chlamydomonas > Chlamydomonas sp. ICE-L. Next base: position 13,502,135 of record JACBWV010000626.1, read on the forward strand.
ACCATAGTGGTGGTGGTGTGTGTGTGTGTGGGGGGGGGGGGGGGGGGGGGGGGGGGGGGGGGGAGGTGTGGAGCACTGCCATGGCTGTATGGGTGGGTTTGGGGCACTGCCATGGAGATATATCTGGGTGGGGGTGGGGTACTGCCATGGCTGTATGGGCGAGGGGAACTGCTTTGGCTGTGTGAATGGGGGTGGGACGTGGGGGGCACTGCCATGGCTGTATGGGCGGGTGTGAAGCATTGCCATGGCTTCATGGGCGGGTGTGAGGTATTGCCATAGCTGTGTGGGTGTGTTCGAGGAATTACCATGGATGTATGGATGGGGATGGAGCACTGCCATAACTAATCTTTGGTCCTAAGGTGGTTACATGCGTTCCTTTTGTTTCTTATGAGCCATGGGACTTGAGCATGGGTCGCATGCTCATGAAAACATGTGTGAGAGCAACACAACTGGCGTTCTATATGCATGGTTCACAACATCTAGCAACCTCAATCAAATGAGCTATCGTCCCAGTAACATCAAGCGTTGCTTTTACAACGGATGTTGAACTTAGTGGGTTACAAGGGCAGGGCACTCCCGTGGCTGTGTAGGGGGGGTAGGGCACTGCAATGGCTGTACAGGGCTGGTAGGGCACTCCCATGATGTGCCAGAGCTGTGGTAGGGCACTCCCCCTGGCTGTGCAGGGCTGGTAGGGCACCCCATGGCGTGCAGGGCTGGTTTGGTAGGGCAACTCCAATGGCTTTGCAGGGATGGTGGTAGGACACTCCCATGGCTGATGCAGGGCTGTAGGCACTCCCATGGTGTGCATCGGCTGGTAGTAGGGCACTCCCATGGCTGTGGCTGGCAGGGTGGTAGGGGAACTCCTAGGCGGCAGGGCTGGTGGGCACTCCCATGGCTGTGCAGGGCTGGTAGGGACTCCCATGGCTGTGCAGGGCTGGGAGGGCATCCCATGGCTGTGCCGGGCTGGTAGGGCACTCATGCCTTGTGCAGGGTGTGTAGTTAGGGCACTCCCATGGCTGTGAGGGGTCATGGTGGGCACTCCCATGGCTGTGCAGGGCTGGTAGGGCACTCCAGGCCTGCGCAGGGCTGGTAGGAACACTCCCAGGGCTGTGCAGGGCTGTAGGGCACTCCCATGGCTGGGCAGGCTGGTAGGGCACTCCCATGGCTGTTGCAAGGGCTGGTAGGGCACTCCCATGGCGGTGCCGGGCTGGTAGGGACACGCCCCATGGCTGTTGCAGGGTCTAGTAGGCCACTCCCACAGCTGTGTAGGCGTGATAGGGCATCCCATAGTTGCGGCAGGGCTGGTAGGACACCCCATGGCCTGTGCCAGGGCGGTAGGGCACTCCCAGGGCTTGCAGCGGCTGGTAGGCCACTCCCATGGCTGTGGGCTGTGCCAGGGATGGAGGGCCCTCCCCATGGCTGTTGTAGGGCTGTTAGGGGGCACTCCCATGGCTGTGCAGGGCGGTAGGCACTCCCATGGCTGTGCAGGGCTGGTAGTAGAGCACCTCACCATGGCTGGCAGGGCTGGTAGGGCACTCCCATGGCTGTGCGGGCTCGTAGGGAACTCCCATGGGTGGCAGGGCTGGGAGGCCAATCCCAAGGCTTGTGTAGGGAATTGATAGGGCCACTCCCATAGATGCAGCCGGGCTGGTTAGGACACTCCCATGGCGTGCAGGGCTGGTAGGCCACTCCCAGGGCTGTGCAGGGCTGGAGGGCACTCCCATGGTGTTCTATGGCATGATAGGGGACTCCGTAGCTGCGCAGGGCTCTCAGGGGCAACTCCCATGGCGTGCAAGGGTGGTAGGGCACTCCCCTGGCTGTGCAGGGCTGGTAGGGCACTCCCAGGGCTGTGGCTTTGCAGGGCTTAGTTATAGTAGGGCAACTCCCATGGCTGATGCAGGGCTGGTAGGGGCACGCCCATGGCTGTGCAGGATGGTAGGGCACTCCCATGGCTGGCCAGGGCTGGTAGGGCCTCTGCAATGGCTGTGCAGGGCGGGTAGGGTGGTAGGGCACCCCATGGCTGTGCAGGGTTGGAGGGCCACTCCCATGGTGTGCAGGGGCTGGTTAGGGACACTCCCATGGGTGCGCAGGCTGGCGGGGCATCCCATGGCTGTTGCAGGCTGTAGGACACTCCCAGAGCTGTGCAGGGCTGGGGTAAGGCACTCCCATGCTGTGCAGGGCTGGTAGGGCATCCCATGGATGTGGGCTGTGCCAGGGCTGGTAGGGCACCCTATGGCTGTGCCAAGGTTGGTAGGGCACTCCATGTCCGCAGGGATGGTAGGGCATCCCATGGCTGTGCAGGGGCTGGTAGGGCACTTCCCATGGATGTGCAGGGCTGGTAGGGCATCCCACTGGCTGTGCAAGGGGTGGTAGGGCCCTCACATGGGGCTGTGCGGGTGGTGGTAGGGTAAATCCCATGGCTGCGTCCAGGGCTGGTAGGGGACACTCACTGGCTGTGCAGGGCTGTAGGGCACTCCATGCTGTTGCAGGGGATGGAGGGCCACTCCATGGATGTGCAGGGCTGGTGCGGCACTCCATGGCTGGGCAGGGCTGAATAGGGGCACTCCCATGGCTGGCATGGGGGTAGGCACTCCTATGGCTGTATGCAGGGCTGTAGGGCACTCCCATGGCTGTGCAGGGCTGGTTCGGGCACTCCATGGCTGTGCAGGGAATGGTAGGGCCACTCCCAGGCGTGTAGGCTGATCGGGCACTCCCATAGCTGCGCAGGGATGGTAGGGCACTACCATGGCTTTTGCAGAGGGCTGGTAGGGCAATCCCCATGGCTGTGCAGGGATTGTAGGCCACTCCACGGCTGTGTAGGCTTGATAGGGCACCCCATGGCTGTGCAGGCGCTGGTAGGGAACTCCCATGGATGTTTGCAGGCTGGTACGGGTTAGGGCACTCCATGGGTGGCAGGGCTGGTAGGGCACTCCCATGGCTGTGCAGGGCTGGTAGGGCACTCCCATGGCTGTGCAGGGCTGGTAGGGCACTCCCATGGCTGTGCAGGGCTGGTAGGGCACTCCCATGGCTGGTAGGGGCTGGTAGGGCACTCCCATGGCTGTGCAGGGCGGGTAGGCCCTCCCACGGGCTGTGCGGCTTGATAGGGCACTCCCATAGACTGCGCCAGGCGCTGGTACTGGTAGGGACTACTCCCCATGGGTTGCAGGGGCTGTAGGGGCACTTCCCATTGGCTGTTGCAGGGCTGGTAGGGCCACAACTCCCACGCTGGTAGGCTGATAGGGCACCCCTGGCGGTGCAGGGCTGGTAGGGCAATCAATGGCTGTGCAGGGCTGGTAGGGCACTCCCATGGCTGTGCAGGGCTGGTAGGGCACTCCCATGCTGTGCAGGGCTCGGTAGGGCACTCCCATGGATGGAGGCTTGATGAAAGGGCACTTCCATAGCGCGCAGGGCGGGTGGTTAGGACACTCCCATGGCTGTGCAGGGCTGGTAGGGCACTCCCATGGCTGTGCAGGGCTGGTAGGGCACTCCCATGGCTGTGCAGGGCTGGTAGAGCACTCCCATGGCTGTGCAGGGCTGGTAGGCACTCCAGGGCTGTGAAGGATGGTAGGGCACACTCCCATGGCTGTGCAGGGCGGGTAGGCCACTCCCACGGCGCTGGTAGGCTTGATAGGGCACCTCCCATAGCTGCGCAGGGCTGGTAGGACACTCCCATGGCTGTGCAGGGCTAGGTAGGGCCACTCCCATGCTGTGCAGGGCTGGGGTAGGGACCTCCCATGGGCTGTGAGGATTGATAGGGCACTCCCATAGGTGCGCAGGGCTGGTAGGACACTCCCATGGCTGTTCAGGGCTGGTAGGGCACTCCAATGGCTGTGCAGGGCTGGTAGGGCACTCCCATGGCTGTGCAGGGCTGGTAGGGCACTCCCATGGCTGTGCAGGGCTGGTAGGGCACTCCCATGGCTGTGCAGGGCTGGTAGGGCACTCCCATGGCTGTGCAGGGCTGGTAGGGCACTGCAATGGCTGTGCAGGGCTGGTAGGCCACTCCCATGGCTGTGCAGGGCTGGTAGGCCACTCCCATGGCTGTGCAGGGCTGGTAGGCCACTCCTATGGCTGTGCAGGGCTTGTAGGACCACTCCCATGGCTGGCGGGCTGTGGTAACGCGCACTCCCATGGGCTGTGGCAGGGATGGTAGAGGCACTCCCATGGCTGTGCAGGGCTGGGTAGGGCATCCCATGGCTGGTGCAGGGCTGATAGGCACTACATGGCCTGTGCAGGGCTGGGAGGGCACTCCTATGGCGGTTGCAGGGCTGGTAGGGCACCTCCCATGGCTGTGCAGGGCTGGTAGGCACTGCAATGGCTGTGCAGGATGGTAGGGCCACTCCCATGGCTTTTGTAGGCTTGATAGGGCACTACATCGCTGCGCAGGGCTGGTAGGGCACTTCCCATGGGGGCATGTTGCAGGGGCTGGTAGGCACTCCATGGTGTGAGGGCTGGTAGGCCACACCCACGACTGTGTAGGCTTGAATAGGGAACTCCCATGCTGTTGCAGGGCGGGTAGGCCACTCCCCAGGGCTGTGAGGGCTGGAGGGCCACTCACAGGCTGTTGCAGGGCTCGGTAGGGCACTCCCATGGCTGTGCAGGGCTGGTAGGGCACTCCCATGGCTGTGCATGCAGGGAGGTAGGGCACCCCATGGCTGAGCAGGGCTGGTAGGCCACTCCCATGGCTGGGGCTGTGCAGGGGATAGTAGGGCACTCCATGGCTGGCAGGGCGTAGGGCATCCCATGGCTGTGCGGGCTGGTAGGCCATCCCATGGTGTGCAGGGTGTAGGGCACTCACATGCTATGCAGGACTGGTAGGGCACTCCAATGGCTGTGCAGGGCTTGGTAGGGCCTACAATGGCTGTGCAGGGCTGGTAGGGCATTCCATGGGCTGTGGCAGGGATGGTAGGACACCCCATGGCGCGCAAGGGTGGTAGGACACTCCCATGGATGGCTGGGCTGGTTTACTGGCAACTCCCATGGCGTGTGGGATGGTAGGGCCACTCCCATGGCTTCAGGGTGTAGAGACACTCCCATGGCTGTGCAGGCGGGTAGGGCACTCCCATGGCTGGGTAGGCTTGATAGGCCATCCCATAGCGCGCAGGGATGGTTAGGACCACTCCCATGGCTGTTGCAAGGGCTGGTAGGGCATCCCATGGCTGTGCAGGGAGGGTGGTAGGGCACTCCCAGGGCTGTGCAGGGCTGGTTAGAGGCACTCCTAGGCTGTGCAGGGCTGGTAGGGCAACTCCCATGGCTGTGCCAGGGATGGTTAGGGCACTCCATGGCTTGCAGGGCTGGTAGGCCACTCCCACGGCTGTGTAGGCTTGATAGGGCACTCCCATAGCTGCGCAGGGCTGGTAGGGCACTCCCATGGCTGTGCAGGGCTGGTAGGCCACTCCATGCGTGCAGGGATGTAGGGCACTCCCATGGGATGTGTAGGTTGTGATAGGGCACTCCCAAGGTGCGGCAGGGCATGGTAGGGACATCCCCCCCCCCTGGATGTTCAGGGCTGGTTAGGGGGGCACTCCATGGCTGTGCAGGGCTGGAGGGGCACTCCCAGGATGTGCAGGGCTGGTAGGGGCACTCCCATGGCTGTGCCCAGGCTGTAGGGCACTCCAATGGGTGCAGGGCTGGTAGGCACTACTGGATGTGCAGGGCCTGGTAGGGCACTGCAATGCTGTTGAAGGGCTGGTTAGGCCACTACCATGTCTGTGAAGGGCTGGTAGGCCCTCCAATGGCTGTGCAGGGCTGGTAGGCCACTCCTATGGCTGTGCAGGGCTGGTAGGACCTCCCATGGCGTGCAGGGATGTGGTTAGGGCACTCCCATGGCGCGCAGGGATGGTAGGGCACTCCCATGGCTGTGCAGGGCTGGTAGGGCACTCCCATGGCTGTGCAGGGCTGATAGGGCACTCCCATGGCTGTGCAGGGCTGGTAGGGCACTCCTATGGCTGTGCAGGGCTGGTAGGGCACTCCCAGGCTTGGCAGGGCTGGTAGGCACTCCCATGGCGTGCAGGGTGGTAGGGCAACTCCTATGGCTTTGCAGGGCTGGTAGGGCACTCCCATGGCTGTGCAGGGCTGGTAGGGCACTCCCATGGCTGTGCAGGGCTGGTAGGCCACTCCCACGGCTGTGTAGGCTTGATAGGGCATCCCATACTCGCGCAGGGAATGTAGGCACCCTCCCATGGCTGTGCAGTGCTGGTAGGCCACTCCATGGCGGCGCTGTGCAGGGCTGTGGTAGTTTAGGGCAACTCCCATGGCTGTGTAGGCTTGAAAAGGGCACTCCAATAGCTGCGCAGGGCTGGTAGGGACATCCCATGGCTGTTAAGGGCTGGTTGGTCGGCACTCCCATGGCTGTGCAGGGCTGGTTAGGCACCCCTGGCTGTGAGGGTGGTAGGGCACTCCCATGGCGTGTAGGGCTGGTAGGGCACCCCATGGGCTGTGCCAGGGGCTGGTTAGGCATCAGGGATGTGCAGGGGCTGGTAGGGCATCCCATGGCTGTGCAGGGTGGTCGGGCACGCAATGGCGTGTGTGCAGGGCGGTAGGCCACTTCCCATGGCCCTTGTGCAGGGCTGGTAGGCCACTCCCATGGCTGTCAGGGCTGGTAGGCACTCCTATGGTGTGCAGGGCTGTAGGCAACTCCCATGGCTGTGCGGGCTATGTAGGGCCACTCCCATGGCTGTGCAGGGCTGGTAGGGCCACTCCCTATGCTGGCAGGGCTGGTAGGACACTCCCATGGCTGCGCAGGGCTGGTAGGACACTCCCATGGCTGTGCTGGGCTGGTAGGGCACTCCCATGGCTGTGAAGGGCTGGTAGGCCAACTTCATGGCTGTTTGAAGGGCTGGTAGAGCACTCCCATGGCTGTGCAGGGGCTGGTAGGGCACTCCCATGGCTATGCCGGGACTGGTAGTAGGGACTTCCATGGCTGTGCAGGCTGGTTAGGGGCACTCCCATGGCTGTGCAGGGCGGTAGGGCACTCCCCATGGTCTGTGCGAGGGCTGGTAGGACACTCCCATGTGCGCAGGGTGTAGGACACTCCATGGCTGTGCTGGGGCTGGTAGGGCACTCCCATGGCTGGCCTGGGCTGGTAGGCCACTCCCATGGTTGGCAGGGCTGGTAGAGCACCCTCCCATTTGGGGGGGCTTTGTGCAGGGCGCTTGGTAGGCACCTCCATGGCTGTGTAGGCTTATAGGGCAACATCCCATAGCGCGCAGGGAGGTAGGGACACTCCCATGGCTGTGCAGGGCTGTAGGGCACTCCCATGGTGTGAAGGGCGGTAGGGCACTCCCATGGTTGCAGGGCTGGTAGGGCATCTATGGCTGTGCAGTGATGGTAGGGGCACTCCCATGGATGTGCCAGGGATGGGTAGGGCACTCCCATGGCTGTGCAGGGCTGGTAGGCCACTCCCACGGCTGTGTAGGCTTGATAGGGCACTCCCATAGCTGCGCAGGGCTGGTAGGGCACTCCCATGGCTGTGCAGGGCTGGTAGGCCACTCCCATGGCTGTGCAGGGATGGTAGGGCACTCCCATGGCTGTGTAGGCTTGATAGGGCACTCCCATAGGTGCGCAGGGCTGGTAGGACACTCCCATGGCTGTTCAGGGCTGGTAGGGCACTCCCATGGCTGTGCAGGGCTGGTAGGGCACTCCCATGGCTGTGCAGGGCTGGTAGGGCACTCCCATGGCTGTGCAGGGCTGGTAGGGCACTCCCATGGCTGTGCAGGGCTGGTAGGGCACTCCCATGGCTGTGCAGGGCTGGTAGGGCACTGCAATGGCTGTGCAGGGCTGGTAGGCCACTCCCATGGCTGTGCAGGGCTGGTAGGCCACTCCCATGGCTGTGCAGGGCTGGTAGGCCACTCCTATGGCTGTGCAGGGCTGGTAGGACACTCCCATGGCTGTGCAGGGCTGGTAGGGCACTCCCATGGCTGTGCAGGGCTGGTAGGGCACTCCCATGGCTGTGCAGGGCTGGTAGGGCACTCCCATGGCTGTGCAGGGCTGATAGGGCACTCCCATGGCTGTGCAGGGCTGGTAGGGCACTCCTATGGCTGTGCAGGGCTGGTAGGGCACTCCCATGGCTGTGCAGGGCTGGTAGGGCACTCCCATGGCTGTGCAGGGCTGGTAGGGCACTCCTATGGCTGTGCAGGGCTGGTAGGGCACTCCCATGGCTGTGCAGGGATGGTAGGGCACTCCCATGGCTGTGCAGGGCTGGTAGGCCACTCCCACGGCTGTGTAGGCTTGATAGGGCACTCCCATAGCTGCGCAGGGCTGGTAGGGCACTCCCATGGCTGTGCAGTGCTGGTAGGCCACTCCCATGGCTGTGCAGGGCTGGTAGGGCACTCCCATGGCTGTGTAGGCTTGATAGGGCACTCCCATAGCTGCGCAGGGCTGGTAGGACACTCCCATGGCTGTTCAGGGCTGGTAGGGCACTCCCATGGCTGTGCAGGGCTGGTAGGGCACTCCCATGGCTGTGCAGGGCTGGTAGGGCACTCCCATGGCTGTGTAGGGCTGGTAGGGCACTCCCATGGCTGTGCAGGGCTGGTAGGGCACTCCCATGGCTGTGCAGGGCTGGTAGGGCACTCCCATGGCTGTGCAGGGCTGGTAGGGCACTGCAATGGCTGTGCAGGGCTGGTAGGCCACTCCCATGGCTGTGCAGGGCTGGTAGGCCACTCCCATGGCTGTGCAGGGCTGGTAGGCCACTCCTATGGCTGTGCAGGGCTTGTAGGCCACTCCCATGGCTGTGCAGGGCTGTTAGGGCACTCCCATGGCTGTGCAGGGCTGTTAGGGCACTCCCGTGGCTGTGCAGGGCTGGTAGGCCACTCCCACGGCTGCGTAGGCGTGATAGGGCACTCCCATGGCTATGTAGGGGTGATAGGGCACTCCCATGGCTGTTTAGGGGTGGTTATCAGCATCTATTGCGTTTCACTCGATCCTTACGCCTTGGTGACTACTTCTGTACACCCTTACAAACGATAGCTGTATACAGTAATTTCTTTTCTGTTGCACTGTGTCATCATCTATGACACAGTGACAGCTTCACTGTAGAACTTTGTCATCTTCCATGACACAGTGACAGCGTCCCGGTGTATCTTTGACCGCGCTGTATAGCCACGTCTCAACCCTGTTAGGTTTTACGCTGGCTCTGACTCTGATGTGTTTTCTTTAAGGTGTTCTCACACCAGTTGTAAATATTCTCATCTTGCATTGAGATCTGTGCGCTGCCGCTGCAAATCGTCTGAAGTGTTTAAGCTGATAGGTTCTGGGTTACATCGTGCTTCCTCTGCTTACAATGCAACTTCCTTGAGCTCCCCCGGCCAACTTCGAAAAGCTCACTTGGACCAATGGAGTTGAGTGGTCTACTCAGATTACTCACCTCGTTGTTCTCAATGGTTGCGATGTCGTGCTGGCTCCTGTGCGGACTCCTCTTGACAGCTGGCTTGATGTTCGCGCGCCGAGCGCCTTTTCTCCTCCTGATGAGGTCGCTTCTGCACATGCGGGAGCTATCCCCCTTCCTCCTTCCCTTTCCCCTTTATCCCCACCCCCTGTTTCTCACCCTCCTGTTCGTCGTCTCAGTCCCGCTGTTGAGAAGGTACTGATAACTCTGTGTGACGTCCAGACGCAAATCAGCCATCACTGGCGCTTTGGTGCGCCTGAGGAAGCTCAGTTCTATGACGACTGCCTCTCTGAGGGTACTGAGAGCGATGAGGAGGAGCCTATCCTATCTGACGTTGCTAGTGGAGAGACTGAGCTCGAAAGCGCTACAAGTATGGACATCGGTGGAGCCACGTCTTCTGCTGCTCGGGTACTTCAGGCCTCTACTGTCTCTCCAGTCTTTGAGGCTGAGGCTGTGCAGCCGGAAGCGCCTCTGCCTGTGAAGCCTCCCGCTTCGTTCCCCCAGTCTTCTTCTGCCACCACCGTTCTTGCTGGAAGGGCGGCAACTGGCAGAGTCTTGCGCTCTTCAGCGCCCAAAGCTCCTCCCAAGTCTATGACTTCTCCGCCTTCTCCTCCCGAGTCTCTGGCTCCTCCTCCGCCTCCTGTGGACTGCGCTCATTCTCCGCCCCCGCTCTATCCCGCTTATGCGGAATTTGACTGCCTGTTCACTGGAGCTCCAGTCCCTCCGCCATTGTCCCTGCGGGATGTGATGAACATTCGGCGTGCTCAGCAGTATGAACCGACACTGGACTCGACATTGTATGGTCAATTTGATGTGAGTGCTAGCAATATGCAAACGGGTCCTGTCAGGAAGTATTCTGAGCCGGGTAGAGAGGTTCGGGATTTCTTGGGCGATACTCTCCAACGGCTGAAGTATCCTGAGCGGGGTGGTGGATTCGGTGCGGGTTGGCGGTCAGACGTTAGGAAAGCGAGCTATCAGTGTGCCAACGTTCCTTACCCTCGCTGTCCTCCTGCGCCGGACTTTGACTTGCTAGTTGCGGAGGCTTTGGCCCAAGCTAGGATCATGAACCTAGATGACCAGCGACTGTCTGATGCGGGTATTGCGCGGAATATTTTCTGCAGGTCAAGGCCTCGTATGCTGTTCCCTCTGCTGCTCGACAGTCCTTTCCTGGCCCTGTTCCTGCCCCTTTCAGCACTGTTGCTTCCCTTGCTGTTGATCATGACTTCTCTAGCCCGCCTGCTTGGTCAGGACTTAGTAGTCTGACGGCAGGTAGGCAAAATACTGTCATCTTGCACACAATGCTGTCCCTGATTTCGCTTGAACTTTGTAAAGTGTATGAGATGTACCAGACCCCTGCTGATATCCTGAATGATATCAGCACTTGGGAATCCGACCACCTCAGCTCTGAAGTTCCTGTGCTGATGGAACAGCTGCGTAATGCATCGATGGCAACCACCAAGCGTGTTGATGAGTTCTTCCGGCGGGTTAGGGGTTATTGCAACAATCTGGGCCGGGCGAACGCACCTGTTGAACAGGATTACGCGATGGGTGTGATAGTGAATGGCATTCGCATGGCTCGAATTTAATGCTCTCCGCGAGCGCTTTGGATTGATGAGGCTGCAGCGTGAGCCACTGGACTATTGGGTTGTTTTTAGGGCTTACCATGAACTTGACAGGATAAACATGGAGCTTCCCAGGACGGACTCACGACGTCCTGGATGGTCCAGGACCCCTCCCCACTCTCCTGCCAATGCTGCTTTCCAGCATAAGCAAAGGCAGGGGATTGGTTCTAAGGTGTCTGGCTCTGTCAAGCGTGCCTTTGAGCCCTGCATCTGGGGGCCATGTCCCAACAAGAGGTCCCACAGTGAAGACAGGTGCTGGACCAAGCATCCTGAGCTGAAGGATGCCAAGGCTGTGCCAAGGGGTAACCCTGTTCCACAGCACTTGGCTCTTCCAGCTCAGCTGACTGGCCGGCAGTTGTCCTCACTGCAGGCTCAGCTTGATGGCTATGCTCTGCAGAAATAGGAGTTAAGCCCTGTCCTTTTCTCTCGTAAGTCTAAGTTCACAAATGTGAGTAGTCCTAGCACCACTGAGGGTGTCTGGCATATTGATTCAGGGGCTGGTCTGTCTACTACTGGTGATAGGTCACTTTTCTTAGATTTTCAGGCCTCTTCAAATGGCCCAGCTGTTAGATTTGGTGATGGGGTGATTCAACGGTCAGTGGGTAGTGGGTCCATTGTGTTATGTAGTGATCAGTTACCAACACCGATCGCTCTTACCAATGTCCTCTACATACCCTTCTGTCCAGTGAATCTCCTCTTAGTAAATGCTGGAGCTCATTCTCATCACTGCCGGATTTCCTTTGATAGTACCAGCTGCACTGCCACCCAGGCCTCTTCTGTTTTGTGGACCTTTCCTGCCTCTAGTGATGGTGTATATAGGTTTAACTGCAGGCCGTGTGAGAATTTAGATGGGTGCTCTATATCTGACCCTGACCTCTTTCCTGGTTTTTCACTTGATGTTGATGAGGATGGTGGAGTTCTTATTCCTACTACACTTGAATGGCTGTGGCATAGGCGGCTGGGTCACCCTGGCTATGACGCCATGCACAGACTTGTCAAGTATAATATGGTTAAGAACCTTCCCCTCACTAGACAACATGTGAAAAGACTGGAAAGGATCCCCTGTGATGCTTGTCAAAAGGCTAAGGCTAAACGTTTGCCCTTCCCTAAGGCAAGCACCTCAGAGGTTAATGCACCTTTGCAACGCCTTCATTTAGATTTGATGGGACCCTTTCATATTAAAGGCCTGCGTGGGGAGTATTATATATTGTGTCTCACAGACGAATTCTCCGGCTGTGCTGAAGTATTGGCTTTGAGATCCAGGGATGAGGCTCCCTTAGCAGTCCAGACCACCATACTTAGGTGGATGACTCAGCTACATGGGTATGTGTTCAAGTGCTTGAGGTCTGACAGGGCTAAGGAATTTTTGGTAAAGTGGTTTGAAGACTGGTTGAAGTGTATTGGTGCAGTACATGAGTTATCTCTGATGTATACTGCTGAGCAGAACGCCACTGTAGAAAGGTACATGGGGTCCTTCAGAATGTGGCCAGGAGCATTCATATTGAGTCTAAGCTGCCTAAATCCTTCTGGCCCTATGCCTTCCTCAGTGCCTGTTATCTTAGGAACCGCCTGCCCAATCAGGGAAAGAAAACTCCTTGTGAGTTATTCTATGGGGTAGCACCAGATGTTGCATTATTACGTGTGTTTGGTTGCCCATGCTATGTTACATTAGTCAATGGTAAAAAGCGTAATGAACTTGACGAACGGGCATTGTCTGGTAGACTGGTTGGGTATCCCTTGGTGAGTAAGGGTTATTATATTTGGGTTCCGAAGTTGCGCCAGGTAGTAGAGAGTCGTGATGTACTCTTCTATGAGCAGTTTAGTCACAACTGCATTCCTGGGCTCTCCCCTTATGTTATTGACTGATTTATATATTAGTCTCTGAGTTGGCATAGTGCACACCGGTACCTGTTCCCTCCTGGTCCCGTGTTGCCTGCCACCAGGCCACAGGCTAGCTGTGGCATGCACGTGACTGCAGTACCTTGCAGTACACATCTCTATTCTATATGATTGCGTCTGCCGCGCTTAATAGCATCTTCTCCGCTATCGTGCTTACACCGTTGTAAAGAACTTGCATTAAACCCTTATGATGAGGCACTGCCACGGCTGTGTAGGGGTGGTAGGGCATTTATTATTTTTATACATGAAAGTTGAACCTGAATTGGTGGATGAAGATGAAGCTGTTCATGAATCCTAATTCCTTTGAAGGATTGAAATACTCAATACAATTAATTTAAAAATGCGATAAGAATCGCACAATTAAATTATCATCCCGGATGAGATAATTATTTGATTATATAGTATAATTAAATGATCACTGTAGCACGAACTCAGGGCCCCCGCCGGAAAACGATTATTTTGGGTTTAGTTCATCAAGGATTTTTCTGTTTTAAGTCCTTCCTATCACGGTAGTGGCTCGGGAGAGTATGAGTTTCGGCCGGTTTCGGCCTAGTTTTGCTGCCCCCACGCCCCTACGTACATACGCGGGTGCACGTCTATACCTGCGCTAACTCATGCAGGTAGCATGGCTGGAGTGGATATTGGTGCCAATGGATTCTGGGGGGGGGGGGGGGGGGGGATTGAGGTCGTCAAGACCCATGGCCTTGCCATTGAGAATATTCGAGGATTGCAAAGGTCTGCATGGTAGATAGAAGCAGCAGGATTGCAGTTGAGCGATATTCTAGGCGGCATGGGTGTTCATGACGAAGACCAGCCCGATTTTAGACCTGCGAACCATCACATGGCATATATAATATATGAAAAGAAACAGGGACCGGCACCTAATATAAGTGTTTGAAAAACTAATATTTACTATTATTATTATAGTCTTATAGTGTCACAATAATATTAGTTTTTCAAATAAATCCAAAATTCTGGTGAGACGGCTCGTCCGATTAATATTATATAATATTATGTATTATATAATATTATTTATTCACTAATATTATATAACATAGCCGACCCCTACATATATTAAATATATCAAGAAACCGGGGTGAAAACAGGTATCGCCCCCCAACCAATAATCGGGGAAAGAGGTTTCTTTGCCGCGGTGCTGCCGCCCCTAATGTTCTGTCTGAATCAACTATTTCGCTAGGACGTCGGGAAGGTCATGCACTTAACACTTTAACAGAGAGCCAAAATATTGCTCGGCGAGTTCGATCGAGTTCATTTAGTGGGGTGTCGAATTCCAACTCACCAAGACTTCGAGGGAATCGACACCTTGGTCTGCGAGCTCCTGCGGTTTCGAGCGGCCACCCCTTCCAATTTTACGAATGGGAGGTACAAGCTCGACTCCTGGCGAAATGATCCAGCTATCTAGCGTTCTGAAAAGTTTCGCATGCGGCTCAAGATTTGTTCGCCCTGGGAAATTCAGATTCTAAAATGCCACTTGGCACGATGACAATGACACGATGACATGACATGACACGCGGGTGCTGTACTGCCAGGTCTGGAGATACTGCCGTGGGGGCGGGGGGCAGGGGCGGGCAGGGGTACCGAGCCCTTCTGATATGAGTTCGCTAAACCGGATATCCCGGTTTCTCTATTCTATTCTCTCCCCAGCACTATCCCGCACCTTGTCTTCTAAAGTAAGTGTTGCTGGCTGTTGCTGTTGCAAGGTTAATGCGCGGTAGATAAGTAGATGGTTGCATGTTCCGGAATGCCGCGTCAGATATGGGCACGACAACGCGAACCTACCTTGACCTTGATTGCATGGCTCCAGGCGCTCCAGCCTTATTCCCGCTCTCGCCTACGCAGAAGCTCACGAATAAGTAGCAGAAGTCCTCTGGGAAGATCGTTCTGATGGATGGCATTCCGTCTGTTCATGCTGCATGACTGCTTCCAGCCTGCATCACAAGTTCCCTTAGACTTTGTCAAACTGCGAACACATCTGGAGTCCACTAGTTCACCAGGATAATCTAACGCAATGGCCATTATCGCAAGCTGCCTGCATGCTTTGAGCCTTCACTATCGTCCCCAACCCGACCATCGCCCCCACCGCCTCACGGACAATCGCAGGTTCTACCGAGTTCTCAAAGCAAGCAGCATGGCCGACCAAATATCCAACAACACTGTCATATGGGGACTCTTCGCAGGTGAGCTACTGGTGATGCCCGAACCTGGTCTGGTGGGCCGCGCGAGCATGCAGATCTCGGTTTTGAGTGAGAAGTAACCTTCTTGTCAAGGTCCCCAAGCGCACGCAATTGATCATCCTGCATACCCGTCATACGTTGTTCTTGTTATCATCATCGCCATGCAGCACATCGTAAGATGCTCATAGCTCATTGCCCTTCGTGCCTGCCCTCGCTGGCATACCAAGTACCAACCGTCCATACAGAATACTACTTGCTACATGGCTCTATAACACGCATTATATAAGGCGTTCAAGCGTCTGCAGAATACATTTCGCCCCGCTGTGCCGGAAACCTAGTTTCGAACATCGTCTCATTGCCCCCACCCAAACGTTGTCCTGCTGCCGCTGGCCTACCTACCGTCCATGTCGGCAACAAACAGCTGGGATCCCTCGCCAACTTTGAGCTTCCGCGTTCCGAAGCGCGAAATCCTCGTCAACGCTCGAGCATTTCGAAATTTCCTCGGTCAAGGCATCCGCCGTAACTTCTGAGTTTGTCGAGTCACTGATGCCTCGCTGGCACCGACTTCTTTGTTGCATGGGCGGAGCCTGCCGAACTCCTATACAAAACTAGAGGTGACCGCCCTATCGGGCGGTCACCTCTCGCACGGTCGTGGTTATGTGGGTCTGTGTCTCGGTCTGGGTCTGTGCCTCGGTCTGGGTATCGGTCTGTGCCTCGGTCTGGGTCTCGGTCTGGGTCTGTGCATCGGTCTGGGTCTCGGTCTGGGTCCGTGTATCGGTCTGGGTCTCGGTCTCGGTCTCGGTCTCGGTCTTCTGCGTCTCGAAGCTTCCATGCGGCATCCGCAGGTCATGCGCAACGCCGGCTGGCGTCGCCCGAGGGCGCCCACGGGCGCCGAACCCTTATGTTAAATTGCTCCTCCTCCTCCAGTGTGAGCGGTGTAACCGTGGGGTATCTGCTTAGTTGAAGGCGCGGTGACCAACATATATTCCAGTCATACAGAACACAACAGGTTTCCTCCTGCAATCATCACTGCGATCACCACGCTTATTGAGGTTTTCATACATTTCTGGCCGTTTTTGGAAAATAGCTACCCAGCTACCCAGCTACATAGCCTTTTCGGGGGGTGGGCAAACATAAATGAAAACCGCTATAAGACAAATGCATTCGCATTTTTGATTGATCTCATGGTCTACTCACAAGTAGTATCAACACTACTTCACCACACTCCTGAGTACAGAACACAATCGGATGGATGTAGACAGTTTGAAGACATGCCCAGGTCAAGGCATTTATGAGTAAGGGAGGAGTAAACTACAGCAATAGCTGAATCTAAAATTAGGGTTGAAAAAATGTATGTCCCAGGCAAATAACAGCACCATAAGCCTTGGTACGAGTACAAAGAATTGAGGCTTTAACTTGACAATTTCAATCGTCAACTTAACGGCGTGTTCATATTCCACGACCGAATAAACGTCAACAAGTGAGAGCTAGAGCAATGTGTTTGCTTTTGGCTACCAGCACCTGCTTCTAGGCAGCTCCTTGAGACTGCCACTGAGCCAAACCCAAAGATTCCAGGAGCACTGGAAAGCTGACAAAGAGCCTAGGGGCCTGCCCAAAAGCTGCTGCTCATAGCTGAAAAGAAAAAATACGAGCTAGAGTGTAGTAGGGCTCAAACAAGTGTATTTGTCTGCAGACCAAAACTCCAAATTTATGACACGAAATTACTTGAAATACCCAAAGCGAAGCATCCAATTGTTTCAAAGTGTTAAACAATTTGAAAATTTGAACATCCAAGAATTGCCACAGAATGACCTCTAAGGACGTGCCCAATGGGTATTAAGGGAACCGCGTCGTAAGTATGCGATGGAGAAGTGTTAACTTACTGTCCCTGGATCTACGAATTTACCAAATTGACTGATTTCTGTCTCTGGAACAACAACTAGACGGCCCTTGGTGCTATGGCCTCGAGATTTCTCATGGTCTTCAGCAAAAACAACAACATTCAGAGCACTCTTCTTTACACAACAAGTTATATGCACCGTCGCATGTTGCGCTAAACATTAGCGGAGAGTGTTTGCGACGGAGAGACAGGTGGCAACGGAAGCGAGTCAGTTACGAGGCTGTTGGCTGACGTATCAGGCTTCGTCTCGTTTATACGGTCGTACACACAGATGGACAAATGGGTACCCTTGGGGCTCCCGCCCCCTTGAAGAGGGGACTCCGCCAAAAAATAAAATACTCATTCAGAATCTTCCGAACGGTGATGGTTGTGGTGATGAGGATGGGCATGAGGGTGATGGTGGCGATGAGGGGGGTTGCGGTGATTGAGATGAAGGTGCTGATGGTTGTGTTGTTGATGATTGAGTTGCTTGTGGTAAAGATGACAATGATTACCTGAAGGTCAAATCATACTCATTTAAAAGTAAGGCAAGGCAGAAGCCGGTAGCACAAGGCACCAAGTATACCCAAACCAATCTAGATAGGGTTGCAAGTGCCTCCCTTATATCCCCTGCTTGCAGTCTCTGTGCTTGAGGTAGCACAAGGCATCAAGTGATGTAGCACCAAGTATCCCCAACCCGATCTAGATAGGGTTGCAAGAGCCTCCCTTATATGATATATCCCCTGCTTGCAGCCTCTGTGCTTGAGGTAGCACAAGGCACCAAGTATCCCCAACCCGATCTAGATAGGGTTGCAAGAGCCTCCCTTATATGATATATCCCCTGCTTGCAGCCTCTGTGCTTGAGGTAGCACAAGGCACCAAGTATCCCCAACCCGATCTAGATAGGGTTGCAAGAGCCTCCCTTATATGATATATCCCCTGCTTGCAGTCTCTGTGCTTGAGGTAGCACAAGGCACCAAGTATCCCCAACCCGATCTAGATAGGGTTGCAAGAGCCTCCCTTATATGATATATCCCCTGCTTGCAGTCTCTGTGCTTGATGTAGCACAAGGCACCAAGTATCCCCAACCCGATCTAGATAGGGTTGCAAGAGCCTCCCTTATACCCCCTGCTTGCAGCCTCTGTGCTTTAGCTGAGGGTGGTGATGGTTGTGTTGTTGATATCAACCTATCCAACCTGCCTGAAGCTTGCCAACCTATCCAACCTGCTTGCAGCTGCTGCTATCAACGCAGACCGCAACCTATCCAACCTGCCTGAAGCTTGCCAACCTATCCAACCTGCTTGCAGCTGCTGCTATCAACGCAGACCGCAACCTGTCCAACCTGCCTGAAGCTTGCCAACCTATCCAACCTGCTTGCGGCTGCTGCTATCAACGCAGACCGCAACCTATCCAACCTGCCTGAAGCTTGCCAACCTATCCAACCTGCTTGCAGCCTCTTTGGTTGAGCTTACTGCCGCTGCTTTGAACTGCGATGAGGGGGGTTGTGGTGATTGAGATGAGGGTCGTAATGGTTGTGTTGTTGATGATGATGATAATGATGCTTGTGGTGAAGATGGCATTGATTGCTATATACCCATCAAATGCCAGCATGTAAACCACCCCATATACCTCCTGCTTGCAGTCTCTGTGGTTGAGCTAACTGCTGCTGCTGCTGCTGCTGCTGCTGCTATCAAATGCGATGAGGGGGGTCGTGGTGATTGCGATGAGGGTGCTGATGGTTGTATTGTTCATGACTATGATGCTTGTGGTGGTACTGATTGCTTGATACCTATCCAATGCCAACATGTAAACCACCCCTTTTACCTGCTGCTTGCAGCCTCTGTGATCGAGCTTACTGCCGCTGCTATCAACTGCGATGAACGCAACAGCTGCAAGGACGAGCACGGCTGGGCTGTGGCTGCAGGGTCAGTCAGTACTGCATTCACCATGATCCTCCTTATAGGCACAGTCCTCCCTAGGTACGTGTGGCTGCTGGGTCAGTCAGTACTGCCTTCACCATGATCCTCCTTATAGGCACAGTCCTCCCTAGGTACATGTGGCTGCTGGGTCAGTCAGTACTGCCTTCACCATGATCCTCCTTATAGGCACAGTCCTCCCTCGGTACGTGTGGCTGCTGGGTCAGTCAGTACTGCCTTCACCATGATCCTCCTTATAGGCACAGTCCTCCCTAGGAACGTGTGTCCCCTTCTCAAGCCAACAATAATGAAGTCAACTAACATGATAGTAGAGTCAACAATAATGAAGTAAACTAAAATGATAATGAAGCCAACAATAATGAAGTCGACTAAAATGATAGTAGAGTCAACAATGATGAAGTAAACTAAAATGATAGTAAAGTCAACAATAATGAATTCAACTAAAATGACAATAGAGTCAACAATGATGATGTCAACTAAAATGAAGTCAACTAAAATGATAAGCCAACAATAATGAAGTCAACTAACATGATATTAGAGTCGACAATAATATGGTCAACTAAAATGATAATGAAGTCAACTAAAATGATAGTAGAGTCAACAATGATGAAGTAAACTAAAATAATAATGAAGTCAGCAATGATGAAGTAAACTAAAATGGTAGTAGAGTCAACAATAATGAATTCAACTTAAATGAGAATTTAATTGACTAAAAATGACCTAAATCGACCAAAATCGGAATAAGGATCCTGTTTTGGGAAAGGGAAGAAGGAGAATTAAAAGAAAAAGGAATACGATTTCCTCTTTTTGATTTGAAAAAAACATCCCTGTTGAGCATCCTGTACCAGCCATCCATCAATTAATATGCAACCCAGGAAATCATTATAGATAAGAGGCACACCTTGAAATTAGATATGGATTCTGGGTCTCCACTCTATGGAGCGGGCAATGGCATCCTCAGAATTACCAAACAGGGGTTGTGTGATAGTCAAAATACTCACCCATTCACCCACCCATTCACCCACCCACCCACAATACCCATCCATTCACCCACCCATACCCACCCATCCATACCACCCATACTCACCCATTGAACCACCCATTGAATCACCCATATACCCATCCATACCACCCATTCACCCACCTAGACCCTCCCATGCATACCCATCATTACCACCCATACTCACCCATACATAACCACCCACATTATCGACCCATACACCCACCCATACCCCCCCCCCCCCCCCCCCCCCCCCCCTAGGTCTTCAGGGGTGCCAATGAACTGCCCTTGTCAACACAATCTCAATGAAGTCAAATACAATGGGTGAATAACGAAATGAATATTTTGTTCCTCTCTCATTTTAGTTGGCTTCATTGTTGTTTTATTTTAGTCAGCGTATATTTCACTTTTGTTTAACCTTCCAGGAGGAGCCCAGGCCTCTAATTTTTTACTTCTCCCCAGGAGGATGAAAAAAAGATCTCTCCCCCCCTGCCTAAAAAAACTGAGAAGGGCTGCTCCCTCCCCCCCCCCCCCCCTTAAACACATTAATTTCGTTCTTCACCCATTTTAGATCACTTCATCAAGAGGAGCCCAGACCTCAAAATGTTTACTTCTCCTGATTAATTTAATCTGCGAATGGGGCTATATAATGGCGTTGTTTTAGCCACTTTCAGGTCATTCTTCAAGGGCTGTTTAATTGGCACCACTAAAGAACCATAGGGGGTGTATGGGTGGGTGGATAATGTGGGTGAGTACGGGTGGTAAGGATGGGAGGTATGGATGGGAAGGGTAATGTGGGTGAATGGATGATATGTACTTTGACTGTCACACAATCCCTGTTTGGCAGTTCTGAGGATGCCATTGTGTGCGCCATAGTGTAGGGGTGGGGGGGGGGGGGGGTCAGCCCTCAGTTTTTTTAGGGATAGGTGTCCAATTCTTTTTTACTCTGCCTTCATCCAATTCTGCTTTGCCTACTTAAGCACCTATTCATCTTCTGATGATGATGCCAATATATAGTAAGGTATATATGGTATATATTAGTAGGATAGGGCGATGCTCTCCTCCTAGATTTGAGTGTTTTCTTAGGAATTATTAATTGTTATATCTTGTGATATTTCAGCTAAAATTGAAAATTGTAGCTATTGGAAACCCAAGGGCGTAACCATATATATATTGGTAGGATATGGATCGCACCATGAAAGGTAATGATAACGCCTGGTGGGGCGTGGTATTAAGGGGACCCGTCGTACGCAGGTAGAGAGCGGTCTTCTACCTCAACTGGACAGCTACCATCGCGGTTGACAACAACCTGCAACGCTTAGGGCGACCGTAGGGGGAATCGAACCCCCAACCCTACATCCTCAAAGCGACTTGGTGTACCACTACACCAATTGATTAGCTGAAAGGGGCTATCGCACCATGAATAGAAAATAAGCGTGATTTGTCATACATGACATGCCCCCCCCCCCCCCCCCCCCCCCCCCCCCCTGCACTTCCCCAGCTTGTCTGGCCTGAAACCTAAAAAGTGAAATTGTAAATGTGAAATGTCTTCTGTAGAATGTGTGGCAGGGGGCTCCAGGGCTTTTTATTTCCACTATACCGGGGCTAGTGGTGGGTGGTTAGTGGTGGTGGGTGGGTGGGTGCGTAGTTGCAGGGGGCTCCAGAATGTGGCAGGGGGCTCCAGGGCTTTTTATTTCCACTATACCGGGGCTAGTGGTGGGTGGTTAGTGGTGGTGGGTGGGTGGGTGGGTAGTGGCAGGGGGCTCCAGGGCTTTTTATTTCCACTATACCGGTATGTAGCGATCGCTACTTTTGACCCCGTTTTAGCAAAATTATCGCCATTAAAATGTACAACAAAAAGTTGTGTTGTCTTGCCCTACATGATTCTAAAAGGCTATAAAAGCTACACTGTCAGACACCCTGCACTTTGGACTTTATCTTGCATAAATAAATAAATAAGACGCCTTATTACGAGGCGAGAAGTTTAGAGGGCCAGCCTGTTTGCTTTCACTGGGGCCAACCACTTTATCCTGTATCACTACTGCAAGTGGGGGTTAATTTTGTCATGAACAATTCCTCTCTTTCTCCCGCTACCCTCCCGCAGCATGGCCGGCATCGCTGCGAAGCTCCCCCCCCTCCCCCTCCCCCAAGTTCCATCTTATTATTAAATAAACATTTCTATAGCAACAGGATTTCTTGCATTGAGTGAATCTTGCCTCCGTGTACTTCCCCGCAGCATGGCTGTGAAGCTCCCCACCCCCACCCCCTCCGTGGTTCATCTTATTGATAAATAAACATTATTATAACAAGAGGATTTTCTTGCATTGAGTGAATCTTGCCTCCGTGTACTTCCCCGCAGCATGGCTGGCATCGCAGCGAAGCTCACGCCCCCTATGTCCATCTTCTTATTCCTGTGGTGGATCCCTGGAGCTGTTGTTCCCACCTTCAAGGTGCGTGGGGTCCATAGCTTTTCTTTGTCTTTTTGGCTACGAGCAGCAGCTTCTAGGCAGATCCCTGAGCCAGCCACTGGGCAGAGCCCCCCCCCCCCCCCCCCCCGCTGCAAACTCACGCCCCCTATGTCTATCTTCATGTTCCTGTGGTGGATCCCTGGAGCTGCTGTTCCCACCTTCAAGGTGCGTGGGGTTCATAGTCTTTCTTTTCGGCTAGGAGCAGCAGGTTCTAGGCAGATCCCTGAGCCAGCCACTGGGCAGAGCCCCCCCCCGCCCCCCGCTGCAAATCTCACGCCCCCTATGTCCATCTTCATGTTCCTGTGGTGGATCCCTGGAGCTGCTGTTCCCACCTTCAAGGTGCGTGGGGGTCATAGTCTTTCTTTTTGGCTACGAGCAGCAGCTTCTAGGCAGGTCCCTGAGCCAGCCACTGGGCAGAGCCCCCCCCCCCCCCCCCCCCCCCCGCTGCAAACTCACGCCCCCTATGTCTATCTTCATGTTCCTGTGGTGGATCCATGGAGCTGCTGTTCCCACCTTCAAGGTGCGTGGGGTTCATAGTCTTTCTTTTCGGCTAAGAGCAGCAGGTTCTAGGCAGATCCCTGAACCAGCCACTGGGCAGAGCCCCCCCCCCGCCCCCCCGCTGCGAATCTCACGCCCCCTATGTCCATCTTCATGTTCCTGTGGTGGATCCCTGGATCTGCTGTTCCCACCTTCAAGGTGCGTGGGGTTCATAGTTTTTCTTTTCGACAAAGAGCAGCAGGTTCTAGGCAGATCCCTGAGCCAGCCACTGGGCAGAGCCCCAAGATTCAGAAGTGCTGGAAAGCTAATAGTGTCAGCTTCCTGATGCACTGCGTTGCTTTAGGTTTGGCTGCGTAGTAAGACGGGGGAGCTACCCAGAAGCTGCTGCCCGTAGCCGAAAAGGAAAGCTATGATGGGGTTATGCCTCGGTGTGGTGTGGGGCAGACCTAAGCCTTTGGAGGTGGTGGGTGGGAGAATACATAAATAAATTGGCGTGAGGTGGTGGGTGGGAGAATACATAAATAGATAGGCGTGAGGTGGTGGGTGGGAGAATACATAAATAAATAGGCGTGAGGTGGTGGGTGGGAGAATAGAAGTACGTATGAAAAATAGTTGGCCCGGTTAGGCTGACATATTTATGGCGGCAAGACCAAGACGCATGGGTTGGGAAGCTCCGGGTTAGGGTTGGGAGGGCAAGGGGTTATATTTACCTGTGGCAGTGTTTTTATTTTCAGCTACATTACATTACATGTTAAAGTCTACTTGACACCACAAGGGTGTATGAGACTCTGTGCTTTAACAAAAAGAAAAAGCGTCAGCGAAGCAAAAAACCCCATTACATCAGGGGTGTGTCGAGGACAAACAAACCAAACTCCCAACCACCCTTTTGGTGGCGCAGGTATTAAACCCCCTAGAGCAGGACCCAGGTCTGAACCACTAACAGCTACGAGTAGCAGCTTCTAGGCAGCTCCCCTGACTGGCTATTTGAATCAGGGAAACACACAGCTCAATCAATCTGCTGAGTGGAAAAGAAAAAAAACAGCAGAATGGATCATTCCATTAATCTGCTGAACATAGAAGTTCACTAGTAGGGAACGGCAATATGATATTATATAATATCATGTCATCGTATGATATCATACATTACAAGGGAACGGCAATATGATATCATGTCATCATATGATGCCGGCAGTCTGATTAGGCCAAGGGTGACCATTTATATACAATATTGTATGTTGCAATTTGTATTTTGTGTAATGGCATATAATATATATGATGCCGGCAGTCTGACTAGGCCAAAGTGACATCTGTATATATACAGGAGGCCAAGGGTGATGTCACTAGTCCCGGCAGTCTGACTAGGTCAAGGCCAAGGGTGATGTCACTAGTCCCGGCAGTCTGACTAGGTCAAGGCCAAGGGTGATGTCACTAGTCCCGGCAGTCTGACTAGGTCAAGGCCAAGGGTGATGTCACTAGTCCCGGCAGTCTGACTAGGTCAAGGCCAAGGGTGATGTCAATAGTCCCGGCAGTCTGACTAGGCCAAGGCCAAGGGTGATGTCACTAGTCCCGGCAGTCTGACTAGGCCAAGGCCAAGGGTGATGTCACTAGTCCCGGCAGTCTGACTAGGCCAAGGGTGATGTCACTAGTCCCGGCAGTCTGACTAGGCCAAGGCCAGGACTAGTGACGTCAGTATATATACAGTTCCATGTCCGTCTGGGGATAGCGCGTGCCCGGCGCTTGTTTGGGGCTTTGGTTCTTGCTGACCTGCCTTCGGTCAACATCATATGATATACTGGTCGCTACTAATTAGCAGATGATACAAATCAAAACAACCGATGAGTATAGAACTAAAACAGGTCCAAGGCGCGTCGCAAGAGACGCAGAAATTTTCTATCGGATTTCTCTGTGCTTAGTTCGGAGAAGTTTTTGGCTGGGCCCCCTCTTCAAGTGGGCGGGAGCCCTCATGTTTACCCATTTGTCCGTTCGACCGACCAACCATTCGTCTGACCGCGATGAAGCCTGGTATGTCAGCCAACCGTCTCGTAACTAACTCGCTTTCGTTGCCACCTGTCGCTCCGTCGCAAGCACTCTCCACCATTTTTTAGCATCGCAGGCGACTCTGCATAGAACTTGTTTTTATTCTGTCACCTGTCACCTGAGTAAGCTGAGTCACCTGTCACCTGAGTAAGCTGAGTCACCTGTCACCAGAGTAAGCTGAGTCACCTGTCACCTGAGTAAGCTGAGTCACCTGTCACCAGAGTAAGCTGAGTCACCTGTCACCAGAGTAAGCTGAGTCACCTGTCACCTGAGTAAGCTGAGTCACCTGTCACCAGAGTAAGCTGAGTCACCTGTCACCAGAGTAAGCTGAGTCACCTGTCACCTGAGTAAGCTGAGTCACCTGTCACCTGAGTAAGCTGAGTCACCTGTCACCTGAGTAAGCTGAGTCACCTGTCACCTGAGTAAGCTGAGTCACCTGTCACCTGAGTAAGCTGAGTCACCTGTCACCTGAGTAAGCTGAGTCACCTGGTACCTGAGTAAGCTGAGTCACCTGTCACCTGAGTAAGCTGAGTCACCTGTCACCTGAGTAAGCTGAGTCACCTGTCACCTGAGTAAGCTGAGTCACCTGTCACCTGAGTAAGCTGAGTCACCTGTCACCTGAGTAAGCTGAGTCACCTGAGTAAGCTGAGTCACCTGTCACCTGAGTAAGCTGAGTCACCTGAGTAAGCTGAGTCACCTGTCACCTGAGTAAGCTGAGTCACCTGAGTAAGCTGAGTCACCTGAGTAAGCTGAGTCACCTGTCACCTGAGTAAGCTGAGTCACCTTTTTGTTATTTCACGCGCATAAGCTTGAGTCTGCACTATTAGCACTGCTTCTCTTTTAGGTCACACCTGGCAGCTTCCAGCCAGCTCCATTGTATTAGCTATCAGAGCGAAAGGTGGCAGCGGATTTGAGTTCAGTGGACCAAAGCCAGGGTTTGCAACAGGGCCAGGGGCCAGTAAGGGCCAGGGTTGGAACGTGATGGACAAATAGACAGACAATCGGACGACGGGGTGAATCTGGGGGCTCCCGCCCCCCAGAAGGGGGGGCTCCGCCAAAAAATAGCGGAATGAACAACTCAGGAAATCAAGTCAAGAAATCAGCAAAAATCGATTCAAGAAATCAGCAGAAATCAGTAGATTCAGCAGAAATCAACTCAGGAAATCATCTCAAGTAATTTACCCAAGAAATCAACTCAATAAATCAGCAAAAACCAGCAGAATCAGCAGAATCAAAGTGTCAATATAAAGTATATATGGAACATTTGCAGAAGAAACAACTCATAATGGTGAACCTGTAGGATGTATATATATATATATGTATATGTAAACATACCGGAATTCTTCACCACCGAATTTCTGACCGGCGCCTTTTTAGCTACCGGTCGCCGTGTCACCACACGGCGGAGTTAATGAGGGCAAACAACGGTGGAAAATTACGTAATAATGCCCCCCTCCCCCTCCCCCTCCCCCTCCCCCTCCCCCTCCCCCTCCCCCTCCCCCCCACCAAAAAACAGGGTCCGGAGGGGTCGTATCGCCTTCAATTATCGCAGCAAACTCGAACAAATTTCGGCCCATTTCCTTCCCTTTCTTTCTTTCACGCACAACAATGTCGTCATCTTCCTTCCGCATCATGCTTCGAAGGAAATTCAAATAGGTTCAATCCTTCGTCGACTTTGTTTGCTTCTGCGCAAACTTAAGCACACATGGCGCTCAGGCTCATTGTGTACAAGTTGAGCTCTTCATCAGCGCGAAAGGGGAGCTCTTCAGAACGACGAGAATAGGAGCAATGCAAACCAGCGTTGGCGTTTACCAGATGCTGCTAACCCACAGCAGCGCGCGACCTACAACCAGGCCAGGCGGGAAGCTCATGCAACCAGTCCTGAAAGTCAACCTCTGCACCAACGTCATGCCATCGCATTGTCTGGTTGGCAGGCAATTATTGCGAGATATGTTTAAATTTCTTGAGACCTTCACTTACCCCTACGCGATATGGCCCTTGCACCCCTCATCCAATCCCTTTTCACTGTTTCAAGCATTGACACATCAGTTGCTTAGCATGTTGCGATAGAAGACTGGCTGAAATTTTCTGGTCAAAACAACAGGTGCAAACAAAACTATGTTACGCGCATAGAAAGAGCTGCAGGTATTTTGCTTTGCGAAATGGGATTGCGCACGCCCGGTATTCTCAGCGGGGTCAGCTTTTCGTACGTTGCTGGCAAGTTGGATCCGCAGCCTGCTCCTCATCCACTTTGTATTTCTGCATGATCTAGGCCCACAGCCAGAGTGAAATGTATGAGGTAGGGAGAAGGGGATTGCACGTGCGTGCCGGTGGTTGGGGAAGGAGAGAGTGGGGGGGGGAGGGTCAAGGGTGACCCACCCTGGGTGGGGATGACTGCGGTAAGGGGAGGGGGAAGAGAGACAAAGTGTGTACATGGGGTGGGGCCAGGGGCAAGGAGAGATCAAGAATTGTGCGGACGCTGTGGGTCTGGCTTGGGACAAGTTGGAATGGTATGTGTGTGATACATATGGGTAGGGGGGTACATACAAGGACGTAACCAGTTCTGTTACCCAGACCAGAACCCAGGGCCTGGGTGGGGGGTGGCCAACGGCCACACGGGCTACCGTACTAATATATATATATATATTTAAATACATATATATATGTATGTATATAAATATATGTATGTATATATATATATTATATGTATATATACATATAATATATATAGTATATGTATGTATATGTATATATATATACATTTAAATACATATATATATATATATATATATACATATATATATATATATATATATATATATATATATATGTATGTACGAGGGGGGGGGCAGGAATAAAGTTGGCTGACCGCACGTTCGGAAGTTGTTATTTTAACCCCCGGGGACCCCCTCCCCCTCTTTGAGACCTCATATCTAGACACCCAGACAGTATTACATAGTGAAAGGGGGGTCCATGAGCATCATCTCGGCAAGGCCTTTCCAACCATACAACCAAAATTTATAAATATCAAGTTTGGACAAAGCTATTTAGATTTTAGTATTTATACAAATTTCTTGGGCGCTCAGCAGTCGTCCGCGCCCTAGGAGAAGATCACGAAAATCGACTGAAGGCGTTTTTTATCTGTCTTTTTATCTTTATCATCATCATTATCATGGCTTGATCTACTCAACTTGTATTCTGGAGCCTGATGGTCGGCTCGGGTGGTGTGTGTGTTTTGGGGTGGGGGGGAGGGGGGGGAAGATGTGGGGGGGGGGGGCTCGAGTGCTCGACCCCAGGCTCGACTGCTTTAGAAACTTCGTACGGTAGGGGGCCGGAATTCAGAACGCGTTGCGCGCGCGCCTTTTTCCGCCCAAACTGCCGCTCGTTCCAAGCTGGACGCGAAGGTCTGGGTCACGTCCAGCCTGGATGTACCTTCCAGGAGATTCACCAATTACACCCTTGGTTTCACTAACTAACGACTTCAGATTTGTACTCTCGTCGAGACCTTCTCAATGGTGTACGTCACGCTCAAAAATTCGCACTGGCAAGAAAGTTACACGAGGTACAAATAAAATTGGGAAAACGGTCGGACCACCCCCCCCCACCCCCCCACCCTCGTATCTCGGCCGCCCGTGGGTGTATCAACATGATTTTTTTTGTATCGACTATTGCTCGCGGTTCTCTATCCATATCGAACGTGCGGTACGAAATCTTTTTCCTTGCCCCCCCCTCATGTATGTATATGTATATAAACACACATATATATATATATATATATATATATATATATATATATATATATATATGGGGTGTGTGCAGCGCTCAAGGCATGGGCAGCCTTGACCTGGGTGCATGGGCAGCGTGCCCTACCACACTCCATACAGCCTCCACCTTCCCACAGCCATGAGACACTGAAATAAATAACCCCCTGCAGGACCCCTTCCGCTACACCGGTAATGGATACTTTTCCTGCTGGGCCGCCTTCTTGTAAGTCTCTGCTACATAAATATACAGTAATATAAATACATAAGTAGTAATATAAATTAATAAATAGTAATAACACTGCTGGATAAATAACTGATTCTTACTCAATCACTTCTCCAGCTGGGCCTCCTACCTCTTGCAAGTCACTGCCAGAAAAATAAATAGTAATATCACTGCTAGATAAATAAAAAGTAACATGAATAAATAGTAGTATCACTGCTAGAAAAATAAATAGTAATTTAAATATTCATATCACTGCTAGATAAATGTAGAATAATTTAAATAAATGGTACTCCTTATTACGAGGCGTGAGGTTGAGGGGGCCAGCCCGTTAGCTTGCACTGGGGCGAACCGCCCATCAAGAAGCTTGCAGATATGACTGTCAATGGAATTGTTGTCTAGAATCTGACTCGATTACTGATTCTTTCTTGATTACTTCTCCTGCTGGGACGCCTTCTTATAAGTCCCTGTTAGAAGCAGTGTTTCTTTCTTCGACAACGCGTCGCCATTCCGTCGATTGGGACCCCCCCCCCCCGGACACCCCGATATCGACAAGCACTGCCCCCCGAACCCCCCAGGCTCCACGCTTCAGGCTCCGCCATGCGATGGCTACGCAACTTTCCTGAAATGAGGGTTGAGTAGCCCAAGTAGCTACTCAACCTGGACTACAGAAATCTGAAATAAAAAACACTGGTTAGGAGCATGTAGATAAGGCCGTCAATGGAATCGTTGTCTAGATTCTTACTTGATTCTTACTGATTATTATAATTATTGGAAGTCCCTGCTAGAAGCATGTAGATAACGCTGTCAATGGAATCGTTGTCTAGATTCTTACTTGATTCTTACTGATTATTATCATTATTGCAAGCCCCTGCTAGAAGCATGTAGATATGCCTATCAATATAATTGTTGTATTTATTCTTGCTCGATTACTGATTCTGCTAGGCCGCCTAATTGTTATTCCCTGCTAGATAAATACATACATAGTACACCTTATTGCGAGGCATGAGGTTGAGGGGGCCAGCCTGTTTGCTTGCACTTGGGCCAACCACCCATCTAGAAGCATGTAGGTACGGCTGTCAATGGAATTGTTGTCTAGATTCTTGCTTGATTATTGATTCTTACTTGATAACTATTTTTTATTGATATTATCCCGGATATTCTTTTATAATTTATTAACTTGAATGCAATCAGATATTATTATACATGCATTTATTATCGTTGCTTTTTATATTAGTTGCCGTCTCTTGTTCTTCAACACTGTCAAACCCCACTCCACCACACACTCACGTGTAAACACATAGCATATACCATATACCGTAAACACATAGCATATACCATGTACCGTAAACACATAGCATATACCATATACCGCAAACACATAGCATATACCATATACCGTAAACACATACCATATACCATATACCGTAAACACATAGCATATACCATATACCGTAAACACATAGCATATACCATATACCGTAAACACATACCATATACCATATACCGTAAACACATAGCATATACCATATACCGTAAACACATACCATCCCTATATGTTTCTTCCTCTCACAAATATTCTCACGCACTCGCTCTCACTCACGCACACTCCTTTTCACACACACAGTCATACACTCACTATCTCACAAACACCCACACACACTCATACACGCACTCTCACACACACTCTCACACACGTACTCTCACGTACACTCATACACACACTCACACACACTCAAACACACTCTCTCTCGCAAACACTAAAACATGCACACACAATCTCACGAAGACTCATACACACACTCGCTCACAAACACTCTCTCACACACTCAGTATCACAAACACTTTCACACTCACTGACACGCTCTCACACATATCAACTACTGTCGATCCGTACTACTTATACTCTTGACTCCTACTAATAATAAGAATAAGAATAGCTCTCTCTACCAGTACTACTACAACTAATAATAGCACTCTCTACCAGTACTAATAATAATAATAAGAATAGCACTCTCTACCAGTACTAATAATAATAATAAGAAGAATAGCACTCTCTACCAGTACTCATAAGAAGAAGAAGAAGAAGAAGAATAGCACTCTCTACCAGTACTACTACTAATAATAATAATAATAATAATTAGCACTCTCTACCAGTACTACTACTACTACTACTAATAATAATAATAATAATAGCACTCCCTACCAGTACTACTACTAATAATAATAATAATAATAGCACTCTCTACCAGTACTACTACTACTACTAATAATAGTAATAATAATAATAATAATAGCACTCTCTATCAGTACTAATAATAATAATAATAGCACTCTCTACCAGTACTACCAGTACTACTACTACTAATAATAATAATAGCACTCTCTACCAGTACTAATAATAATAATAATAGCACTCTCTACCAGTACTACCACTACTACTACTAATAATAATAATAGCACTCTCTACCAGTACTAATAATAATAATAGCACTCTCTACCAGTACTACTACTAATAATAATTATAGCACTCTCTACCAGTACTACTACTACTACTACTACTACTACTACTACTACTACTACTACTACTACTACTACTTATAATAATAATAATAATAATAGCACTCTCTACCAGTACTACTAATAATAATAATAATAGCACTCTCTACCAGTACTACTACTACTACTAATAATAATAGTACTCTCTACCAGTACTACTACTACTAATAATAATAATAATACGACTCACTCCACTACTGTGGATCTGTGCAGGCTGTCCCTCAAGCTCTTCATACACTCACACTCACTGACACGCTCTCACACATATCCACTACTGCTGATCCGTACTAATACTACTTTCGACTACTGCTTATAATACTAATACTAATTCTCACTCCACAACTATTGATCTGTGCAGGCTGTCCCTCATGCTCTTCCAGAGGATGGGCTTGCCCATGATCAAATATCTAATTGCGTAAGTTACAATGATAAAGTGCCTTATTGCAGAAGTTACTATGATAAAGTGCCTTATTGCGTTAGTTATTATTAGAAAGTGCCTTATTGCGGAAGTTATTATGATAAAGTGCCCTATTGCAGAAGTCAAAATTGCCCATGTTGTTTTATAGATAGGCTGTAACTCTACGGCAGCCTGCACCCTGTTCAGGTTGTTAAACAGGTGTTCAGGTTTTTGGACATCTGTTTGTGTGCATCATTGGTGAAACATGCAATTGTTGAACATGCAGGCGTTCAACACCCTGACCACCTGTTTAATAACCTGCTCGTGCTCTTCCAGAGGATGGGCTTCCCCATGATAAAGTTCCTTATTGCGGAAGTTATTATGCTAAAGTGCCTTATTGCAGAAGTTATAATGATTAAGGTCTTTATTTCGGAAGTTGTAATGATAAAGTTCCTCATTGCGGAAGTTATAATGATTAAGTTCCTTATTGCGGAAGTTATTCTTGCCCATGTTTTGTGTTGATATACATTCATACATTACATGGTCACCGGTGACCCAAGACAAGCCCCCTTCACACACATGTACTGCTGAGATGTACTTGCTTGCATTTATAATGTGTTGTACTGCATTGCTCGGCCCTATTTTTTGCTGCCGGTGTATAGCAGGGTTTCTTTTCAGTTCAGAAAGTGATTTTTTATAGCTTTGGGGGGTTAGGCCTCCTCCAGGGACAGAGTATTTAGAGCTGTTTAGGGCCATAGATTTGGGTTCTTTACAGCGGCAATTGGGGCAAAAACAGGTTCAAAAATAGAGAAAGCTGTGTAAAGCGAGGGGGAAATCTGTGGTGCCGTTTGGTGCTAAGGCAACCTTGCGAGCTTGATGGGCAACGGGGCTGTTTGACGCATAGCTCTGCAAGAGGATGTTGGGTGTGAAGTTGTGTGGGTCTGCAAGAGGATGTTGGGTGTGATGTTGGGTGTGAAGTTGTGTGGGTCTGCAAGAGGATGTTGGGTGTTATGTTGGGTGGGTCTGCAAGAGGATGTTGGGTTTGAAGTTGTGTGGGTCAGTTGGGTCAAAAATAGAGAAAGCTGTATAAAGTGGGGGGGAAATCTATGGAGCAGTCTCGCAGGGTGTTCAAGAAGTATTTTTTCGACACCCATGCTATTAAGTTTTATCTTTTGCCCTTACCCCCCCCCCCTCACTCATTGGCTTCTAAGGCCAATATCTTCCTCGCCAATGATAATTAGGTTCAGGGGCAGCCTGGTGTATTTTTTGTTCAATAAAGCAATCATAGCCAAATTCTTGAACGTTGGTGATGCTGCCGAAGACGGCGAGTAGCCGTATAGCAATTCAATGGATGATTTGGATTTGGGTGTCGTAGTTTGTAGTTAGTACTTTACCTACACTTGTGCAGGTCAAATTTTCGACCCTGTTCAAGGAGTTAAACAGTCGTTCAGGGTGTAAAACAGTTGTTCAGGGTGTAAAACAGTTGTTCAGGGTGTAAAACAGTTGTTCAGGGTGTAAAACAGTTGTTCAGGGTGTAAAACAGTTGTTCAGGGTGTAAAACAGTTGTTCAAGGTGTAAAACAGTTGTTCAGGGTGTATAACAGTTGTTCAGGGTGTAAAACAGTTGTTCAAGGTGTAAAACAGTTGTTCAGGGTGTTAAACAGTTGTTCAGGGTGTAAAACAGTTGTTCAGGGTGTAAAACAGTTGTTCAAGGTGTAAAACAGTTGTTCAGGGTGTAAAACAGTTGTTCAAGGTGTAAAACAGTTGTTCGGGGTGTAAAACAGTTGTTCAAGGTGTAAAACAGTTGTTCAAGGTGTAAAACAGTTGTTCAGGGTTTAAAACAGTTGTTCGGGGTGTAAAACAGTTGTTCAAGGTGTAAAACAGTTGTTCAGGGTGTAAAACAGTTGTTCAGGGTGTAAAACAGTTGTTCAAGGTGTAAAACAGTTGTTCAGGGTGTAAAACAGTTGTTCAGGGTGTAAAACAGTTGTTCAAGGTGTAAAACAGTTGTTCAGGGTGTAAAACAGTTGTTCAGGGTGTAAAACAGTTGTTCAGGGTGTAAAACAGTTGTTTAGGGTACTAAACAGTTGTTCAGGGCGTTCAACAGTTGTTCAGGGTGTTAAACAGTTGTTCAGGGTGTAAAACAGTTGTTTAGGGTACTAAACAGTTGTTCAGGGTGTTCAACAGTTGTTCAGGGTGTTCAACAGTTGTTCAGGGTGTTAAACAGTTGTCCGGGGCGTTACCGTAAACAGTTGTTCAGGGTGTTAAACAGTTGTTCAGGGTTTAAACAGTTGTTCAGGGTGTTAAACAGTTGTTCAGGGTGATAAACAGTTGTTCAGGGTGTTAAACAGTTGTTCAGGGTGTTAAACAGTTGTTCAGGGTTTAAACAGTTGTTCAGGGTGTTAAACAGATTTTCAGGGTGTAAAACAGTTGTTCAGGGCGTTAAACAGTTGTCCAGGGTGTTAAATAGTTGTTCAGGGTGTTAAATAGTTGCTCAGGGTGTAAAACAGTTGTTCAGGGTGTTAAATAGTTGTTCAGGGTGTCAGACACCTGTTTATGTATGTCATTGGATAAACATGCAATTGTTGAACAGGCGTTAAACAACTTTGGTGTCCAAGACCTGGGCGAATCTAAGACTGGTGGTGCCGGTGTGATTGGTTGTGGGTCGACATCTATGATTTGTGTTTTTATCCTTAACAATTTAAATGTCCTGGACCTGGGCAAATCCTAGACTGGTGGTGCCGGTGTGACTGGTCTTGGTGACAAATTGGCCTTAACGACTTAGGTGTCCAGGAACTGGGCGAATCTTACACTGGTTGTGTCGACGTGATTGCTTATGGGTCGGCACCTCCCGCCGACTGAACGGCGCCTACTCCCTTGTTCCGAGTTGGAAAGGCTCCGCCACATAACATCTAATCCTTCCAATCTATGGCTAATGTAGGGAGACACACGCTTTGAGGCAAAAATCCTCCTTGTCAATAATAAGATATTCTAGATCCAGTTCAGGGGTACCGAATATTGACAGTCGTGAAACGTTTTCCTCTGGTCAAAATAGAACCATCCCGGTTTCCCATTTGATTCACCCCTGTTGTCCAATTGAAAAGTAATGATCACGCCTGGTGGGGCGTGGTATTAAGGGAGCCCCATCTTACCGCGGTAGGGAACAGGCTGCTACTTTACCTTGGCAACAGTATCATGGCGGTTGACAGCGACCGCCAACACTAAGGCGCACCCGTAGCACCCGGCTGCTTCGTCGTTCAAGGAGCTCAGCCATTGAGCCATTCGTTGAACGGGATTACTTGCTAATGATAACATCTGGTGGGGCGTGGTATTCATGAACTAGTTGCTAGGTTCCTCGGGTGCCTTGTTCTCCTGCACATCCGCAGTTGGCTTGGGCACACTGGTCCATTTGATTCCACAGGACCAAAGCCAATTCAGTTACCCTCTCCGGGTCATCTATCAAATCTCTCACTATCTATCTATCTATCTATCAACCTATCTGTCTTTCTATTTACCGTATTCATCTACCAATCTATCGACGCATAACTGATTATTCCCCCCATTTGATTATACAGGGGCAAGGGTGACAAGAACTCCCCAAAGGTTGAGGCCGTCCAAGCTGCGCCAGTTGAGGCTGCATAAGTGCAAGGCCCCCTCATTGGTTGGCATGCATGCAGTATGCTTCTATGTGGCCAGACCTGTGGAAAGAAAGCAGTGGTGGTGGTGCAGTATGCTTCTGTGATGTAATTCCAAGCTGCGTCAGTTGAGGCTGAATAAGCGCAAGGTCCCCTTATTGGTTGGCATGCATGCAGTATGCTTCTATGTGGCCAGACCTGTGGAAAGGCAGCAGTGGTGGCGGTGAAGTATGCTTCTGTGTGTCCATCCAAGCTGCGTCAGTTGAGGCTGAATAAGCGCAAGGCCCCCTCATTGGTTGGCATGCATGCAGTATGCTTCTATGTGGCCAGACCTGTGGAAAGAAAGCAGTGGTGGTGGTGCAGTATGCTTCTGTGTGTCCATCCAAGCTGCGCCAGTTGAGGCTGAATAAGCGCAAGGCCCCCTCATTGGTTGGCATGCATGCAGTATGCTTCTATGTGGCCAGACTTGTGGAAAGAAAGCAGAGGTGGTGGTGCAGTATGCTTCTGTGTGTCCATCCAAGCTGCGTCAGTTGAGGCTGAATAAGCGCAAGGCCCCCTCATTGGTTGGCATGCGTGCAGATTGTATGCGTCGCTGGTTTGTGTCGGGTGGTTGGCATGCGTGCAGATTGTATGCGTCGCTGGTTTGTGTCGGGAGGCCCACCTCCTGGGGTGAAAAACTATTCACAATTTGAAAAGAAGAAGTATGCTTCTATGTGTCCATCGAAGGGTTGTCACCGCCCTCAATGTAATGCCGTTGTTTTATGTACCGGCAATCATAAGCGCAAGGCCCCCTCATTGGTTGACGTGCGTGCAGTACGCTTCTTTGTGGCCAAACCTGTGGAAAGAAAGCAGTGGTGATGGTGCAGTATGCTTCTATGTGACCATCGAAGGGTTGTCCCCGCCCTCAATGTTGCAGAGAACCCACTGTCTCGCCAGATGAGGAGCCCCGACACCTAAGGTTTTGGCGTCAGCCGAGACCTTAAGCCCACGCCACCTGCACATTTGTTACCGCCCTCAATGTAGCAAACCTCAGTGTTACACTGCTTACACCGGGGGTCCCGATCATACCTAAGGGTTTGGCGTCGGCCGAGGCCTTCGGCCCACACCACCTGCGCATGATCCCGTGACATGGGCCGGTCACCTCAGGTTGATAAGGGCGGTCAGGCCACGCCACCTGTGCATGGACCGCGACATGGGCCGGTCACCTCAGGTTGATAAGGGCGGTCAGGCCACGCCACCTGTGCATGGACCGCGACATGGGCCGGTCATCTCAGGTTGATAAGGGCGGTCAGGCCACGCCACCTGTGCATGGACCGCGACATGGGCCGGTCACCTCAGGTTGATAAGGGCGGTCAGGCCACGCCACCTGTGCATGGACCCGCGACATGGGCCGGTCACCTCAGGTTGATAAGGGCGGTCAGTTTGTTTATTGGGTCGCTGGTTTGTGCAGGGGAACCAGCCTCCTTGGGTGAACATCCTTTCGTAAGAAATCCTGACCGCCCTTATCAACCTAAGGTGACCTACCCATGTCACGGGATCATGCGCAGGTGGTGTGGGCCGAAGACCTCAGCCGATGCCCGACACTAAGGTATAATCGGGACCAGGGTAATTCAAAGCGCGCGCTTATGCGCTTCTGAGCGCTGACTTTTTGACCCCCTCTGCGCTTTAAGCGCAGTTTTTTGCAACCCCCTGTAGGCGCAGCAAGCAATTTTCGCGCTTTTTGCACTACAAAGCGCAGTTTTTTTTGTTTACAAGTGCGCTAATGCGCTGGCCAATTTGGCCATTTGAAGTACCCTGATCGGGACCCCGGTGTAAGCAGTGTAACAGTGGGGACTGCTACATTGAGGGCGGTAACAAAACAGAAACGAACACCTTTTCAGTCTGCATCTTTTAATGTCATGTGTCTATTAATGCCTTGTCTAAATTGTTAACTTGAACTTGTTTTTGGTTGGTTCTAAATTGTTATGTTTCTACCTATGAGAACGACTGCGTCCCTATGTTTACCATGCATTTGATTATATATCAAGGTACTATTAATATGACCAGGATATGACCTATTTCAATGTTTGTCTTCGAAACGCTAGAAATGTAATTATTTATGGCGACCAACACCTTCCCATGCTAATTTGGATTTCTGTTGTGGATGAGCAAGATTTGATCGGCTTGTCATATTTAGAAAACTTGACGTTGAACTTGGTTACATAGCTTCGGCCAGCAATTTGGCTCCTCGCCGTCTTCGGCAGTAAATTCTTTTTACTCAGAAAATGTAACGGCGANCACACACCACACACACACACACACACACATGGCTGTCACCCGGAGCCCTTAACGTCATGCTGTCACGCGTACAACACGTAAGTCAATCAACCAACTCATTGCCCCCCCCCCCCCCCCCCCCCCCCCCCCCCCCCCCCCGCACCACACACACACACACACAACACATGCTGTCACCCGGAGCCCTTAACGTCATGCTGTCACGCGTACAACACGGAAGTCAACTCAACCAACCACATTACCCCCCCCCCCCCCCCTCCACCGGATCTGAACAGGTTGCTGAGCAGGCTAGCTACCAGGGGGCAGACCCAGCCTGTCCTAGGCCCCCCTAATCACTCTGACCCCCATGGTCTCCCGGGTCAATTCCCGGACAGGGGGGGGCCTGCTGGAAAAGAGGGGGGTGCAGGGGCAAGCGAGAGACCAATGAGTGCTGCGGAGTGTATTGCTGCGTGTGACTTGGGAACCAACCGAATCACTGTGGATTCTCTTCCGCGTCCATACAGTGCGCCAGTGCCTAACTTTATACTTATAACCTTATATGCAGATCTAGATTGGTGTCTGTTAGTATGCATCCCAAAAAACGGGTGTGTTTTTGTATGCAAATATATGGGGACCAATGAGTACTAAGGAGTGTTTTGCTGTGTCTGACTCGGGAACCAGCCGAATCACCGTGGGTTAACTTCCGCGTCCTTACGGTGCGCCAGTGCCTAGCAAAATAGTAATGATAACGCCTGGTGGGGCGTGGTGTTAAGGGAGCCCGTCGTATGCGGGTGGGAAGCGGTCTCCTACCTCGACTGGACAAGCTACCATCGCGGCTGACGACGACCTGCAACGCCAAGAGCGACCGCAGGGGGAGTCTAACCCCCGACTCTTCGTCTTCCAGCAATCTGGTCTATCACTAGACCATTGTAAATCACTGAGAGGGGCTTAACTACATACATATACAAAATATGTATAAATATACAAAATATAAATAAACATAAATATAAACATAAATATACAAAATATAAATAAACAATACATATAGCATGGCATAAATATATAGCATGGCATAAACATAAATATGAACATAAATATAAAAAACATAAATAAACAATATGTTTAAATATACAAAATATAAATAAATAAATGCCTGGAAGGGCGTGGTGTTAAGGGGACCCTCCCGTACGCCGCAGCTAGGGAAAGTCACCATATCTATAAACACAGAAGTACATAGCTTATACATGCAGATATACATTGGTGTCTGTAAGTATGCATCCCAAAACCTGTATGAGTATGTGTATGCACACATACGGGGACCAATGAGTACTGGGGAGTGAATGCTGCATGTGACTTGGGAACCTGCTGAATAACTGTGGTTTTGCTTCCATGTCCATACGGTGCGCCAGGGCCTTACTATATATATATATATATATATATATATATATATATATATATATATATATATATATATATATATATATATATACAACTTTAAGTGCAGACATAAATTGGTATTTGTAGAACTGCATCTCAAACAAGTCATAGGGAGCGTCGCAAGTGATGCGGAAAATTGGTGGAGAGTGCTGGCAATAGATTGGAGCGGACCGAAGCCAGTTAGTTACATGCCCGTTGGCTGACGTGTCAGGCTTTGTCTCGGTCGCACGTCGGTTGCACAAACCAACAAACAAACAGACAACGGGGTGACTTTGGGGGCTCACGCACCCCAGAAGGGGGAGCTCCGCCAAAACCGTATGAGTATGTGTATGCATACGCACGGGGACCAATGAGTACTATGGATTGTATTGCTGTGTCTGACTTGGGAACCAGCCGAATCACCACTCCACACCGCACACCACACCACACATATAAAAAGCTGCAGGTGGCAGCTTTGGCAAGTAATGATAACGCCTGGTGGGGCGTGGTATTAAGGGAACCTGACGTACGCAGGTAGAGAACGATCTACCACCTAAACTGAACAAGCTACCATCGCTGTTGACAACAACCTGCAACGCTCAGGGTGAGCGTAGGGGGGGATCAAGCCCCCGCCCCCGCTTCGTTTCAGCGATTTGGTGTAGCTTGGGCAAAGTTCCCCTGCAACGTTCAGCTTCAGCCTGATGATCAGGGTACTACAAAGCGCGCGCGGCAGCGCAATTTCGCGCACGCTTTTTGAGCACCACTGCGCGTTTCGCGCAGTTTTTTCACCCCCCTGTGGGCGCAGCGCGCAGTTCTTGCGCTTTTTGCACTACAAAGCGATGACCAATTTGACGTTGGTGCGCTTTAAGCGCTGTCCAATTCGGCAAAATGTAGTACCCTGCTGATTATGTCTTATTGAAAAAAATAGTCGCTTTCTGTAATCATAACATTGGTTTCTACCTCTTCCCTTTTTCAACTGTTGATATCTCGTCTCGAGAAAGCAAATCAACCGAGATCCTAGATCCTAGACCATAGAACCCCCTGCCCGGAAAGAAGCTTTTGTCCCCCCACCCCCACCCCAGGCTTGCAGGCGGCAACTTAGGCAAAATTCCCCTCTGGCACTTCATGCAGAAGTTCCCTCGCATGAGACAAGGCCTGGTATCTGCTACCATCTTGTAGAGCCAATCAATTTGTGTGGTATGGCTGTAGCCACACTGCCATGCGATGCTGGCATTCAATAAAGACTGCATCATTTCATTCTGCAGTTCCCTCGCATAAGACAAGGCCTGGTATCTGCTACCATCTTGTAGACCCAATCAATTTGTGTGGTATGGCTGTAGCCACACTGCCATGCCATGCTGGCATTCAATAAAGACTGCATCCTTATATTGACGCTTAACTAAGCCTTGATCATATCTCTGCCACTTCCTTACAGACCCAATCGAGTCGTGTGGTATGGCTGTAGCCACACTGCCATGCCATGCTGGCCTTCAATAAAGACTGCATCCTTTTATTGACGCTTAACTAAGCCTTGATCATATCTCTGCCACTTCCTTACAGACCCAATCAATTTGTGTGGTATGGCTGTAGCCACACTGCCATGCCATGCTGGCCTTCAATAAAGACTGCATCCTTTTATTGACGCTTAACTAAGCCTTGATCATATCTCTGCCACTTCCTTACAGACCCAATCGAGTCGTGCCATGCAAGCCTTTAATAAATACTGCATCATTTTATTGACGCTTAATTAAGACTATATCCTCCAAATGTCTCCAACCCTTCTCAGAACCCTAACCCCAAAACGGCTTGCAAAACCCTAAACCCTAAACCCTTGTAGGCGGCAGCTTTGGCAAAGTTCCCATCTGGCATTTCATGCTGAAGTTCCCTCACATGTCTGACAAGGCCTGGTATCTGCGACCATCTTGCAAACCCGATTTAGTCGTGTGGTATGCCTGTAGCCACACTGCCATGCCATGCTGCCATGTCACTGTATCACTTCATGCTGAAGTTCCCTCGCAAGGCCTGGTATCCTCAAAAATGTCTCCAACCTTTTTCAGAATTCTTCAACCCCTAAAACAAAACAACAAAAAAACCTTCAACCCTTCAACCCTCCCACCTTCAACCCTTCAACCCTCCCACCTTCAACCCTTCAACCCTTCAACCCTTCAACCCACCAACCCTTCAACCCTTCAACCCACCAACCTTTCAATCCCCAATCCCCTAAAGGTGGCAGCTTTGGCAAAGTTCCCCTCTGGCACTTCATGCTGAAGTTCCCTCGTATGCGGCAAGGCCTGGTATCAGCCTTCACAGAACCCTTCACCACACCGGAGTACCGACTAGACCTGGTGTGTGCATACACCCGCCTGCATGGTATGGTCTTTGACGTCCCGCCTGGAACAAGGTATGTATTGTTTCGTGATTGTGTGTATGTGCGTGTGTGTTTGTGTGCTTGTGCATGTTCCGGTTGAGGTGCACACATACAGCCTTCCCAAAACCCGTCACCACACCCGAGTAGTGACTAGACGGTCTTTGACATACGTTTGGAACGAGGTGGCTATTGTTTCGTGTTTGTGTATATGTGTGTTATTGTGTTTGTGTGTGTGTGTTTGTGTGTGTGCCTCTGCCACTTCCTTTCAGACCCACTTGAGTCGTGTGGTATGCTACCAGCCACATCGCCATGCTGACCATCAATTTATATGTTATCACTTTATGGACCTTGAATTAAGCCTTGATCATATCTCCGACACTGCCTTTCAGACCCAATGGAGTCGTGTGGTATGCCTCTAGCCACATCGCCATGCTGACATTCAATTAAGCTGATCATATCTCTGCCACTGCCTTTCAGACCCAATCGAGTTGTGTGGTATACTACCAGCTACATCGCCATGCTGACCTTCAATTTATACGTTATCACTTTATGGAACTTCAACTAAGCCTTGATCATATCTCTGACACTGTCTCTCAGACCCAATCGAGTTGTGTGGTATGCCTCTAGCCACATCGCCATGCTGACATTCAATTAAGCTGATCATATCTCTGCCACTGCCTTTCAGACCCAATCAAGTTGTGTGGTATACTACCAGCTACATCGCCATGTTGACCATCAATTTATATGTTATCACTTTATGGACCTTGAATTAAGCCTTGATCATATCTCCGACACTGCCTTTCAGACCCAATCGAGTTGTGTGGTATGCCTCTAGCCACATCGCCATGCTGACATTCAATTAAGCTGATCATATCCCTGCCACTGCCTCTCAGACCCAAGCGAGTCGTGTAGTATGCCTCTAGCCACATAGCCATGCTGACCTTCAATAAATACTTCATGGACCGTCAACTAAGCCTTGATCATATTCCTGCCACTGCCTCTCAGACCCAATTGAGTTGTGTGGTATGCCTCTAGCCACATCGCCATGCTGACGTTCAATTAATACTTTATTGACCTTCAACTAAGCCTTGATAATATCTCTGCCAC
Organism: Chlamydomonas sp. ICE-L; assembly: GCA_013435795.1. Classification (NCBI taxonomy): domain Eukaryota; kingdom Viridiplantae; phylum Chlorophyta; class Chlorophyceae; order Chlamydomonadales; family Chlamydomonadaceae; genus Chlamydomonas; species Chlamydomonas sp. ICE-L. The sequence continues at coordinate 13,544,767 of JACBWV010000626.1, forward strand.
TGCCTTTTAGGCCCGATCGAGTCGTGTGGTATGGCTGTAGCCACACTGCCATGCTTACCTTCAATACAGACTGTATCACTTTATTGACCTTCAATTAAGCTGAACATATCTATGCCACTGCCTTTCAGGCCCAATCGAGTTGTTTGGTATGCCTCTAGCCACATTGCCATGCTCACCTTTAATTCTACATAACCACTTTATGGACCTTCAACCAAGCCTTGATCATATCTCCGCCACTGCCTCTCAGACCCAATTGAGTCGTGTGGTATGCCTCTAGCCACATCGCCATGCTGACGTTCAATTAAGCTGAACATATCTATGCCACTGCCTTTCAGGCCCAATCGAGTTGTGTGGTATGCCTCTAGCCACACGGCCATGCTGGCGTTCACTAGTGCTGACCTGGAGTTGTTTCTCACCTTCGACCCACTGACGGATAAGTCCAGCGCTATGAAAATATGTGACGGGCTGAGAAAGCACTTCACAGACAAGTCTGTCCAAGCCGACTTGCTTCTCCTCAACCCTTGAACACGTACCCATAGATCAGCCCAAGCCAATTTCGTTCACCTGAGCCATTGACTCGCCTTCAATGGTAAGACCCACTGACGGATAAGTCAAGTGCTATGAAGAGATGTGACGGGCTGCCAAAGCACTTCACTGACAAGTATGTCCAAGCCGACTTGCTTCTTCTCAACCCTTGACCACGTACCCATAGATCTGACCAAGCCATTTTGGTTATCTTGAACCCTTGGCAGGGGTGGTGCCAGAACACTTCACAGATAGATCTGCCCAAGCCAACCTGGGTCTGTTAAACCCTTGGCTGGGCTGGTGCCAGAACATTTCACAGATAAATATGTCCAAGCCGACTTGCTTCTCTTGAACCCCTAACCACGTACCCATAGATCTGCCCAAGCCAATGTGGTTCTCCTGAGCCACTGACTCGCCTTCAACGGTTAGACCCACTGACGGATAAGTCAAGTGCTATGAAAATATGTGACGGGCTGAGGAAGAACTTCACTGACAAATCTGTCCAGGCCGTTTTGCTTCTCCTCAACCCTTGACCACGTAGATAGATCTGCCCAAGCCAATTTGGTTCACCTGAGCCATTGACTCGCCTTCAACGGTTTGATCCACGGGCGGATAAGTCAAGTGCTATGAAAATATGTGGCGGGCTGAGGAAGAACTTCACAGACAAATCTGTCCAAGCCGACTTGCTTCTCCTCAACCCTTGATGTATCCATAGATCTGCCCAAGCCAATTTGGTTCATCTGAGCCAGTGACTCGCCTTTGCTTTTGCCAGTTTGATCCAGTGACGGATAAGTCAAGTGCTATGAAAATATGTGACAGGCTGAGGAACCACTTCACAGATTAATCTGTCCAAGCCCGACTTGCTTTTCCTGAACCCTTGACCGTGGTGGTGAAGTCAGAACACTTATAGAAGACAGATAAATCTATCGGAGCCAATCTGTTTCTCCTGAACCGCTGATCGGGGTGGGGCCAGAAGAATGGAAATTGATTGTGTGGTGTGAAGAGGTTGGAGAATATGAAAGCCTGGAAGTTACAAGGAATGAAAGCTTGGAAGGAAAGCTTGGAATAAGCTACAGGGACGACAGGGGGCGGCACTAAGTAGCCGCGCTCCACATTGAATTGGCAGTTTCCAGCAAATACAAACCCTGCCAGGCAGTGCATGATAGGACTTGTTAGTCATAGCCAGCCATATCATAACATAAACAACCGATTCCTCTTCTTTATTTGAAGTGCAAGGAAGATCCTGGGCTGTCTTGGTTTATTTCAAATGATTGTATCAAATTTGAATTTGAATTGCTACGTGATTTTTCAGCCAACTTTGGGCTGCTCGCAGTCCAATTCCAAGCCCCCCTGTGCGATGCCCACAGAAACGAGGGAGCATACTAAGGGGTTGGGCAAGTCCCTTTCGCCTATTTGGCCTACCCCTGACTGTAACATACATACGTACATACAAGGGGACTACTCTAGTTGGCGTCCCTGCCAAAGATGGCGAGCAACCTTACGGGTGGAGCCATGTAAAATATATTCTGTAACGTTTAAAAGCTTAAGCCTGCCGGGTGGTAATGCATACATGACATTGAGCAGGCCAGTGTTAACCCAAGACAAGTCCTCTCCACAACATCTGGGAGGGGTCCTCCAAGTAAATCCTCAGAAGAAGAAAGGCAATATAAGCAGGTCAGTGTTTACCCAGGACAAGCCCACACCACAACATCCAAGGGAGTCTTCCGACAACCTCTTTTAATCAACATAATGTGGATAGACGTAGAGATATAGATCTTGCCTTGGGTCGACTATGGCCTGCTTCAGGCAATGAAATGTATGTATAGGAAGTTAGGAACCACACAATCGTGTAAAAGTAGTCACTAAGTCCAGGCTTGTTTTTGAAATGAAAGGAGTTTAACCCCAAAGGAGGGGACTCCTCTCGCCAGGGTAGGACATAGGTCTTCCTGTAAAGTGCTGGCAATAACGGACGGTCGGTCTTAACGGAACTCGCCCTCAATACTGGTCTGTGCATACCGGAAGGGACTGGCCAAACCAACGGTGGGATTTTGGGGCTCCGGTGAATACCCCAAGAATACCGACCGGTGTGTCCTACTCAGCCTCTCGCTAGCCAAATGCAAGGAAAATTTTGTCGACAAGAAAGGAGCCATCCTCAATTATGTTACTGCCGATTATTTTGACAAAAAGCTGCAAGAAGGCTTTGATTTAAATTTAAAAACATTATGCCGAAGACGGCGAGCATCCTTAAAGGCTGAGTGCCTGGGTCCATGTAATCAAGTACAAGTTGAGAAGGGAGGAGCCATCCCCAACAAATCCGGTAAAACCATCTGTAGCTTGTGAGAGGGCCCCCCCCGTACCTTGATGACTTAGTCCCGAGTTTCAGATGCTTCATGTTGCCCACCACCTGCTTTAAGTGCCCCTTCCGCCTTCCCGACACCCTCTTTCTCCTCACTCTAAATCTCTACATCTGTCTCGCCATTAAACGGGGCTTAAGCACCAGAATTTTGCAAGAAAGAAAGGATGTTGTTCGCATGATTGTGCAAAAAAATCAAGTTCCGAGGTTGCTAGCCTCTCCCCCCTCGCTCCCCACTTCTCAAGCGCCTGCGCCTGCAGGTAGCATGCGCCATCCGACATCTAGGCTCGCTCATGTCGGCCCACTGGTTTCGGACGTTGCCAGCGTCATCCCCTCTCACACTTATCACTTAACCCCTCCTGCCCCCCGCCCCCCCCGCCCCCCCTGGAAGCTAATCTCCCTCGACCACAATGAGCCTGCTGTCTTCCTTTCCTGGTTTCGCCGAACGACGCAGCCGACCCCCCTCCCCCCCCCCCCCCCCCCCCCCCCCCCCCTCTCAAACCCCCTGGAAGCTAATCTCCCTCGACCACAACGAGCCGGCTGTCTTTCCTTTCCTGCTTTACGCCGACCGACGCAGCCGATCCCCCTCCAACCCCCCCACCCCCCTGGAAGCTGATCTTCCTCGGCCACCACGTGCCAGCTGTCTTTCCTTTGTACTTTATCTACCGATAACAGTATCCTCCAAGTAGACTTCAAACACCCCAGATCGCTCGACCCAGGTCCTGGATCAATGAGTGGCGCCAGCGGCAGCACTGCCTGTTTCTTTGCTTCCAGAATGGTGGAAGCTAAAAAAGTGTGTGCAAACTGCTCAAAGGGGGTGGGGGACGGCAAGAAGCTTCAACTTTGCCAGAGCTGCCGAAGTACCTCATATTGTGGAAGGGATTGCCAAAGGAGCAGTGGAGCGGGCACAAAACTGAGTGAGCTTTCCACCGTGCCAATATGCCTAGCCTGCTGTAACCATGACACTAGCTTGCCATGCATGACATGCTTGGTAATTAGCAGGCCATCGCCAGGCAATGACCATGACCATGCCATGCCCCCCCCCCCCCCCCCCCCCCCCCCCCCCCCCCCCCCCCCCCCCTGCCATGCTGTTAATATTCAGAGAGGCAGGAGGGATAGCGACAAACACATATCGGTAAAAGCCATTTTGACTCACTCCACTCTGGTTCTTGCTCTGCGCCCTTGGCCTTACTACCCAGGTTCCACCAATATTTTATGTCAAAACATAACTCTCGCCCCACATGACCTAGAGCATGTTAATGAGGGCATCTCCAAAATAACTGGTATTGAATGGTCTTCCCCTACTGCCAACGATCCAAGGAATCTTGATGACAATCATGGTGATGATATCAAATGTATTTCTTATGCAACCTGGATAAGGATGGCTGACAATAATAGTTCGTCCTATACTCTGTTGCTGAATAAAAAATATGATATCAAATGCATAGAAAGACTACGTCTTCGAGCTTACAATTTGAATGTTGAATTGGGCAGAGGCTCATCTTGGTCCAAAATAATATGTAGATGCTTTGATATGATAATTATACATGGCTGGGTCTGGCAGGGTTGGCTGGGTTTGGCAGGGTTGGCTGACAAAGTCACTGCATGATATACCTGTAGCTCATGAATCCTGAATCTTTTGAAGGATGGAAGTACGTACCAGAGCCAACTTATAAACAATGCAGAACAATGTGATGGGAATCGTAAAATCAAGTTGAAGTTGTTGCACAAACTCAGGGCCCCAATCGGTAAAAACATTGTTCGGGGACAAGTTCACTAGTGTTTCTCTTCTTTTTTAGCCCTCCCTAGAAAGAGCTTGGGCACTAGGCAGGTCCTTGTAGGCATTGGGGCTATCCCAGGACTGTAACAGACAACCAAACAGTCTAACAGACAACCCCCAAGGAGGTGGGCCTACTTGAGTGCGGCGATGTATCTCAAGGGAAAGAGCATATCACTTCGTAGACTATTGACTAGGAGTATTGAATTCTATTATCTCCATACAGCTCCAAAATGGCCTAATCATAGGGCTTTGGGGACAGATGGTTTTGACCTAGAAACGCATGGGGTGAATGGGGGATAATGCGCCAATGAGGATAGCAGGAACAGGAGGGAAAACAGGCAGAACAAGTTACGCGTCAAGCCACACATCAGTTTCTGCCCCTGCTCACACTCCACGCATGCTTGCACTCATCTTACTCATCTCACTCATCTCACCCATCTTCACGCATGCTTGCACGCAGCTCACTCAGCTCACTCAGCTCACTCAGCTCACTCAGCTCACTCAGCTCACTCATCTTACTCATCTCGCTCATCTCACTCATCTTCAGGCATGCTTGCACTCATCTCACTCATCACACTCATCTCACTCATCTCACTCATCTCACTCATCTCACTCATCTCACCCATCTCACTCATCTTTACGCATGCTTGTACTCATCTCATTCATCTCACTCATCTCACTCATCTTCACACATGCTTGCACTCATCTCACTCATCTCACTCATCTCACTCATCTTCACGCATGCTTGCATTCATCTCACTCATCTCACTCATTTAACTCATCTTCACGCATGCTTGCACTCATCTCACTCATCTCCAGCCATGCTTGCACTCATCTCACTCATCTCACTCATCTCCAGGCATGCTTGCACTCATCTCACTCATCTCACTCATCACACTCATCTCACTCATCACACTCATCTCACTCATCTCACTCATCCCACTCATCTCACCCATCTTCATGCATGCTTGCACTCATCTCACTCATCTCACTCATCTCACTTATCTCACGTCCCACGCACCCCTTTCAAATTTATCCAAAGTTGCCAGATATATCAACACATTCAGAAGAAGTTTCATGAGGACGACGGAGACACGGGAGCTACCAATGGTCGTCGACTGACGGAGTGGCTCAGTCGGGCGAACACCCTCCTAACTAAAATGGTGTGGGACCTCCTGAATGTCGAGAACCGCAACACTCATATCATTTTAGTGCTCATGGAGTGCGTGGACACGAAGCCTTACTACAAGGCAAGTTTTTGTGTGCATTTGTGTTTGTGGGTGGGTGGGTGGGCGTGTGGGTGTGAAGGTAGGCGTGTGCGAGTATGGGAGCGTATGGCTTATCTGGGTGGGCGTGTGAGTTTAGGTGTGCTCAATTTTCGTTTGTTGTGGGTGTGTGGGGGTGGGTGGGAGGGGGTAATGGTATATTTTTTCGATTTGAAATAGAGTAATCTAGAGCCTGCATATTTTCCATGCCTGGCCCTAGTGGCCCTGTACCCTAAGCAGCGTAACTAAAAAATGATTCGTGATCATGTACGCATCACTGACAAGCCCCGTTAGCCCTAAACTGTTGCGTACTGCTCACATTTGTCACCATTTAATTTATTGATCAAACTTGAGCTCGAATTTTTTACTACTACTTGTAGTTGGAGGGCATCCTTGCAGTTCTAATAATCTGAAGAGCTCTAAAACTCACACTCTCTTCATAGTTCTTAAAAATCTTCATATAACGGTATGTACAACTCTGAAAACAGGTTCCCTTGGTGCCGTTGTAGCACATCGATTCGAGTCATTCTGTCAGGTCTCTCCAACTTGTAGAAAACACAGGACTCACTGCCAAGGCTGAACATGTATGCGCACAACCCCTTGATACTCCTAGGTTCCAGAATGTCAGCCAACACTAAACGTATATGCGCACAACCCCTTGGTACTCCTAGGTTCCGGAATGTCAGCCAACACTGAACTTATATGCACACAACCCCTTGGTACTCCTAGGTTCCGGAATGTCAGCCGACACAGAACATATATGCGCACAACCCCTTGGTACTCCTAGGTTCCGGAATGTCAGCCAACACTGAACATATATGCACACAACCCCTTGGTACTCCTAGGTTCCGGAATGTCAGCCAACACTGAACATATATGCACACAACCCTTTGGTACTCCTAGGTTCCGGAGACACCCGTGGTGAAGTCGGTTGGTGACTTCGTACGAGAGTACCCGCCGTACCGCGCGCAGCTGCTTCAATCCATGCACAGCGTCAAGATCGCTCACCCAACGAATCTTGGTAGTGCGGAGGGAGGCTACGGCCATGTTGCTCTCTGCGGTATCAAACCCACGAAAATGCCATGTGTTATTCTTCCCATGCTTTGGTGCGTATGATGCCGGGCATACCACCTACGTTCTGGAAGATAGAGACCGACAGATGGATGCTCTTTTTGGAACAAGCAACATGAGCAGACCGGCCTCCTTCCTAGCATCATGAATTCATGATTTGGGGCTGGGAAACGCTCCACCGCCCACTTACCGCCAACGAGGTTGCTGTAGACTCCTCAACATTTTAGGGACAATTGAATGATCAACCGATTGGCACAATCCAAACATTATTGAATTGAATAACAATATTGAACTGAATAATTTTTTAATAAATGATCCAACTGCTCCTTCTTCTTGCATGAGGCTCATTTACAGCAATGGCTGATCCATTAATAAAAAGCACTTCTTTTATTGGTTACCTGAGTCTGGAACAGAATGGTGCTGGCTCCCTTGTGGAGTGCTCCATGCACTCATGCAAGAAGGTACATGTATCGGTACACTCTCTTTTGAGGTGAAAAGTCAGGACTGAACATTATGGGGCAACTCTTGAGATACACACACTTTAGGTTGTCTATCTTGCACAAAGGTCGCTAAAGAATGAAGAGTCGCTCTTGGCGTTGCAGGTCGTCGTCAACCGCGATGGTAGCTTCTCCAGTTGAGGTAGGAGGCCGCTCCCCACCCGCGTACGACGGGCTCCCTCAACACCACGCCCCGCCAGGCGTTATCATTACTATCTTGCACAAGATAACCTAGGGTGTGTCCATCCCAAGAGTAGCCCAAAAACAAGATGAAGACCCCATCCCCAAAAAGTGCTGAGGCACCCGTCTGCAGACCCCCCCCCCCCCCCCGGCTCCGAAACCTACTGTACAGTCTCTATCTCAGCCACCACTTCGTGTAATGGTGTCTAATTATGCTCATTTTACAGGGTTTTCAAAGGCCTATCGATTGAGGTTGGTCTGAAAACCATTAGGAATGTTTGAAACATAGAAAATCATCATCATCATCATCATCATCATCAATGTTACATTGTTTGGTGGGGCTTGGGGGTCAGGGCCCCTTGGCCCCTAGTGTGCCCACCTTCTGTATTCTTCAATAATTAGTTCTTCAATCCAAGCTTCAATCAGGCATTAAATAATCAGTCCTTCAATCCAAGTTTCGACCGGGCATTAAATAATCAGCTCTTTAATCCAAGCTTCAATCAGGCATTAAATAATCAGTCCTTCAATCCAAGTTTCAACCGGTCATTAAATAATCAGCTCTTCAATCCAAGCTTCAATCAGGCATTAAACAATCAGTCCTTCAATCCAAGTTTCGACCGGGCATTAAATAATCAGCTCTTCAATCCAAGCTTCAATCAGGCATTAAATAATCAGTCCTTCAATCCAAGTTTCGACCGGGCATTAAATTATCAGCTCTTCAATCCAAGCTTCAATCAGGCATTAAATAATCAGTTCTTCAATCCAAGTTTCAACCGGGCATTAAATACGGTAATCAGCTATTCAATCCAAGCTTCAATTAGGCATTATATTATCAGGTCTTCAATAACCACTAATGTAGTAATGTATGTATGGCTGAAGGGCACAATGTAGTCCTTTACAACATGTGGTCTTAGTCGGTGACGTCATCGACCACCATTTTCCAGAATAATGCCGGCGCGTCTACAAGGGATGCCTGTTTAGATGCGCTGCTGAATCTCGACTTCTGTTCGACTGCAGCCAAGCACGCAATATAATTCTGATGTTGCTCTTGAAGTTTTCGTGGTCGACGCTAAGCAATTTTGTACCGCACTTGTCGCAGGGAGTGCCCTTTGATTGTCGGTCCATCGAATAACATCAACTAGCACGAGTCACCAGAACGAAAACAGACGCACAGTGACGGGAAGGGAAAAAGAGGAATGGGGTCTCGCTCTGTACGTCGTTGTGCAAGTGTCGTTTAGGGCGTTGTATGTGGGGAGAGAGAGAGAGAGAGAGAGAGAGAGAGAGAGAGAGAGAGAGAGAGAGAGAGAGAGAGAGAGAGGAGAGAGGAGAGAGAGAGAGAGAGAGAGAGAGACCCTGGATCTCCTCCCCCCCCCCCCCCCCCCCCCCCCCCATGTGCTCTGGGCAAAATATGTGGTGGGTCTCTCCCCCAATAGCATTTTTTGACTGGTATTTAGTAGAGGAACACCCTACTTTCGCTCCCATATCATTCTGAGGGCTAGAAAAAAGTGCCGGGAAAGTACCTAGTTTTTTGAATGTGTCGGATTTTTTCCTTGACCCCCCGCGCCCCCAAAATTAGGAGTACCGTTCCTTTTCTCTACTGGGCCAAATCAAGAAATAAAACCGGATTCTCCATCCTCTCTATGATATCTACAAAGTTGGACGATGGGGTCATTTTGGTTAGAAGTTGCCCCCCCCCCCCCCCCCCCCCCCCCCTGCCCGGGAGTATAAAAGACAATGGGGGACACTTATCCCTAAACAACCTGAGGGGGACTGACCCCCCCCCCCCTCCCCCCCCCCTTAATTAGAAGTACCCCTTTTTTGAAAAACCTAGATATGGATTCTGGGGGTTTACAATAGGGCGCACATAATGGCATCCTCGGAGTTCCCACACAGGGCAGGGGCCATACTCACCGATTTACCCACCCACTCACCCATGAATTCACCCAGCCTCCCACCCCATTCACCCACCCAAGGGGTAGATACTTAATGCACGAGTTCCAAAGTGGTGCCAATGGACTTCCCGTGCCAAGGCCTACTCATGAGTGGTCTCAGAATGTCATTTGGAGGTCTGAGTATTTACCCCCCACACGCCCCCAAACCCCAGCCCGGCCCAGAGTATGAGTGGGTGAATGGCTGTGTGAATGACACGGGCAGTTCATTGGCACCACTTAAGACTCAGGGGGGTGTATGGGTGGATAATGTGGGTGGGTATGGGTTGGTGAGTATGAGTGGGTGCTATGGATGGGTATGGGTGGGTAATGTGGGTGGTGTGAGTATGGGTGGTATGGATGGGTTGGGAATGTGGGGGTATGGTTGAATGTGTGTGTGGCAGAGTGAGTGTGTGTGAGAGTTTGTGTGTGTGTGTGTGTGTGTGTGTGTGAGTGTGTGTGTGTGTGGGGGGGGGGGGGGGGGGGGGGTATGGGTGTGTGTGGGGGGAGGATGCTGAGAAAACTGTCCAACTACTGTTTTGGTTGAAATAATGAAAACTCCAGTTTCTGGCCGCCCCCTGCTAAGGTGAAGGGTGACTACGGTACTTAGGCAACCCAAAGGGGGTGCAAAACTGAATTTTGACTATCACACAATCCCTATGTGGGAATTCCGAGGATGCCATTATGTGCACCATATTGTAACCCTCCAGAATCCATATCTAAGTTTCCCACTCTCATCCCATGAGGCGGACATCCAAGTCTGGTACGCAGCATTCTTCCTTCCTTGTGATCCCGAGCGCTCATATCTAAGTTTCCCACTCTCATCCCATGAGGAGGACATCCAAGTCTGGTACGCAGCATTCTTCCTTCCTTGTGATCCCGAGCTTTCATCTCTAGGGCGTATCTGATGACTTGGTGCTTTAGTAAAAGAAAAGATGAGTGGAGAATGTGACTTTTCCCACTTTGTTCCAGTTAACTGGTCTAAGTTTCAAAGGTCCCACACCTCCGTGTAAATTGGTGGCCAAAGATTCATCCTGGGAATCTTCCAAGGAGTACAACGTCGCTAGGGCACCAGACACATCGTTGCTACAACAGTCATTGCGTTCTCTAGCCATACTGAGATCGGCAAGGGCAACGTCCCTCATTATACCCGAGTAACTGTCACAGTAACACTCCCCACCAACTTCCCCAAGCAAGTAACACATTTTGGACCTCAACCCTTATCCAACATAAAACTAAATTCCACATCCTTAAAGCCCGCTGGGGTAGACTGTGGAACCGTAAACTTGCATTCTGCTGGAAACTCCCTTATATTACCAGCACGCACCCACCCACGAACTCCCAATGCCCCATTTGCCACACCTGTGTGGACGGAGCGGGCCACATCCTTGCAGGCTGCACACACCGGACTTTCAAGGGGCTCTATATCAAGAGACATGACGCCGCAGTGCGACTCATCCACAAGGCCATTTGCACCGGAGCCCTGGGATCCCGCAGAATGATCATGGACGCTGGCAAGGAAGAGGACCTCCCCAGGGGGGTCCTGGGCAAACGTCTCCCTGACTGGTTACGCCCCTCCACTATTACTGTAGCGGACTGGAAGAGAATGAGACCTGATCTTGCCGTCCTACCTGACATAGACTCCCCTACCTGTATGTCTGATAAAGAACTCTGGGTTCTAGAGCTTGGATACTGCTCTGATACCAACCATGCTACTAAGTTTATCACTAAACACGCCCAGCATGTTGAATTAGTAAATGGCCTCAGATCGGCTGGATACCTTGTTCACTACGAAGTTATCACCGTTGGAACAACTGGTACTATTCCAACCTCTGTTTTGACTTCTATGACCACTCTTGGACTTCAGAGATCATGTGCCCTCAAACTGGCGGACACAGTCCACTCCCACACCATCACTAGCTTTCAGAGTATTTTACAGTGCAGACGCTTTATGGAAGCACACCCCGGGTCGATACCCGGGGACTAGCACACAGATCGTCCCCCCTCTCAGGTTTTGTCTTACCAGCTGCATTGTGTCGGTGCTTCCCAACTGGGGTGAAAAACCCCCATATTAAGCTGCACTGGCATGATGTGGCTACGGTGCCTGCCGGTCAGGCATCGGTGGTAATTGTTTTTACTGAGATGGTCCTACGGTGACTATAGCTAGCTCCGGCTTACGCAATGGTGTCCTTAACTTCACGTCCTGTGAGTAACGGTTCTACACGGATGTAACCATTTCAATTTCAATTTTAACTGTCACAGTATTTCACAATGAAGTTCCAGAATTTAATCACTGATTTCAACCAGTAATAGTGAATTGGGAATCGACCTGTTTCTTTTAACGCAATGTGTTGGGGGACAGATCGCTTCACTCCTAGGGCACATTTCACAAATCCAGCATGCCTCATGTGGATATCTGTAGATGCTACTTTGTCTCTGCTGGTAGCACCAAGAAGATGTTGAATGCGACCAGTGCTCCAGATTTGAGAGACTTACATTCCAGCAGATAGGGCAAAAGTCTGGAACAGCCAAAGCATGGCGTGTGGTCTATCCTTAACTGCATACTCTTCACCAATATCTGTAACACGCTGGATCCCGGCAAAAAAAGCTGAGCTGCGTATTCAGAAGCATGTTTCATGCATCCCTTCTCATTGAATACCACACCAAGGTATTTGAACTCAGAAACCCTCTCCAGACTTCAATCTTTCAGCCGAAATTCATAAGAAGGTTCATCATACAGGTTAGGGTGTAAAACCACAACCTGAGATTTTTTTCACGTTAACTGTGAGGCCCTTGTCTTTAGCATACACGGCCAATTTGTCCAGCATCATTTGCAGATCCCTGGCACTATTGGCTAGAAGAGTAAGGTCGTCTGCATACATCATAAGAGGGTTCATCATACAGGTTGTCATCATACATGGCGTGTTGTCCATCCTTAGTTAGTAGTAGCTAGTAGAGTATGCAGTTAAGGATAGACAGCGACGACGTTGTCTATCCTTATAGCAATTCAGGGGATGAACTGGACAAACGTTTCGTAATTCGTCGAGAATTGTCGAGAATTCCAGGCCACATTGTCGAGAATTCTCGGATTTCCAGGCAAAAATTGTCTAACCTGAAATGTTTTCACGCTAACTGTGAGGCCCTTGTCTTTAGAATACTCGGCCAATTTGTCCAGCATCATTTGTAGATCCCTGTCACTATTGGCTAAAAGAGTAAGGTCGTCTGCATACATCATATGTGAAATGATTAGGGTTGGACCGACGAATGAACGTGTACTCATATATATACGCCTTATATGTTTTCTCGAAGCGTACGAGTATAAACGTATACAAACGTATGAGTTGTACTTCGCAAAGTTCCCGGCACTTCCCTTTCTTCCTTGCCCACAAGCTGCAGCATGCTTGGTCTGAAACTACCGTAGTAGCTGACTTAGGGAGCTGTGTATAAATAATGATGTGAACATGGAAAATATTAATATATATTATTGGCATTGAATGGATCCCTTAATTGGCACCGCGCTTCTTGGTCAATGCACTTTCTGGTCGTGATTTCGTTTTCTGAGATTTGGACAACCTAAAATTACCAGAATGTTTTTTTGATAGCTGATATGTGGAGCCAATGAAATTAGCAACGCGGCAATACCTTCAACCCCGTGTAAAAGTCTTTTCCCAAGAAGTGCAATAATTACTCATACCTTTATATACGTTTAAATGCATACGTTTATATGGCATATAAAAATGGAAATACACGTTAGTTCCCAAACCTAGAAATGATGGTGTTTTTATTTAATATAACTCGCGATCCTTGTTCGTTGGGGAGCATTGAGGGACATCATCCACAAATAGCGAGAAAATAATGGGGCTCAAAGGACATCCTTGCTTGACCCCCCTGGCAGGGTTGGTCGGTCCTGTGCGTCTATTCCCATTACCAGCTCAAACGTATAATCTTCTCAAAGATCTTTGGTTGCCCTTGGAAGAGGAGAAGGCATGTTCCCCTCTTAAAGAAGTTTCCAAAGAACTTTTGTTCACAGTGTCATAAGCTTGACTAAAGTCTATGAAAGCACAGTAAACTTGTTTATTTTTGGCAGAGCCCCCTCTTCAAGGGGGCAGGAGCCCCCATGTTTACCCATTTGTCCCTTTGTCCGACCGAAAAAAGCTTGACTAAAGTCTATGAAAGCACAGTACACCTGTTTATTTTTTCCTCTTTGTTTGGCAGCCTGAATAAGGTGTCTCAAGATAAGCATGGGTTGAAGGGTATTGCGATTTGGGTAGAACCCAAATTGTTTTTCTTCCACACACCAGGGTACTTCCAAGCGCGCGCTTTTGCATGCTGGCGCGCTGCCTTTTTGAGCCCCACTGCGCGTTTCGCGCAGCTTTTTGCACCCCCCTGTGGGCGCAGCAAGCAATTTTTGCGCTTTTTGCACTACAAAGCGCAGTTTTTATTTTTTCAAGTGCGCTAAAGCGCTGGCCAATTTGGTCAATGGAAGTACCCTGCCACGCACCACTCAGTCCCCAAATACAAATGATTGCCACCCTCATGAATCCACTCAAGCCATCTGTAGCTTGCAAGAGGGAGCCCCATCCCTTTGGTCCTGAGTTTCAGAATCCTCTTGCTTGTGCCCACCACCTGTTTTCTGTACCCCTTCCGCCTTCCCAACAACCTCTTTATTCTCATTCAAAACCTTGACATCTGCGGCCGACTTAACGTCAAATTTTATGTCACCAGCCGTAGCTTGTTGCTGAAGCCAAGCCATGTAGGTGGGCAGGCCCTGGGCGGCACGCTCTGGGTAGAAGCACTGGTCCAGCCAGGCGACTGCAGCATGGCTGGTCTTGGCCATCACATCCTGCACACAGAATGTAACAATCCAAATCCAAATTCAAATTCAGAAGCACTGGTCCAGCCAGGTCACTACAGCATGGCTGGTCTTGGCCATCACATCCTGCATACATAATGTAACAATTCAAATTCGAATTCAAATTCTTGGCCATCACATCCTGCACACAGATGATATGATATGATATGATACAAGATAACGCCTGGAGGGGCGTGGTGTTAAGGGGACCCTCACGTACGCCTCAGCTGGGGAAAGTCACCAATGATATGATACGATATTAAAAAGTACATGACACATATGATATTAAAAAGTAAATGACACATATGATATTAAAAAGTACATGACACCTATGATATTAAAAAGTACATGACACCTGATGGCGCGTATACAAAAAGGACATATGCATCACCTGATGGCTGATATTTCCTTTGTACTTCGTTTTACAGAAGTACCTGTATGTCACCTGATGGCTGATATCTCCTTTGTACTTCTTTTACAAAAGTAATCTCTCAACCGAAGAACATAATATAAGAACATAAAAATCCCCCAACAAGAACATACCAGTTTATCACCTAATGGCTAATATTCCCTTTGTAGGAGTTTTACAAAAGTACCTCCCCAGACCAAGAACAGATTAAGTACCTTTACATCACCTGATGGCTGGTATTAAAAAAAGTACCTGTACGTCACCTGATGGCTGATATTTTATTCTTACTTTTTTACAGAAGTACCTCCCCAACACAATAACAAATAAAGTACCTGTACGTCACTAGATGGCTGATATTTCCTTTGTACTTTTGTTTACAGAAGTACCTCCCCAACCCAATAACAGACACAGTACCTGTACATCACTTGATGGCCAATATGAAAAAAAGTACCTGCATGTCACAGATGGCTGATATTTCCTTTGTACTTTTGTTTACAGAAGTACCTCCCCAGCCCAAGAACAGATACAGTACATGTACATCACTTGATGGCCAATATGAAAAAAAAGTACCTGCGTGTCACAGATGGCTGATATTTCCTTTGTACTTTTGTTTACAAAAGTACCTTCCCAACCCAACCCAACAACAGATACAGAACCTGTACGCCACCAGATGGCTTAAATATTTTATTTTTCTGGAAATGCTCACAGGAGGAAAATGCTCACAAGAGGAAAATGCTCCCACATTTTCCTCCTCACAGCAGAAAAATGTGGGAGCATTTACCTGCTCCCACATAGCCTATCCAGATGCAGAACCCTAACTGCGCCAACTATTTTGTAGGAGTTGCAACGCCATTCAAACTGAATCTTCAGTGTTGCTGGTTTGTGTTGGGAGACCCATCTCCTGGGGTGAAATACCTTTTACAACTGAAAAACAAAACTGTATATCACCCGTTGTCTGATATTCTTTTCATAATATGATTATATATTCATATTATTATATATTTATTATATATTTATTATACATTTATTATATACCTTTCACAACTACAAAACAACTGTATAACACCCGATGTCTGATATTCTTTTCACAATATGATTATATATTCATATTATTATATATTTATTATATATTTATTATACATTTATTATATACCTTTCACAACTACAAAACAACTGTATAACACCCGATGTCTGATATTCTTTTCACAATATGATTATATATTCATATTATTATATATACATTCATTAAATATTTATATATTCCTTTCACAATGTAAGTACATAGTAATATTATTATATATTTATTATATACCTTTCACAACTAAAAAAACCGTATATCACCTGATGTCTGATATTCCTTTCACAATATTATTATATATTAATATTATTATATATTAGTATTATTATATATTTATATTTATTATCTATTTATATATTCCTTTCACAATATTATTATATATTTATTATGTACCTTTCACAACTAAAAAAACTGTATATCACCTGACGTCTGATATTCCTGATCCCACATACCGGTAGCCGATCCAAGGTTTTAATACAAGGAGCACCTAGCAAAAGTATGGCCATGCACAACACCATTAAATTACTTGTAAAAGGGCCCAACTGCAACCCATACCCAATGTGATGAATCCATCTTCACACGAGATACACACAAATAAACAGACATGGGCTTAAACCTTGGGGACCCTACTCCCACATAGCCGATCCAAGGTTTTGTAACAAAGCAAGAGCCTAACTTGTCCTTGGGGAGGTTTGTGTGGGCGTGGGTGGGAGGGGTGGGGTGGGGTGGGGTGGGGGGGGAGGGGTCAACGGCCACACGGGCTACCCTACTAGTATATATATCTATACATACCGATATGCGGCCGATATGACATAAATACATGTCACCTGATGCAGCCTGATTGCTGTATTTTCTTGCTCCCACATAGCTTATCCAAGGCCCATCCCACAGGACCATACATTGTAATTATTTATATGTATATATACAGTATACACATAACACATTATACAGTATACACATTACACATTATACAGTATACACATAACACATTATACAGTATACACATTACACATTATACAGTATACACATTACACATTATACAGTATACACATTACACATTATACAGTATACACATTACACATTATACAGTATACACATTACACATTATACAGTATACACATTACACATTATACAGTATACACATTACACATTACACATTATACATTATACAGTATACACATTATACAGTATACACATTACACATTATACAGTATACACATTACACATTACACATTATACAGTATACACATTACACATTACACATTATACAGTATACACATTATACAGTATACACATTACACATTATACAGTATACACATTACACATTACACATTATACAGTATACACATTACACATTATACAGTATACACATTACACATTATACAGTATACACATTACACATTATACAGTATACACATTACACATTACACATTACACATTATACAGTATACACATTACACATTATACAGTATACACATTACACATTACACATTATACGGTATACACATTACACATTACACATTGTACAGTATACACATTACACATTATACAGTATACACATTACACATTATACAGTATACACATTACACATTATACAGTATACACATTACACATTACACATTATACAGTATACACATTACACATTATACAGTATACACATTACACATTATACAGTATACACATTACACATTATACAGTATACACATTACACATTACACATTATACAGTATACACATTACACATTATACAGTATACACATTACACATTATACAGTATACACATTACACATTATACAGTATACACATTACACATTATACAGTATATACCAATATGACATCAATACATGTCACCTGATGGCTGATCTCCCATCCTTCACATAGCTTATCCAAGGCCCATCCCACAGGACAATACATTGCAATTACTTATATGTGCATGTATTTATACATTTTTGGCGGAGCCCCCTCTTCAAGGGGGCGGCAGCCCCCATGTTTACCCATTTGTCCGTCCGA
Organism: Chlamydomonas sp. ICE-L; assembly: GCA_013435795.1. Lineage (NCBI taxonomy): Eukaryota > Viridiplantae > Chlorophyta > Chlorophyceae > Chlamydomonadales > Chlamydomonadaceae > Chlamydomonas > Chlamydomonas sp. ICE-L. Next base: position 13,562,714 of record JACBWV010000626.1, read on the forward strand.
CCGAAAAAAACTTGAAGCCTGACACGTCAGCCGACGGTCGCGTAACTAACTCGCTTCGGTCAGCTCCATCGCCATCGTTGCCACCTTTCGTTTCGTTGCCAACACACTCCGCCAATTTTCCGCGTCGCTTGCGACGCTGCACAGGACTTTTTGTAATAATTTGTCCAGCGTTTTTCCTAAGCCACGGGCCCACATCCTAGAACTGCCTGAATGCAGATGTGTGCACCTCTTTGACTGCCATTTGACTGCACTATCCCACTGCCACACTGCGATCCCAGTGCCAGCTTGCGACGCTGCATAGGACTTGTACATCCCCATTCACATTAGGTGGCTTGTCATCGTGCACTGTTTCCATGATCATTCCCATCACACAGACAGTTGAGTGGTAGATGAACACAACAAAAATGTACATGCAACTCCATTACCAACCCACCCCCATGCACGTGCCTCCCGCCCCCCCCCAAGAGCAGCTTGATTCCTAGGAAAACGGACACAGCGTTGTGGGAATCAATGCGATGCCTTTCAGGTTTTGACCACAACACAAATGTACATGCAAGCGACGCAAGACAAATGTCCGTGTCGCTTGCATGTACATTTGTGACTTGTACATCATAGTATCCAGTACACAGTACATACAGATATGACCAGGGGGTGGGGGGGGTGGGGGGGTCAGCCCTCCTCAGGTTCTTTAGGGATACGGGTCCCCCCTTTTTTTGGCGGAGCCCCCCCTTCTGGGGGACGGGAGCCCCCAGTGTTGCCCATTTGTCCGTCCGACCATCCATCCATCCGTCTGACCGTGATGAAGCCCGACACGTCAGCCAACGGCCTCGTAACTAACTCGCTTCCGTTGCCACCTGTTGCTCCCTCGCGATCACTCTCCGCCATTTTTAGCGTCGCAGGCGACGCTGCATAGAACTTGTTAATTGTATTATCCCGATATGACACAAATAAAGGTCACCTGGTGTCTGAAATTTCCTCCTCCCACATAGCCTATCCAGAGCCCATCCCAGGGCACTATATGAACATTAAATACATTATATATATGACATATGAACATTAAATACATTATATATATGACATATGAACATTAAATACATTATATATATGACATATGAACATTAAATACATTACATATATGACATACGAACATTAAATACATTACATATATGACATATGAACATTAAATACATTATATATATGACATATGAACATTAAATACATTACATATGACATATGAACATTAAATACATTATATATAACACATATGTGACACAAATAAATGTCACCTGATGGCTGGTTTTACCTGCTCCACATAGCGTACCCAAGGCCCATACAATGTAATTATTTATGTGTATGTATATAAAGGTATATACATTATATGCATTATATTATACATTAAATATTTTATAAATTATATTCCGACATGGCACAAATACATGTCACCTGATACAGCCTGATGGCTGATTTTTCCTGCTCCACACAGCTTATCCAAGGCCCATCCCACAGGACCAGAAAGGGAGGTTAACTGCAAGTGCCCAGCTTTGGCGATCACCTATCACCTGCTGCCAGCTGGAACCAGGTTATATATATGACATATATGACATGAATCAATATTGCCTGACACAAATACATGTCACCTGATGGCTGATATCTCCTGCTCCACATAGCCTATCCAGGTCCCATCCCACAGGACAATATATACATTAAATGTATTATATATATAACATGAATAAATGTCACCTGATGGCTGGTTTGTCCTGCTACACATAGCTTATCCAAGGCCCATCCATTGTAATTATTTTTATGTGTGTGTATATATATATATATATATATACTAGTACGGTAGCCCGTGTGGCCGGTGGCCACAGACACACATCACCCCCACCCCAATCATAATAGGGTGCCCGTGGGGCTGGGTTACAGAATGGGCTACACATATGTCCTCACCTCCACCCCTCTCATAAACACAGTCATCATGTTTCCGCCACTTCAAATACTGACGCATCTGCCCCCCCCCCCCCCCCCCCCCCCCCCCCCCCCCCCCCCACACACACACAGTCCCCACTCTGCCCAAACCTTGACCCAGGCCCAATCTCAAATTTGCCTCACCCCTTTACCGGCCAAGACACACGTACTTCCCTGTACTTCCCTGCTTCTCCGTTCCCATGAATCTGATCTTCTCTCGGCCACTTTAGCAGATGGGTTTAACAGAAGCGATTCTGATGTTTCCTGTTCGAGCTGAGTTCGAAATCGCGCAGACGTTTGGACGTTTCATCAGACGACGCGGAAATGCGAAGACTTTTGGAAATTGCAAACGAACGTCTGCCCAGTTTCAGACTCAGCTTGAAACATCGGAATTGCGCGAGAGCAAACCTGCCTACCTGTAGCTTCCTCTTCGCGCATAGATACCTGGTTGCGCGTGCAAGCTGTTTCCCGAAAGGGCCTTCGTTCGGTAAACTCTGTCACGCACTCGCTACAGCTCAGCGCGAAAATAACCTTATCGTTGCAGGGTTGCAGGGTTGCAGGGTGTGGGGTGGGGTGGGGGGGGGGAAGATCTTGCAGAGGTATTGCACGCGGTGCAAGGAGCACGCAGCAAGAAGGAAGTCGGGAGTCGGGAGTCGGAAGAACGTCACAGGGTTGCATTGACTTAGATCGTGCAGAGATACCATGAGCCGTGCGAGTGTCTTAGCTCGCAGCAAGAGCATGACGTAGCTCCTCTGGCTGAGCAGCTCGTTCCCTACTCCTTGCGAGATTATGAGCATGACGTAGGTCCTCTGGCTGGGCAGCAATTGAAATTGAAATTGAAATTGTTACATCCGAGTAATGCGCCACTCTCAGGACGTGAAGTTCAGGACACCACTGCGTAAGCCGGAGCTAGCAGTAGTCACCATTGGCTGGGCAGCTTAGTCTTCACGCCTGGCTTGGTTAGTAGCTTCGCGTTCCTCCTCAGGCAAGGCAGCACGTTCCTGACGCCTTGCGAGATTATCAGCATGACGTTGCTCCTCGGATCGGGCAGCGCGGGCATCACTTCGACGCTTGTTTTCTATGTCCCTGTCTTCCTTGCTCAGGCAAACTCGCTTTGAGCGCTGGCTGGCGGTGTTGCGGGACCTCCTGTCAATTAGGACCGTTGGCATGCATCATGGTAGCATGCTCCGTGAAGAAGCAATGAAATGAAACGATTATTCTGAGCGCCAAACAAAGCGAGGGTCAGCAGATGACCTCCGAGGAGAGGATCCTTTGGATCTAAATTGCTTGCAGTCATAGTATGGGAGGCAAATGTGGGGATGAACTGAGCGCGCGCGCTTAGCTTTGCGCATCTGCAGTTTCGGTACTTCAAAATTTCGCTGGGCGGGGTGTTGCGAGTTGGGTTCGACGGAAAGTCGGTTGGCAGTCGGTTACACTTCGCTCGCCCATGGCACGTGGGTACGCGATGATGACACCACCACGACCACGACCATGATTTCTTTATATATATAGATATGCCGGTACATACATAATACATTATATGATACATTAAATACATTATACATCATATTTTGATATGACACAACTAAATGTCACCTGGTGGCTGATATCTCCTGCTCCACATAGCTTATCTAGGGCCCATCCTACAGGACCATGTATACATAAAATACATGAGATATATGACACAAAGAAATATCACCTGGTGGCTGATCTCTCCTGCTCCACACAGCTTATCTAAGACCCATCCCACAGGACCAGAAAGGGTGGTGAACTGCATGTGCCCAGCTTTGGCTATCACTTGCTGCCAGCTGGAACCAGGTTATATATATGACATATATTGATGTATGACATGAATAAATGTCACCTGATGCGGCCTGATGGCTGATTGTTCCTGATCCACACAGCTTATCCAGGCCCATACATTGTAATTCTTTATATGTATACATATAAAGGTATGTACATTATATGCATTATATTATACATTAAATATATCATAAATTATATTCCGATATGACACAAATACATGTTACCTGGTGGCTGATTTGTCCTGCTCCACACAGCTTATCCAGGGCCCATCCTACAGGACCATATATACATTAAATACATGAGATATATGACACAAAGAAATACCACCTGATGGTTGATCTCTCCTGCTCCACACAGCTTATCCAAGGCCCATCCCACAGGACCAGAAAGGGAGGTGAACTGCATGTGTCAAGCTTTGGCGATCACTTGCTGCCAGCTGGAACCAGGTTATATATATGACATATATGACATAAATAAATGTCACCTGATGGCTGATTTGTCCTGCTCCACACAGCTTATCCAGGGCCCATCCCAGGGCACCATACATCCATTAAATACATTAGACATACGACATATATGACATTAATAAATGTCACCTGATGGCTGATTTTTCCTGATCCACACAGCTTATCCAAGGCCCATCCCACAGGACCCGACAGGGAGGTGAACTGCATGTGTCCAGCTTTGGCGATCACTTGCTGCCAGCTGCCAGCTCCTAGCACGCCCCAGAACTTGCGGTAGCCCTCATCCACGGGGTTGCATGAGCCACACAAACAGGCGCCTAGGAGAGCGGTGTGTGTGTGGTGGTGGTTGTGGTGGTGGAGGAGGGCATGGTTTTCTTTGAAGTTAGTGGGCTCTCATCCACGGGGTTGCATGAGCCACACAAGCAGGCTCCTAGGAGAGCGGTGTGTGTGTGTGGTGGTGGTGGTGGTGGAGGAGGGCATGATTTTCTTCAAAGTGGGTGAGCCAATGCCGGCATAAGAAAAGATAGTGGGCTCATATCCACGGGGTTGCATGAGCCACACAAACAGGCGCCTAGGAGAGCGGTGTGTGTGTGGTGGTGGTTGTGGTGGTGGAGGAGGGCATGATTTTCATCTAAGTAGGTGAGCTCATGCCGGCATATGAAAATTTAGAGGGCTCATATCTACAGGGTTGTATGACACACACTCACAAGCAAGCGCCTAGGAGAGCGGTGTGTGTGGTGGTGGTGGTGGAGGAGGTTAGTGGGCTCATACGCATGGCTGCATGATCCACAAATACACACAAGCTCCTAGGAGAGCGGTGTGTGTGTGTGGTGGTGCTGGTGGTGCTGGAGGAGGGCATGGTTTTCTTTAAAGTTAGTGGGCTCTCATCCACGGGGTTGCATGAGCCAGACAAGCAGGCTCCTAGGAGAGCGGAGGGTGTGTGGTGGTGGTGGTGGAGGAGGGCATGATTTTCTTCAAAGTGGGTGAGCTAATGCCGGCATATGAAAAGTTAGTGGGCTCATATCCGCCCCTACCAATGGCGATCACTTGCTGCCAGCTACCCGCACCTAGCACTCCTCAAAAATTACGGTGGCACTCATCCACGGGGTTGCATGAGCCACACATACAAGCTGGCGCCAAGGAGAGCGGTGGGAGGAAGGTAGCCCCCACTTCAGTTTAGGGGGTTTAAGGTGTTTAGGGTTTAGTGGTTGCATGAGCCACACAAGCAGGTGCCTATTACATTACATTACATTACATTACATTACATGTTAAAGTATACTTGACACCGCGAGGGTGTATGAGACTCTGTGCTTTAAACAAAAAGAAAAAGCACCCACAAAGCAAAAAACCCCTATGAGAGCGGTGGGGAGAAGGTAGCCCCCACGTCAGTTAGCACCCACTTAATTGTAGGGGGTTAGGGTTTGGTTCAAAAGTTTAGGGGTTGCATGGGCCACACAAGCAGGCGCCTAAGAGAGAAAGGTCCCTAGGTGCACAGTGCGGTGATAGCAACCTTAGTAGGAAGGAAGGAAGGAAGGAAGGAAGGAAGGAAGGAAGGAAGGTAGGTAGGTAGGTAGGTAGGTAGGTAGGTAGGTAGGTAGGTAGGTGGGTAGGTAGGTAGGTAGGTAGGTAGGTAGGTAGGTAGGTAGGTAGGTAGGTAAGTAAGGTAGGTAGGTAGGTAGGTAGGTAGGTAGGTAAGGTAGGTAGGTAGGTAGGTAAGGTAGGTAGGTAGGTAGGTAGGTAGGTAGGTAGGTAGGTGCATTTGCAGCTTCGCAGGTCCAGTGGACAAACAAATTAAGTTAAATTCAAGTTGACTTTCATTCGGGACGCGCTGAAGGAGCCTTACGCTCGTACCCACGTCCAACCACAAAGGAATGGCCAAAAGCCTGGTGATCACCCACCTATGCTAGTTATTCTTTCGCCCTAGCGCCTCTCTCTCTCTCTCTCTCTCTCTCTCTCTCTCTCTCTCTCTCTCTCTCTCTCTCTCTCACACACACACACATGGGAACACACACAGTCTAAAACCCAAACCCAATGGAATGGCTAAAAGCCTGGGTGATCATCCACCAATGAGAGCAGCAGTGTTATACTTCCCCTAGCGCCTCTCTCTCTCTCTCTCTCTCTCTCTCTCTCTCTCTCTCTCTCTCTCTCTCTCTCTCACACACACACACATGGAACACACCCACCCACCCACCCACCCACACAGTCTAAAAAAACACCAACCCAAACACATTGGAATGGCCAAAAGCCTGCGTGATCACCCACCAATGAGAGCAGCAGTTTTATTCTTCCCCGCCAGCGTCTGTCTCACACCCACGTGTGCACAAACACAAACACATTCTCTTCCTCTTCCTCTCTCTCTCTCTCTCTCTCTCTCTCTCTCTCATGCGACCCCCCCCCCCCCCCCCCCCCCACACACACACACACACATACACACAGCCTAAAACATACAAACCCAAACACATTGGAATGGCCAAACGCCTGGGTGATCACCCACCAATGAGAGCAGCAATTTTATTCTTCCTCTCCAGTGCCTCCGTCGTGCTTGGATAGCCCATACTCTTGGTCTGTGGTGTCAAATGATATTGTATATAAATGGTAACTTAAGCCTAGTCACACTACCAACCTCATGTGATGACATGATATCATCTGATATCATATTGCCGTTCCCTACCTATGAGAGCAGCAGTTTTATTCATCCCCTCCAGTGCCTCCGTCGCACTAGGATAGCCCATACTCCTGGTCTGTGGCGTCATATCCACCGGGTCTATCAACGTTGCTGCTGCTACACACGGGTCGCCTGAGCAGTGTGAGCGTGAGGGTGAGTGTGTGGGTGAGTGTGTGGCGTCATATCCACCGGGTCTATCAACGTTGCTGCTGCTACACACGGGTCGCCCGAGCAGTGTAAGTGTGAGGGTCCGTGTGTGGGTGAGTGTGTGGCGTCATATCCATATCATGGGTCTATCAACGCTGCTGCTGCTACACACGGGTCACCTGAGCAGTGTGAGGGTGTGCGTGTGTGTGTGTGTGTGTGAGGGGTGGGGGGGGTGGGGGGGGGGGTGAGAGTGAGGGTGTGGCATCATATCCACCGGGTCTATCCACATTGCTGCTGCTACACACGGGCCGCCTGCGCAGTGTGAGTGTGAGTGCGTGTGTGTGTGTGTGTGTGTGTGTGTGTGTGTGTAAGGGTGCGTGGGTGAGTGTGTGTGGGTGAGTGTGTGGGTTAGTCGGTGGGTGAGTGGGTGAGTGGGTGGGTGAGTGGGTGGGTGAGTGTGAGTGTGAGTGTGTGTGTGAGGGTGTGTGAGTGGGTGGGTGAGTGTGAGGGTGTGTGTGAGTGTGTGTGTGTGTGTGTGTGTGTGTGTGTGTGTGTGTGTGTGTGTGTGAGGGCATATGAGTATGTGCATTATAAATGTATAACAGAGGTATATGGCAGCACCTGGCTGCGCCTGCGTTTGTGTTTGTGTATAAACGTTGAGAGACGAGAGCTACCCACCTGCATGTCTGTGCGTGTGTGTATAAATCTGAGAGACGAGAGCCACCCACCTGCGAGAATGAGAGCTGCTAGCTTGCCGCCCCTGCTATGAGCACCTGTCTTCGTCTGCGCGTGTGTGTTTGTGTGTGTGTGCATGTGTGTATGTGTGTGTGTGTGTGTGCGTATACAAGTTCAGGCAAGAGCTAGTGAGCATGAGAGCTGCTAGCCTGCCGCCTCTGCCATGAGCACCTGTCTGCGTCTGCGCGTGTGTGTTTGTGTGTGTTTGTGTGTGTATGTGTGCAAGGTGAGAGATCGGAGCTACCCACCTGCGAGCAAGAGAGCACCTACCTTTCCGCTTCTGCTACTACCACCTGCCTGCGCCTGTGTGTGTATGTATGTATACAAGTTGAGAGACGAGAGCTACCCACCGGTTAGTAAGAAAGCAGCTACCTTGCCGCCTCTGCTACGACCAACTGATCAGTTATTTGTGTGCATGAGAATGTGTGTCTGTGCGCGTGCTGGATCCACCATCCTTGTTTGATGCATGAGCTACACAACTACGAGCATGAGAGCTGCTAGCTTGCTACGACCACCTGTCTACGCCTGCGTGTGTGTTTGTGTGTGTGTGTAGACAAGTTGAGAGATGAGAGCTGCCCACCTTCAAGCATGCGAGCTGCTAGCTTGCCCCCTCTGCTATGAGCACCTGTCTACGCCTGCGTGTGTGTGTGTGTTTGTGTGTGTATAAAAGTTGGGAGACGAAAGCTACCCACCTGCGAGCATGAGCGCAGCTAGCTTGCGGCCTCTGCTATGACCTCCTGTCTGCACTTACGTGTGTTTGTGTGTTTGTGTGTGTGTGCGTATACAAGTTGAGAGACGAGATCTATCCCCCTGCGAGCATGAGCGAATCTAGCTTGCCGCCTCTGCTATGAAATCCTGTCTGCGCTTGCGTGTGTGTGTGTGTGTGTGTGTGTGTGTGTGTGTGTGTATACAAGTTGAGAGACAAGAGCTACCCACCTGCGTGTTTATGTGTGTGTGTGCGTGTGTGTGTCCTTGTGTGTGTATGTATACAAGTTGATAGACGAGAGCAACCCACCTGCGTGTTATGTGTGTGTTTTGCATGTGCCTGCGTGTGTGTGTGTCCTTGTGTGTGTATGTTATACAACGTTGATCGACGAGAGCAAACCCACCTGCTTGTTATGGTGTTGTGCGGCCTGTTGCCTGCGTGTGTGTGTGTCCTTGTGTGTGTATGTATACAAGTTGATAGACGAGAGCAACCCACCTGCGTGTTTATGTGTGTGTGTGCGCCTGTGCCTGCGTGTGTGTGTGTCCTTGTGTGTGTATGTATACAAGTTGATAGACGAGAGCAACCCACCTGCGTGTTTATGTGTTGTATGTGTTTATGTGCTGTGTGTGCGCTGTGCTGCGTGTGTGTGTGTCATTGTTGTGTGTATGTATACAAGTGCTAGCGAGAAGAAACAACCTGCTGTTTATGTGTGTTTGGTGTTGTGCGGCCTGTTGCTGGTGTGTGTGGGTCTTGTGTGTGTATGTATACAAGTTGATAGACGAGAGCAACCCACCTGCGTGTTTATGTGTGTGTGTGCGCCTGTGCCTGCGTGTGTGTGTGTCCTTGTGTGTGTATGTATAACAACGTGATAGACGAGAAGAACCACCTGAGTGTTCATGTGTGTGGGTGTGTGTGTGGTGGTGTGTTGTGACAAAAGTTGAGAGAGAGAGCAACACACCTGCGTTTGTTTATGTGTGTGTGTGTGTGTGTTGGTGTTGTGTGTTGTGTGTGTTGTGTGTTGTGCACAAAGTTGCGAGCGAGAGCAACCCACCTGCGTGTTTATGTGTGTGTGTGTGTGTGTGTGTGTGTGTGTGTGTGTGCACAAGTTGAGAGACGAGAGCAACCCAAATGCGTTGTTTATTTTTGTTTTTTTTTGTTTTGTGGGTGTGTGTGTGTGTGTGGTTGTGTGTGCCACAAGTTGAGAGCATAGAGCAACAAACCTGCGTGTTTATGGGTGTGTCGTGGTGTGTTGTGTGTGTGTGTGGTTGTGTGTGCACAAGGTTGAGAGACCGTAGAGAAATAAAAACGCGAGTGCGTGTTTACCGGTGTGCTTGTGTGCTAGTCTGGTGTTGTGTTTGCATAAAGTGGAGCCGAAGGAGAAAAACACAAGGATGGGTTTAGCTGTGGGGTGGGTGTTGTGTGTGTGCACAAGGTTTGAGAGACGATGATCAAACCACCTGAGTTTGGTTTAGCTGGGTGTGTGTGTGAGTGGTGGTGTGATGTGCACAAGTTGAGAGACGCGACAGCTCAATCCCACCTGCGTGTTTATGTGTGTGTGGCTAGCTTGTGTGTGCAAGTTGAGAGACGAGAGCTACCCACCTGCGTCTTTATGTGTGTGTGTGCGCCTGTGCCTGCGTGTGTGTGTCCTTATGCGTGTATGTATACAAGTTGAGAGACGAGAGCAACCCACCTGCGTGTTTATGTGTGTGTGTGTGTGTGTGTGTGCGTGTGTGTGTGTGTGTGTGTGTGTGCACAAGTTGAGAGACGAGAGCTACCCACCTGCTAGCTTGCCACCTCTGCTATGTCCTTCTGTCTGCGCTTACGTGTGTTTGCGTGTGTGTGTGTGTGTGTGTGTGTGTGTGTGTGTGTGTGTGTGTATGTGTGTGTGTGTGTGTGTGTGCGTATACAAGTTGAGAGACGATATCTACCCACCTGCTAGCATGAGAGCTGCTAGCTTGCCACCTCTGCTATGTCCAAGAACAGCAACCTTAGCGGTAGCCAAATCTGATCCCTCCAATAGACCTTGGACCACACTGCCAGGTCGGTGTGACTCTTTGTATACTACCTCCCTAATAGCAGAGCTGAATGCCACCTGCGTGAATTACAACAAGTGGGCAAATAACGTGAACGCGCGTAAGAAAGCAAACTCTTGAGCATCACAAAAGCTGAAAATATCTGAGTAGAGTGAAGTAGAGTAGAGTAGAGTAGGGTAGGGTAGGGTAGGGTAGGGTAGGGTAGGGTAGGGTAGGGTAGGGTAGGGTAGGGTAGAGTAGAGTAGAGTAGAGTAGAGTAGAGTAGAGTAGAGCAGAGCGGGTTGGGGTAGGTCAGGACAGGTCAGAGCGAGGAAGGTCAGGACAGGACTGGAAAAAAACTGGAAAAAAACTGGAAGGACAGGACTGCGTGTCACCTCTTGGTCGTCTGGGATAATCTTCTTTAGCAGAAAACCAGGCAGATCATACTGCACGCTGATGTAGCCCCATGAGGCAAGTGTCTGGGCGTACCGCAGGTACCCTGCCGAGTGTACCTGGAATCAAAAACAATTTGTCCGCATTTACATTTACCTGGTTAATTTATTTGTACTGCCAAAGACTGGGCGAGCTGCCAAATTGCTGGCTAAAGCTATGGAACCAAATTCAAATTCAAATTGAAGTTGAAGTATATCAAGCATAATTTGAAGTACCTGGAACCAATTTCAAATTCAAATTCAAGTTGAAGTACCTGGAATCCGTTGTACAAATGCACGATGGGGCACGGGATGGGCAGTTTCTTTCCAGTCTGCAGTACAGGTGCTGTCAGCTTCACCTGCAGAGTGACTTGGGTATAACCCAGTGGCAATACAAGCGGTACAGCAGCTGATGTGATGCAATGGAAGGGTCCATCTTGAGTATAGTCTATAATCTCTTCCGCTGCTGTTGCTTCTTCTGCTGCTGTTGTTGTTGTTGCTGCTTCTGCTTCTGCTTCTGCTTCTGCTTCTGCTTCTACTGCTGTTATTGTTTCTACTGTCACAGTTTCTGTTGCTGCTTCTGCTGTTGTTGTTGTTGCTGCTGCTTCTGCTGCTATAACTGCTTCTGCTTCTACTGCTGTTACTGTTTCTGCTGTTACAGTTTCTGTTGCTGCTGCTGCTGCTGCTGTTGTTGTTGTTGTTGTTGATGTTGTTGTTGTTGCTTCTGTTGATATTACTGCTTCTGCTTCTGCTGTTACAGTTTCTGATGTCATAGTTTCTGTTGTTGTTGTTGCTGCTGCCGCTGCTGCTGTTTCTGCTGCTGTTTCTGAAGCTGTTCCTGTTGTTGCTGCTGCTGTTTCTACTTCTGTTGCTGGTGATGCATCAGATGCTTCATTGCGCCTGATGCTGCTTGTATCAGCGCTCATGCTTGCAAGTACTGGTAGCAATGGAAATGCACAACCTCGCGGGTTGAATGGGGGGCTTCTGAGTAGATTCCTCGACTCCGACCGCAAGTTACAGCCCTTGCGAGTGTAGGCAGCTGTTTCCGACTAGAACCGTTTAGGGAAATGCCTATTATGACTCGGATCTAGTTGTTGCTCCTTGCTGCGCTCAAGGCACTGTTCTCGAGCGAGCGGGCTGATGTGAAGAAACCAGTAGGTTTTTCGACCAATTAGGGTTTTTCAACATGGACTTTCGTTCTATTACTTCAACCGTATTCACATCACGCGAATGCGGCGTGAGGTCCGCGTGAGTGAATTCCGGTAAAGTCAAGTCAAGCCAAGTCGATTGAAGGAAATGCACAGCGTGGTCATGCACAGCGCCTTGTTTTTTTCCGGCCGGACTTTTTCAATCGAAATAGGATCAGGGGCCCTGGAATAGGGTAGGGTCGAGCAGATCGAGGTTGTGATTTTGGTGAATGTGGGACCCCTGAGCCCTTGCTCGGAACTTTAACTTGCGTAAATAGCTCTAGCCTTGACGCTGATAGACGTCTTTCAGAGCAGCACCGGCATCGGAATTATTCTTCTCATAAATAAATCCAGTCTCTTCACAGCTGACACTACTCCGTTTCCTGTTTCTTTGCGCCGACCAGCCGTTCTGTCTGGTTTCTCTTTTCCCCAATTGCGCCAACTCTCGCCTTCTGACTGTTGAAACAATAGTACGCCTAACGCCAGACGCTCTTTAGCTTAGCCAGAATGCCAGAGAGGTAGATGCAGATAGTCCAGCTATGACCAACATGCTCAGCCCTTCTCGGATGCCCTCGATATTAGCAGCGCAGCGAGCGAGCTCTTCAAAGGTGATTGGTTTCAATCCCAAGCATGCTCTGCCAGTCAGGATGTCCATCGCCCCATGCAAGGCGAATGGGTCGGACACGCAGCCAATCAAGCCAAGCCAAACCGCCAGTCGAGATTCGTTTTTCAACCGGTTACCGGTCGCCATAGCGGATACTGGTGACAATCCCAAATCTAGGCTCAACGCTGCAGGCATGGCTTTCCTAGGGGACAGTGTGTGGGAGGTGAGATTGCTTGCCAGTGGTGGGTGTGCTTGTGGAAGGTCAAGCGCATGCATGCATGCATCCAACCATGCATGCATCCAACCATGCATGTATGGGTGTGGATGGATGCATGCATGCACGGATGGGTGTGGATGGATGCATGCATGGGTGGACAGATGCATGCATGCACGGATAGGTGTGGATGGATGCATGCATGGGTGGACGGATGCATGCATGCACGGATGGGTGTGGATGGATGCATACATGCATGGGCGGACGGATGCATGCATGCGCATATGGGTGTGGATGGATGCATGCATGGGTGGACGGATGCATGCATGCACGGATGGGCGTGGCTGGATGGATGCATGCATGGGTGGACGGATGCATGCATGCTCGGATGGGTGTGAATGGATGCATGGGTAGACGGATGGGTGTGGATGGATGAATGGATGCATACATGGGTGTGCATGGATGGATGGCATGGATAGGTAGATGAATGGATGGATGGATGGATGGGATTCCAATACTGGACAATGTATCAGATAATTCAGGGGGGGGGGGGGGGGGGGGGCAGGAAAAAAGCGCCGTACCTCATCTTAGCTTTAAATAGAGCTTAAAATGTGTCTTCCTGCCCCCCCCCCCCCCCCCCCCCCCCCACCCCCCCCCCCCCAAGATCATTTTGAAAATATAATACGTGTTTTGTGGTTCTCTTCTTCACTCTACAAGCGAATGTCCATCACTCCTACCACTCACAGGGCAAGCCCTCGCTTGACTGGGGGATCCATTATTAAATACTGCATATAGGATATGCATAGGCAAATACAGCGGTTGGGGAACCTATTGGTTGGAGTTGGTTGGAGATGGGAAGAAGTTGGTTAGAGTTGGTTGGAGAACCTATTAGTTAGAGTTGTAAGGAGATAATAAGAAGTTGGTTGGAGTTGGTTGGAGAACCTATCGGTTGGAGTTGCAAGGAGATGAGAATAAGTTGGTTAGAGAAACTATTTGTTGGAGTTGTATAGAGATGATAATAAGTTGGTTGGAGTTGGTTGGAGACCCTATCGGTTGGAGTCGTAAGGAGATGAGAAGAAGTTGGTTGGAGTTAGTTGGAGAACCTATCGGTTGGAGTTGTAATGAATGAGATTAAGTTGGTTGGAGTTGGCTGGAGACCCTATTGTTGGAGTTGTAAGGATATGATAAGGACAGAAAACTTCCAAAATCATAATACGTACAAGGTCCCCTGATTACAGCGCCAAAATAGACAGTGTGGTAGGTAACTAACCAAATACACAGTCAAAAGTGGTGAATGCTGGATAAGGATAATTGATGATATACACAGTCAAAAGTAGTGAATGTTGGATAAGGATAAGTGATGATATAAACAGTCAAAAGTAGTGAATGCTAGATAAAGATAAGTGATGATATACACAGTCAAAAGTGGTGAATGCTAGATAAGGATAATTGATGATATACACAGTTTCAAAAGTGGTGAATGCTGGATAGGATATTGATGATATACACAGTCAAAGTGGTGAATGCTGGATAAGGATAATTGATGATATACAACAGTCAAAGTGGTGAATCGGATAAGGATAATTGATGATAGTATCACAGTCAAAAGTGTGAATGCTGGATAGAATAATGATGATATACACAGTTCAAAAGTGTGGGAGATGACGGATAAGGATAATTGATGATATACACAGTCAAAAGTGGTGAATGCTGGATAAGGATAATTGATGATATACACAGTCAAAAGTGGTGAATGCTGGATAAGGATAATTGATGATATACACAGTCAAAAGTGGTGAATGCTGGATAAGGATAATTGATGATATACACGTCAACAAGTACGTGATGATAAAGAAAGGATTAATTGATGAATACAACAGTCAAAAACGTGGTGAATGCTAGAAACGGATTAATTGTGATCTACACAGTCAAAAGTGGTGAATGCTGGATAGGATTAAATGATGAGATTACACAGTCACAAGTTGGTTGAATGCGGGATTAAGGATATTGTGATATACACAGTCAAAAAGTGGGAATGCGGATAAGGTAATTGTTGACATCACAGTCAAAAGTGGGTGAGCTGATAAGGATACTTGAGATATTACACAGTCAAAAGTAAGTGAATGATGGATAAGGATTAATTGATGATACAACACAGTTCAAAAGTGGGTGGATGCTTGATAAGGATAATGATATATACACAGGGTCAAAAGTGGTGAATGAAATTGTGGAAAGGAAATTGATGATTTACACCACAGTCCAAAAGTGGTGAATGAGATAAGGATAACGATGATATACCAGTCAAAGTGGTTGGAATGATGGAGAAAGGATAATTGATGATATACACAAGTCAAAAGTGGGTGAATTGCTGGATAAGGATAATTGATGAGATTCACAGTCAAAAGTGGTGGAAGGTTGACGGCTGGATAAGGTTAATGATGGTTTACAAAGTCAAAAGTGGTGAATGCTGGATAAGGATAATTGATGATATACACAGTCAAAAGTGGTGAATGCTAGATAAGGATAATTGATGATATACACAGTTCAAAAGTCGGGTGAATGCTTAGATAAGGCTTAATTGATGATATACACAGTCAAAAGTGGTGGAATGCCTGGATAAGGGATAATTGATGATAACACAGTCAAAAAGTGGTGAATGCTGGATAAGAGATTGATGTTGATTATACACCAGTCAAATGGTGATGTGGATAAGGATAACTGATGTATACACAGTCAAAAGTGGTGATGAATGCTGGATAAGGATTAATGATGATATACAGTCAAAAGTGGTGAAAGCTGGATAAGGATAATGATGATATACACAGTTAAAAGTAGTGAATGATAAATAAGGATAATTGATGCAATTACACCAGTCAAAAAAGTGGTGAATGCTGGATAAGGATAATTGATGATTATACACAGTCAAAAGTTGGTTGAATGCCTAGATAAGGTAATGGATATTACACAGTCAACAGTGGTGAATGGCTGGCATAAGGTAATGATGATATACACAGTCCCCCCAAAAAAAAGTAGGAATGCTGGATAAGGATAATGATGATCTACACAGTCAAAAAGTGGGTGAATGCTGGATAAGGAGATGAGATATACACAGTCAAAAGTGTGTGATGCTGGATCAGGATAATTGGATGTAACACAGTCAAAAGTTGGTTGAAATGGGGATAAGGACAATGATGATTACACAGTTAAAAGTAGTGAATGATAAATAAGGATAATTGATGATATACACAGTCAAAAAGTGTGAATTTGCTGGATAATAAGGATAATTGATGATATAAACGAGTCAAAAGTGGTGCATGCTAGATAAGGTATAATTGATGATTTACACAGTCAAAAAGTGGTGAATGCTGGATTAAGGATAATTAGATGAGAACACAGTCAAACGTGGTGAATGCTTAGAAAGGATAATTGATTGATATACACAGTCAAAGTGGGTGAATTGTGGTGGATAAGGATAATGATGATATTACACAGTCAAAGTGGTGAATGCTGGATTAAGCTAATTGATGATATACACAGTCAAAATGGTGTGAAGCGGATAAGGATTAATTGTGATATTACACAGTCCAAAAAAAGTGGTGAATGCTGGATAAGATAAATTGATGATATCCACAGTCAAAGGGTGAATGCTTGGATTAAGGGATAATTGATGAATGATACACAGTACCAAAAAGTGGGAATGTGGATAAGGATACTTGAGTGATATACAACAGTCCACAAGTGGTGAAATGCTGGATAAGGATACAATGATGATATAACAGTCAAAAGTGTGAAGGCTGGAAGTGGATAAGGATTAATGGATGATATACAATTCAAAAGTGGTGAATGCGGGCTCAGGATACTTGATGATATCCCACAGTCCCCCGTGGTGCCTGCTGGTAAGGCTTCCTTGATGCTATGTTACACAGTCCAAAAGCTGGTGAAGCTCGCTAAGTATAATATGATTACCCGTCCAAAGTGGTTGCTGCTGGATCGGGCTCTTGATGCCTTCCCCAGCACAAGTGGGTGTGACTGCTGGGGGATAACGATAATTGATTGGATTATTTTAACACAGTCAAAAAGTGGTGCATTGGGATAAGGATCATGATGATATTACACAGTCCCCAGTGGGGCCTGCTGGACAGGATAATTGATGATATTTCACCGTCAAACGTGGGTGAATTTGGATCGGATCCTTGGCTGTATACACAGTCACAAGAGTGAATGATAAAAGGTATAAATATTTGTTGCTGATATACACAGTCAAAAGTGGTGGCCTGCTAGATAAGGATACTTGATGATATACACAGTCAAACAGTGGCTGATGCTGGCTAAGGATCATGATGATATACACTCCACCCGTCTCCCCTCCTACCCCTTGGTGCAGCTTGGATCGGGGTAATTGATGGCTCTCCCAGTCTCAACGTGGTGAATGCTAGCGATAAGGCTCCTTGCTGATTGATATACCCAGTCAACGTGGTTGATGCTGGATCAGGATATTGCTGCTTGTACCGTCATAAAGTGGTGAATGCTGGCTAAGGATTCATTGATTGTATACACAGTCCACAAGTGGTGACTGCTCGATACGGGAAATTGATGCTCTAACAGTCACCCGTGGTGGAAGCGGGAGGGGGAGAAGGAGGAAGGGAGGAGGAAAAAAGGGAAAAAATTCGGGTTGAATGGCGTTAGTAGCTAAGGATAATTGATGGTATACACAGTCAAAAGTGGTGAGAATGTGGATAAGATAATTGCATTGATATACACAGTCAAAGTGGTGATGAATGAATGAAGCTGGATAGGAGTTAATTGATGATATACACAGTCAAAAGTAGTGAATGCTGGATAAGGATAATTGATGATATTTTTTACACCGTCAAAAGTGGTGAAATGCTGGATAAGGGAGAAGTGATGACTAGACAACAGTCAACAGTGTGGTGAATGCGGATAAGGAGTTTAATGCTGGTATACACAGTCAAAAGTGGTTTGAAATGCTGGATAAGGATAATGATGATATTACCCAGTTCAAAAGGGTGACGACTTGGATAAGGCTAAGTGATTGATATACACAGTCAAAAGTAGTGAATGATAAATATGGATAATTGATGATATACACAGTCAAAAGTGGTGATGTGGATAAGGGAGTAATTGATGATTCAACAGTCAAAAGTGGTGAATGGGATAAGGATAATTGATGATATACACAGTCAAAAGAGGAATGTTAAATAAGGGTTAAAGTGAGATAAACAAAGGCAACAAAAGTGTCAAATGTTGGATTAAGTGATGATATTTCAAATGCAACGTAGTGACTGCTAGATTAAAAGATAGTGATGTATACACAGCAAAAGTGGGAAGTGCTGGAATAGGATAATTGATGATATACACAGTCAAAAGTGGTGAATGCTGGATAAGGATAATTGATGATATACACAGTCAAAAGTAGTGAATGTTAAATAAGGATAAGTGATGATAAACAAAGGCAAAAGTAGTGAATGTTGGATAAGTGATGATATACACATGCAAAAGTAGTGAATCCTAGATAAAGATAAGTGATGATATACACAGTCAAAAGTGGTGAATGCTAGATAAGGATAAGTGATGATATACACAGGCAAAAGCAGTGAATGTTGGATGAGGATTAGTAACTATATACACAGTC
>JACBWV010000626.1:13586302-13727989 GCA_013435795.1 Chlamydomonas sp. ICE-L
TTGACTGTGTACATCATCAATTATCCTTATCCAGCATTCACCACTTTTGACTGTGTAATATCAATCAATTATCTATCCACATCACCACTTTTGAATGTGTATATCATCATTATCTTATCCTAATCCTTATCCAGCATTCCAACCACTTTTGAATGTGTATATCATCAATTATCCTTATCCAGCATTCACCACTTTTGACTGTGTATATCATCAATTATCCTTATCCAGCATTAGCATTAGCGTAGCCAAAAAGGCTTAAGGGACTTGCCCAACTTTAAAACAGGAAATGCAGTTTACAAAAACAAGCACTGGTGAACTGAACCCCAATCAATCGTAAACGACGGTGGCAGTCGTTCCAATCAGGCTGGTCCACAGGTCCCAACACGCCACAGGCAGTATACTAACGTAAGGTGAGGGCATTAAAGCTCACAAACACCAAAACAAACCACCCACACACCACCAAACAAACCACACCTACAAACCACCAAAACACACCCTCACAAACCACCAACAACCCCCCCAAAAACCGACCAAAACAAACCACACACAAACCACCAAAACAAACCACACACAAACCACCAAAACAAACCACACACAAACCACCAAAACAAACCACACACAAACCACCAAAACAAACCACACACAAACCACCAAAACAAACCACCCACAAACCACCAAAACAAACCACCCACAAACCACGAAAACAAACCACCCACAAACCTTCAAAACAAACCACCCACAAACCACGAAAACGAACCACCCACAAACCACGAAAACAAACCACCCACAAACCACCAAAACAAACCACACACAAACCACCAAAACAAACCACACACAAACCACCAAAACAAACCATCCACAAACCACCAAAACAAACCACACACAAACCACCAAAACAAACCACCCACAAACCACAAAAACAAACCACACACAAACCACAAAAACAAACCACACACAAACCACAAAAACAAACCACACACAAACCACAAAAACAACACCCCACAAACAATCAAAACAAAACAACACACAAACCACGCAAAACAACCCCACACAACCCATCAACAATCACACACAACCACCAAAACAAACACACACATGCCACCCATAGTCACCCACACACCACCAAAACAACCATCAAAACCAACCACACACCAACCACACACCAACCACACACCAACCACACACACACCACCAAAACAAACCACCCACAAACCACAAAAAACACACCACCCCAAAGCACCAAACAAGACCACCCCAACCATCAAAAACAAACCACACACAAACGCGGCCAAAACAAACCACCAACGAACCATCAAAACAAACCACACACCAACCACCAAAACAAACCACACACAGGCCACCCATAGGCCACCCACAGACCACCAAAACAAACCATCAGAACAAACCATCAAAACAAACCACCCACAAACCACCAAAACAAACCACACACAAACCACCAAAACAAACCATCCACAACCCCCAAAACAAACCCCCACAAACACCAAAACAAAACTACCCATCAAACCATCAAAACAAAATCAACACACAAACCACCAAAAAACCACACAAGTCACCCATAATGCCACCCACCACAACCACCAAAACAAACCACCAAAACAAACCATCAAAACAAACCACCCACAAACCACCCACAAACCACCAAAACAAACCACCCACAAACCACCAAAACAAACCACCCACAAACCACCAAAACAAACCACCCACAAACCACCAAAACAAACCACCCACAAACCACCAAAACAAACCACACACAAACCACCAAAACAAACCACCAACAAACCATCAAAACGAACCACACACAAACCACCAAAAGAAACCACACACAGGCCACCCATAGGCCACCCACAGACCACCAAAACAAACCACCAAAACAAACCATCAAAACAAACCACCCACAAACCACCCACAAACCACCAAAACAAACCACCCACAAACCACCAAAACAAACCATCCACAAACCACCAAAACAAACCACCCACAAACCATCAAAACAAACCACACACAAACCATCAAAACAAACCGCACACAAACCACCAAACCAACCACACAAGCCCCCATGGCCCCCCCACCGACCACCAAAAAAAAAAACCACCAAAACAAACCACCCACAAACCACCAAAACAAACCACCCAAAATCACCTCAACAAACACCCCACAAACACCAAACAAACCACCACCCCCACAAACCATCAAACCAACCACATCACCACCACCAAAAGAAACCACACACAGGCCACCCATAGGCCACCCACAGACCACCAAAACAAACCACCCCAACCACCCCAAAACAAACCACAACAAACACACCCACAACCACCCGCCAAACCACACACAAACCACCCACAAGGCCACCAATACAAAACCAACCACATGCTACATTACGTCAGAGCTTGAGTACAGCAAAATCACACAAACACCAGAAACAACCGCCCACAAAAGACCCACACATTGCCTCTCCACATAGGCAGTCCACGAACCACCAAAACAAACCACCCACAGGCAGTAGACTACGGCAAGCTTGAGCACAGTAAATCTCGCAAACCACCAAAACAAACCACCAAAACAAATCACCCGCAAACCACCAAAACAAACCACCCACAAACCACAAAAACAAACCACCCACAAACCACCAAAACAAACCACCTACAAACTACCAATACAAACCACCCACAGGCAGTCTACTACGACAATCTTGAGGACAGCAAAGCACACAAACCAACAAAAACAAACCACCCACAGACCTCCAAAACAAACCGCCCACAGGCAGTATACTACGGCAGGCTTGAAGATAGCAAAGTATTAACTGATGTGGAGAAGGACGTCCTTAGGTGGGGTCGCAACAGCAGTTCAATCAAGGCCCCCAAAAAGATGGACGTGTTGCGGTACAAGAAAGCAACGGCTTTTGAAGTCTTGGTAGGTTACACAAATTTGATTTGACCCCTGTTTCCTGTTTGTCCCCAAAACGATGCATGTGTTGTGCTACAATCACATGTGTTGTGCTACAATCAGGCAATGGCCTTTGAAGTCTTGGTAGGTTTGTGTGTGTGTGGTGGGTGGGGCGTGGGTGGTTGGGTGGGGTCGCAACAGCACTTCAATCAAGGCCCCCAAAAATATGGACGTGTGACGGTACAAGAAAGCAACTGCCTTTGAAGTGTTGGTAGGTTTGTGTGAGGGGGGTGGTGGAGGGCGTGGGTGGTGTGGGTGGGTGGGTGGGTGGTGGTGTGGTGTGTTGGGTGGGGTGGGGTGGGGTGGGTGGGGTGGGGGGGGTGGGGGTGGGGGTGCGCAACAGCAGTTCAGTCAAGGTCCCTAAACAGATGGACGTGTTACGCTACAAGAAGGCAACGGCTTTTGAAGTCTCGGTAGGTTTGTGTGTGGGAGGGTGCGTGGGAGGTGGTGTGTGTGGGTTGGTGGGTGGGGTCGCAACAGTACTTCAGTCAAGGTCCCCCAAAAGATGGATGTGTTACTGTACAAGATGGCAACGGCCTTTGAAGTCTTGGTAGGTTTGTGGGTGGGTGGTGTGTGGGGTGGGGGGTGGGGGGTTGGTGTGTTGGTGTCTGGGGTCGCAACAGCAGTTCAGTCAAGGTCCCCGAACAGATGGACGTGTTCCGGTACAAGATGACAACGGCCTTTGAAGTCTTGGTAGGCTTGTGTGTGGAGGGTGGTTTGGGTGTGTTGGTGGGTGCGGGTGGGTGGGTGGGATCGCAACAGCAGTTCAGTCATGGTCTCAGAAAATATGGACGTGTTTCGTTGTAAGAAGGCAACGCCCTTTAAAGTCTTAGTAGGTTTGTGGGGGGTGGGTGAATGGGTGGGTCGGTGGGTGAGTTGGTGCGAGGGGTCGGAACAGCAGTTCAGTCAAGTTCCCTAAAAAGATGGACTTGTCACGGTACAAGATGGCAACTGCCTTTGAAGTCTTGGTAGGTTTGTGTGTGTGTGGGGGGGGGTATGTGGGGTGTGTGGGGGGGGGGGGGGGGGGGGGGGGGGGGGGGAGGTCTGTCAAGGCCCCCCAAAAGATGGACGTGTTACGCTACAAGAAGGCAACAGCCTCTGAAGTCATGGTAGGTGTGGGTGGGGTGGGTGGGTGGGTGGGTTTGAGGGTTGGTGGGTGGGGTCGCAACAGTACTTCAGTCAAGGTCCCCAAAAAGATGGATGTGTTACTGTACAAGATGGCAAACGGCCTTGAAGTCTTGTAGGTTAGTGTGTGGGAGGGTGCGTGTGTGTGTTGTGTGTGTGTGTGTGTGTGTGGGGGGGGGGGGGGGGGGGGGGGGGGGGGGGGGGGTGGGGGGGGGGGGGGGGGTCGATACAGCAGTTCAGTCAAGTTCCCTACAAAATTGGACTTGTTTCGCTACAATAAGGCAGCGGCCTTTGGAAGTCGTGGTCGGTTTGTTGTGTGTGTGTTTGGTGGGGGGGGGGGGGGGGGGGGGGGGGGGGGGGGGGGGGGGGGGATAAGGGGGTGGGGGGTACAACAGCAGTTCAGTCAAGGCGTCCAAAAAGATGGACGTGTTACGGTACAAGAAGGCAACTGCCTCTGAAGTCTTGGTAGGTAGTGGGCAGCCCAGAGGTGGCTGAAAAAGCAAAAAAAATCAAATTCAATCTTCCTCCTCTTCTCCCCCAAAAGATGGATGTGTCACTGTACAAGAAGGCAACTGCCTTAGAGGTCTTGGTTACACACAGTACGGATGGATGTATTACGGTACAAGATGTGTTACAGACCCCCAAAAGATGGATGCATTACGGTACAAGATGTGTTACGGACCCCCCAAATATGGATGTATTACGGTACAAGATGTGTTACAGACTCACCTCACCTCACCCCACTTCGCAGGTTGTGCACATGTTCCTCGCAGACAAGGACTGCTGCCAGTGGCGAATGGAAAGGCTGCTGCCTCCACGACACAGACGCAGCGTCCTGAACAACCCTGACCCCAACCCAGTTCACCTCACCTCACCCCACTTCGCAGGTTGCGCACTCACCCACCCCGCCTCACTCAACCCAACCCAAGCCAACCCAACCCAACTCAACCCATCCCACTCACCTCGCCTCATCCCACTTCGCAGGTTGCGCACATGTTCCTCACAGACAAGGACCGCTGCCAGTGGCTCATGGATAGACTGCTGCCTCCAAAGGGCGAGGAGGAGCTTTTAAATGAATAAATAAATAGTATGCCTTATTACAAGGCGTGAGGTTGAGGGTGCCAGCCCGTTTGCTTGCACTGGTGCCAACCACCAATGAGACCATCGATAGGCTGCTGTCTCAAAAGGCGGGGCCGGGCGGGGAGTAGATTTTATGTTGAGATAATGGCGTGCTTGCGTGGTCTGTGAGGCCTGGCTTGGCGTGGCCTGCCATTGGCTTTTATCAGTCAGCCCTAGTTATCTCTCTGGATAAGATGTTACATCATTCCATTCCTCTGTCGTGTCCTTGCGATTCGCTGGGGACCAGATCGTATTATAGTGCTTCTTAATAGAATAATAGCCCATCCTAATCTAGACTAATTTGATTATCTGAGGTTGGGCAAGTCCCTTAGGTCTAATTGACTACCCCTTGGACTGTAACAAACTAAACTAGCAACTAGACATTTACCCCGTGATCAAGCCCTAATGATAATCTTTGACTATTTTTATTGTTTGGGGTTGGGCCCAGCCCAACCCCATAGGGTGCCCCGACCAACCAGGTAAATCATGTTTTGACCGATTCAAGCGGCAACTTCCATTTTTTTTCCATGGGCAGAAAAACACAATCTAGCTCCACCAGAAACCTATGCGAACTTCCAGAACCAGATCAACCCCAGCATCTTGCTTTCAGGTAGCACTTCATTCCTGACGATTTTTTGTCTGATCTATACATCTCCATCGTGCATGTACGGGATTTGGTGGTGTTTAAAAACACCGGTTGATTAGATTGAACAAAAGTTCGCGACTGTTTAAACAGAGGCGGACTCCACGTCCTTCTTGGACGACTTCTTGGGGAGCAGCACGGAGTGGATGTTGGGAAGAACTCCACCATTGGCGATGGTGACGGAGCCCAACAGCTTGGACAGCTCTTCGTCGTTACGGATAGCCAGCTGGACGTGGCGGGGGACGATCCTGGTCTTCTTGTTGTCGCGGGCAGCGTTGCCAGCAAGCTCCAGGACCTCAGCACACAAGTACTCGAGAACGGCCGCCAGGTACACAGGGGCACCAGCGCCAACACGCTCGGCGTACTTGCCCTTCTTCAGGTAGCGGGCAACACGGCCCACAGGGAACTGCAGTCCAGCCTTGGAGCTGCGAGAAACGGACTTCTTGCCTCCACGGCCTCCAGTTTTGCCTGCCATTGTGTAGTGTTTCTTGTTTACGATTGAAAGAGCTGGTGTAGCGAGCGATGTATCAATCAGGCTTAGAGGGCGAATAAGTACTCCCGCGACAGGTCCTGCTGATCCGAGGCCGCTCTAGACCCTTTCAATTCGCCCCAGTTATGTCCTGCTGATCCGCTGTTCGCGCTGGCCTTGGCCCTGACTGAACAAGTATATAAACTTCGCGTCAGTGCGACCATTGCCCATCTCCCCCACGTCGATACCCCATATCTATCCCAAATTGCAATCATGGCCCCCAAAGCTGCCGAGAAGGCTCCCGCCAAGAAGGCCGCCCCCGCCAAGACTGCGGAGGGCAAGAAGAAGGCCAAGAAGATGGCCAAGGCTGAGACCTACAAGATCTACATCTACAAGGTGCTGAAGCAGGTCCACCCCGACACTGGCATCAGCTCCAAGGCCATGGGCATCCTCAACTCCTTCATCAACGATATCTTCGACAAAATCGCCTCCGAGGCCGCTCGTCTGGCTCGCTACAACAAGAAGCCAACTGTGACTTCTCGCGAGATTCAGACTGCTGTGCGTCTGGTGCTGCCCGGAGAGCTCGCCAAGCACGCTGTGTCCGAGGGCACCAAGGCCGTCACCAAGTTCACTTCCGCTTAAGCGCTGATTGGGCAGGAGACTGCATCATACTTATTTCATTTCGCCACGACCTAACCGGTGTTTTTCAACACCACCACTATTGAACCTGACACATCTGTCCACCTTATCAGGCCATCACCATCCCTTCCTTGGCCATGAACTGTGCATATCATGGTGGCATGCTGTATGACCTTACTGCATCTACCACTTGAACAACGACCAGACCTGCTTACAGTCAAGTAGTCAACCTGCATTTCCCAGGCTGTCTGCATATCGGCTCTACACAAAGCACGATGGATTGGTGATTGTGGCTGTTGATTGACTACGTCAGTCTCCAGGTGAGTAAAGGGATGCAGGCAGCACTATACTTGCACTGCCCACTCTTCTCAAACTTTAACTTGGTTACATGGCTCCAGCACGTAAGGCTGTTAGCCGTCTCCTATACAATTGGGTGCATGTAAGGCCCTCCTGAAGTACCCTGGTGGTGACTATGCAGTGGTATATATTGCCAGATAGCTTATGTAGGAAAGTTGTACATGCGACCTTGGACTTGATCACATGGTTCCAGCTTTTAGGCTGCCCTCCGAGTCTCCGTCTTAGGCTGCAACACCAACAAATGTAAAGCAGAGGGGATATTGAGTTTGTATATAGTGAACTTGAACTTGGTGTCACGGCTCTAGCCTGCAGTCTTGCGCCCACTTCAGATGCAGTGGGATGCAAGCTTTGGCGGCATCTTGCTTTAGCTGTGCTTATTCTTTGTAAGCCCTTCCTGCTACGGATGGGCGAGTCCCT
Source organism: Chlamydomonas sp. ICE-L (assembly GCA_013435795.1). NCBI lineage: Eukaryota > Viridiplantae > Chlorophyta > Chlorophyceae > Chlamydomonadales > Chlamydomonadaceae > Chlamydomonas > Chlamydomonas sp. ICE-L. Next base: position 13,594,039 of record JACBWV010000626.1, read on the forward strand.
TCAGCCTTTTTTGCCTACCCCTGGACTGTAACGTATATACATACACATACATCTTGCATAAGCTATTACATCTCCTCTATTTACTTGCTTTAGCTTGGAGCTTCAACAGGATTGCTGGAACACCAATAGTGATCACACCAGGTGGCCTGTAGCTTTACCGGACTGCTTTTCCATCGCTACAGCCAGGTTTGTTTTCAAAGGAAAGGAAACGTTTTTGTGTGTTAGTTGTGAAGGGTATTTCACCCCAGGAGGTGGGTCTCCCGGCACAAAGAGGTGACATCTACGTCTAGTGTTTACCTCAGAGGTGAAATTTTGGCGTCGTTTTGGGGTGCCGCATTGTTTTTACAGATTCTACCGAGATTCTGCACTCTACAGTCCCTTGCTTACTTGCTTTGCCCCATATGACTTCAATCAACTTTGATCAACTTAGCTAGATCTCACTACACCTGGGTCACCTACGTGTAATCAGCCTGGCAATAGTCTAGTAGTTGGCTATTTGCCTTTCCCATTTGGATTAGGCCCGTAGGCCATAATGTTATGACTTATGATATGGCTCAGGCATACTGCGTGAGCCATATCCTGTACTGCCCGGTTCGCTTTCTGCTGTATATATTCCTTGCCCACTTGGCTACTTGTAACAATATCTATACCATCAAACATAAACTGCACACAACTTATATCAACTAAACTAGATCTCACTAAACTGGAAAACCCACGTGCCCTTCAGCAGCCCGAATATAAATATAGCTGAACAACTAGGTCACCGAAACAGATGACGGCTGCATGGATCTGCCTACAAGCTACTAAGAAGAATTGGAAAGAAAAGCCAAGTAGCAATGTTTATTGTCTGATTCTGATGTTTCTGATCCTGAATCTGATGATTCTGATTCTGACTATTCTGATTCTGATGGCTCTGACTCTGACGATTCTGATCGAGATGATTCTGATTCTGATGATTCTAACTCTGACGATTCCGAGGATTCTGTACAATTCACCCTCCCGCGTTTCGTGCTGATTTGCATGGCTGCATGCACGTCTGGATTGCACGAGCTGGCTGCAAGCGCTGGTTGGGGTGCATGCTTCCTTGGTCCCCCCACATTCTCAGGATTGGGTGAAGTCCACCCCAAAACATCTGGGTAGCGATTTGGGTCTGGGTGCTGGGATCTTGTCTTTTGGGATCTGAGACCACCTCAAAACAGTGATTTTCTTTTCAGCTACGAGCAGCAGCTTCTAGGCAGCTCCCATTACTGGCTATTCAGACAAAGCTATCGCAAGCTAGTGCAGCTGCGAGAAGCCGACAGAAGTTGCTACCCAGAAGCATTGAAATATTGGGGCCCAGCCCAGTGGCTGGCTCGAGGATCTGCTTAGAAGCTGCTGCTGGTAGCTGAAAAGAAAAGCTATGCCCCAAACAAAGTTTTAATGATGAGTCATCCTTCCACCTTCGGTGTTTGGCCCCATTGAGAGCAACCGGGCTGGCCCCCTCAACCTTACGCCCTGTAATAAGGCATACTGTTTATTCATTTATCCCCCAGATTCACCCCGTTATCCGTCTGTGCGACTGTCCAACCAACCGACCAACAAATTGAAGCCTGACACGTCAGCCAACTGTCTCATAACTAACTGGCTTCAGTCAGCTCCAGGCTTTAGACCACCCCAAACTAGTGATGTTCTTTTCAGCTACGAGGAGCATGCAGCATCCAGAGAGAGCATGATGATTCGAAGCTGAACCTCGGCTCTTGCCACATCCTCACATTGGTGAACCCTTTGGATTTCAACAGATTGACCACCCCAAACTAGTGCTTTTCTTTTCAGCTATGAGCAGCATAGATCATCCAGAGAGAGCACGATTCAAAGCTGGACCTCGGCTTGGCTTGACCACCCCAAAGTAGTGCTTTTCTTTTCAGCTACGAGCAGCATAAAGCATCCAAAGAGAGCATGATTCACCTTTTACCATCTGGGTTGGCATTAGACAACCCAAAAGTAGTGATGTTCTTTTCAGCTACGAGCAGCATAGATCATCCAGAGAGAGCATGATTCAAAGCTAAACCTCGGCTCTTGCCACATCTTCACCTGGTTGAACCCTTTGGATTTCAACAGATCTGCGGCGCGCATCAAGCGTCCATCCGCTCGATCATGCAGCTGCATGGAAACCTACGCAAATTTGAATTTGAATTTGAACTGTTGCATTGATACCTATGCAAATATTCTACAATTCTAATTAAATCGTCATCCCAAATGGAAGAAAAAATAAATAACATTGTGCCATATGCAACCAGTGATAGGATCAAGCGTCCATCCGCTCGATCATGCAGCTGCATGGAAACCTATGCATATTTGAATTTGAATTTGAATTGTTGCATGGATACCTAAGCAAATATTCTACAATTATAATTAAATCGGCATCCCACATAGAATACAAAATCATTGGGCCATATGCAATCAGTGATAATATCAAGAGCCCCATCCCCCCCCGCGCTTGTGCGCAAGCATGGAAACCTAATGTGTGCGTGTGTGTAGGGTGGTTTTGTGGTGGTAGGTGGTGAAGTGCTAGAAATGCAACAAGCGCATCCCCTCGCTCGTGCACACATGAAAACCTATGTGTGCATTTTGTAGTGGTGTGGTGGTGGTTGTGGTGGTGGGGAGTTGCAAGAAAACTGCAACAAGCGCATCCCCTCGCTCGTTCAGCACAGCATGGAAGCCCTATGTTGCAATGTGTGTTACGTGTGGTGGTGGTGTGGTGGTGTGGTTGGGTGAGTGCTAGATGCAACAGCGCCTGTACCCTCGCTGTGCAGCAGCATGGAAACTATGTGTGCATTGTGTAGAGGTGGTGGTGGTGGTGTTGGTGTGGGTGAGTGCTAGAAAATGCAAACAAGCGCATCCCCCCTGGCTCGTGCATCAGGCTAGAAATACCTATGTTTGCGTGTGTGTAGTGGTTGGTGTGGGGGGGGTGGTGAGTGGCTAGAAAAGTGCAACAATCTCCTGTCCCCTCGCTCGTGCAGCGCATGTAGCCTATGTTTTCTTTGTGTAGTGGTGGTGGTGGGGTGTGGTGGTGGGGGAGGCTAGAAATTCAACAAGCCCCTACCCCGCTCGTGCATCAGCATTAAACTTGTTTCGTGTGTGTAGTTGTGGTGGTGGTGTGGTGGTGGGTGAGTGCTAGATTTAAATGCAACAACGCCCATACCCACTCGCTCGTTGCAGCAGCATGGATAACCTATGTGTGCGTTTTTGGTATGGTTGTGGTGGTGTGGCTGGGTTAGTGCTAGAAATGCACCAACGCATCCCCTTCGCTCGTCTCAGCAGAAATGAAACCTATGTGTGCATGGTTGTTGGTATTGTGGGGTGTGGTGGTTGGTGTTGTGGGTGATGTGCTAGAAATGCAACAAGCCAGCCCCTCGCTCGGTGCATCAGCCTGAAACCTATGTGTTGCATGTGTGTGACGTTGTGGTGGGTGGTGTGGTGGTGTGGTGGTGGTGGTTGTTGTGGGTGATTGCTAGAAAGTCCAACATGCACTTACACCTCGCTCGTGCAGCAGCATGGAAACCTATGTGTGCATGTGTGTAGTGGTGGTGGTGGTGGTGGTGGTGTGGTGGTGAGTGCTAGAAATGCAACAAACGCATCCCCTGCTCGTGCAGCAGCATGGAAACCTATGTGTGCGTGTGTGTAGTGGTGGTGGTGGTGGTAGTGGTGGTGGTGGGTGAGTGCTATAAATTGCAAACTCGCCGTACCCTCGCTGCGTGCAGCAGCATGGAAATCCTATGTGTGCGGTGTGTGTATTGGTGGTGGTTGGATGGTGGTGGTGGGTTGATTGCTAGAATGAATTCAACAAGCCGCCCATACCTTCGCTCGTTGCAGCAGCCATGAAACCTATGTGTGCATTTGTGTATTGTGGGGGTGGGTCGGTAGTTAGTGTAGAAATTCAACAAGCGCCTCCCCTCCCTCGTCGCCGCAGCATGAAACCTATGTGTGCATGTGTGTTCGTGTGTGGTGGTGGTGGTGGTGGTGGTTGTGGTGGTGGTGGTGTTGAGTGCTAGAAGTGCACAAGCTCCTGTACCCTTCGCTCTCTGCAGCAGGCATGGAAACCTTGTGTGCATGTGTGTATGGTGGTGTTGGGGTGGTGGGTAGTTCTAAATTCAACAGCGCATGCCCCCGCGCGCAGCGCATGGAAACCTTGTGTGCATGTGTGTAGTGGTGGTGGTGGTGGTGGTGGGTGAGTGCTGAAATGCACAGCGGCCCGTACACCCTCGCTCGTGCAGCAGCATGGAAACCTATGTGTGCGTTTGGTGTAGTGGTGGTGGTGGTGGTGGTGGTGAGTGAGTGCTAGAATGAAATGCAAAAAGCGCCCATACCCTCGCTCGTGCAGCAGCTTGGAAAAAGCCTATGTGTTCGTGTGTTGTATGGTGGTGGTGGTTGGTTGTGGGTGATTGCTAGAAATGCAACCAGCGCATCCCCCTCCCTACTCTCGTGCAGCAGCATGGAACCCCTTGTGTGCAATGGTGGTTTAACTTGGTGGCTGGGTGGTGGTGGTGGTGGTGGGTGAGTGCTAGAAGTGTAACAAGCGCCAGGACCCTCGCTCGTGCAGCAGCATGGAAACCTATGTGTGCATGTGTGTAGTGGTGGTGGTGGTGGTGGTGGTTGTGGGTGAGTGGTAGAAATGCAACAAGCGCATCCCCTGGCTCGTGCAGCAGCATGGAAACCTATGGTGGTGCGTGTGTGAGTGGTGGTGGTGGTTGTGGTGGTTGGTGGTGGTGGTGGGGTGCGTGCTAGAACTGCAACAACGCCCGTAATCCTCGCTCGTGCATGCATCATGGAAACCATGTGTGCGTGTGTGTAGTGGGTGTGGTTGGTGGTGGTTGGTGGGTGAGTGCTATAAATGCAACAAAGCGCCCATACCCTAGCTCGTGCAGCATCAGTGGAAACCTATGTGGGTGGGCATGTGTGGTAGATGGTGGGTGGTCGTGGTGGTGGTTGGTGGGGTGAAGTGCTAGAAATGGCAACAACGCATCCCCTGGCTCGTCAAGCAGCATGGAAAACCTATTTGTGCAGGTGGTTACGTGGTGGTGGTGGTGGTGGTGGTTGGTTGTGGGTGTAGGTGGGATAGAAGTGCAACAAGCGCCTGTACCCCGCTCTGCGCCGCATGGAAACCTATGGAATGTGGCATGTATGTAGTGGTGTTGGTGTGGTGGTGGTGGTGGGTGAGTGCTAGACAATGCAAACAACGCATCTCCTGCTCGTGCGGACAGCATGGAAACCTAGTGTGCGTGGTGTGTAGTGGGGTAGGTGTGGTGGTGGTGGTGGTGTTTGTGGTGTATGGGTGAGTGCTAGAAATGCAACAAGCGCCCGTACCCTCGCTCGTGCAGCAATGGAACCTATGTGTTCGTGTGTGTAGTGGGTGTGGTGGTGGTGTGGCTGGGGGGTGAGTGCTAGAAAGCAACACGCGCATCCCTTCCTTACCCCTCGCTCGTAGCATCAGCATGGAAACCTATGTGTTCTTGTGTGTAGTGGTGGTGGTGTGGTGGTGGTGGTGGTGTAGTTGCTAGAAAATGCAAAAGCGCATCTCCTGGCTCGTGCAGCATCAGGGAAACCATGTGTGCATGTGTGTTACGTGGTGGTTGTGGTGGTGTTGTTGTTGTGTGGTGGTGTTGAGTTGCTCCGAACTCACCCACTCCGGTACCCTCAGCATCGTGCAGCACATGGAACTATGTGTGCCTGTGTATAGGTGGTGTGGTCGTGGTGGTGCGGTGGGTGAGTGCTAAGAATGAAATGCAACAAGCGCACTCCCTTGCTCGTCAGCAGCATGGAAACCTCTGTGTGCGTGTTGTGTGTGGTGGATGGTGTTGTTGTGGTGGTGGTGGGGGGTGGTTGGCTAGAAATGCAATCACCCGCCCGGACCCTCGCTCATCTTGCAGGCAGCATGGAACCCTATGTGTGCGTGTGTGTAGTGGTGGTTGGTGGTGTTAGTGGTGGTTGTGCCATGAATGAAAATGCAACAAAGCGCGCCATACACCTACTCGTGCATCAGCATGACAACCTTGTGTTCGTGTTGTGTAGTGTGGTGGTGGGTGGTGGTGTTGTGGGTTAGTGCTAGAAATGCACAAGCTCACCCCTCACTCGTGCAGCATCATGGGAAACCTGATTGGTTCATGTCTTGTAGTGGTGGAGTTGGTGGTGGTGGTGTGGTGGTGGTGGTGGTTGAGTTCTAGAAAGCAACAGCGCCCGTAACCATCGCTCGTAGCAAGCAGCATGGAACCTATGTGTGCGTGTGTGTAGTGGTGGTGGTGGTGGTGGTGGTGGTGGGTGAGTGCTATAATGAAATGGAACAACTCCCATACCCTCGCTTCGTTGCCGCCATGGGAAAAACCTATGTGTGCGTGTGTGTAGTGGTGCTGGTGGTGGTTGTGTTGGGTGAGTGCGTAGCAATCACACAAGCGCATCCCTCCCCTCTCTCGATGCAGCAGCATGGAAACCTATGTTGCGGTGTGTTTTCCGGTGGGTTGGTGGGTGGTGGTGGTGGTGGTGGTGTGTGGTGGTGGGTGAGTGCTTAATTGCAACAAGCGTCTGTACCCTCGCTCGTGCAGCAGCATGGAAACCTATGTGTTCATTTGTTTAAGTGGTGGTTGGTTGGTGTGGTGGTGGTGGGTGAGTGCTAGAAATGCAACAAAGCGTCATCTCCTGGCTCGTGCAGCAGCATGGAAACCTATGTGTGCGTGTGTGTAGTGGTGGTGGTGGTAGTGGTGGTGGTGGGGGTGGTGGGTGAATGCTAGAAAATGCAACAACGCCCGTACCCCTCCGCCTCGTCAGCAGCAGAAAAGATTTTGCGTGTGTGTATGGTGGTGGTGTGGTGGTTGGTTTGTGGTGCTAGAATGAAAAATGCAACAAGCCCCATACACATCGCCTCGTTCACAGCATGGAAACCTATGTGTGCGTGTGTGTAGTGGTGGTGGTGGTGGTGGTGGTGGTGGTGGTGGGTGGGTGAGGGCTAAACATTCAACAAGGCCCGTAACCCTCGCATCGTGCAGCGCATGGAAACCTGATGTTTTCGTGTGTGTAGTGGTTGGTGGTGTTCCGTGGTTGTGGTGGTGGGTGAGTGCTAGAATGAAATGCAACAAGCGCACCATACCCTCTACTCGATTGCAGCAGCTTGGAACCTATTGTGCGTGTTTGTGTGGTGGTGGTAGTGGTGTGTGGTGGTGAGGGCTAGAAAGCAACACGCATCCCTCAGCTCGTGCAGAGGGCAGCATGAAACCTATGTGTGCATGTGTGTAGTGGTGGTGGTGGTGGTGGTGGTGGTGGGTGAGTGCTAGAAATGCAACAAGCGCATCCCCTCGCTCGTGCAGCAGCATGGAAACCTATGTGTGCATGTGTGTTACGTGGTGGTGGTGGTGGTGGTGGTGGTGGTGGGTGAGTGCTAGAAGTGCAACAAGCGCCTGTACCCTCGCTCGTGCAGCAGCATGGAAACCTATGTGTGCATGTGTGTATGGTGGGTGGTGGTTTGGTGGTGGTTGGGTGAAGTGCTAGAAATGGGCAACAGCGCCCATACCCTCTGCTCGTGCACAGTATGGAAACCTTGTGGGGGGGGGGTTTGGGCGTGTGTGTAGTGGGGTGGTGGTGGTGGGTTGGTGAGTGGGCTAGAATGAAATGCAACAGCGCCCTACGCACCGCTCGCTCGTGCAGCAGCATGAAACCTTGTGTGCGTGTGGTAGTGGTGGTGGGTGGTGTGGTGGTGGTGGGTGAGGTGCTGAAATTCAACAAGCGCATCCCATCGCTCGTGCGCAGCATGGAAACCTATGTGTGCGTGTTTGTAATGGGTGGTGTGGTGGTGGTGGTGGGTGGGTGGGGGTTGAGGTGCTAGAGAATGCCACAAGCGCACCTTACACCCCCTCTGCTCGTTTGCATCAGCCATGGAAACTATGTGTGGCGTGTGTGTAGTGGTGGTGTTGTGGTAGTGGTGGTGATTGTCTAGAATGAAATCAACAAGCGCCCATACCCTCGCTCGTGCAGCAGCATGGAAACCTATGTGTGCGTGTGTGTAGTGGTGGTAGTGGTGGTGGTGGTGGGTGAGTGCTAGAAATGCAACAAGCGCATCCCCTCGCTCGTGCAGCAGCATGAAAACCTATGTGTGCATGTGTGTAGTGGTGGTGGTGGTGGTGGTGGTGGTGGGTGAGTGCAAGAAATGCAACAAGCGCATCCCCTCGCTCGTTCAGCAGCATGGAAACCTATGTGTGCATGAATGTTGTTTTACGTGGTGGTGGTGGTGGTGTGTGGTGGTGGGGAGTGCTAGATAGGCAACAAGCCGCCTTTACCTCGCGCGTGCAGCAGCAGGAGACCTATGGTGTGTCTGTGTTGTAGAGGTGGTGGTGGTGGGTGGTGTGGTGGTGAGTGCTAGAAATGCACAAAGCGCATCCCTGGCTCGTGCCTCATCATGAACCTATGTTGCGTGGTGGGGGTGAGTGGTGGTGGGTGGTGGTGGTGGGTGAGTGGGGCTAGAAGTGCCAACAAGCGCCTGACCCCTCGCTCGTGCAGCAGCACATGGAAACTCATGTGTGCGTGTGGTGTGTGGTGGTGGTGGTGGTGGTGGTGGGTGAGTGCTAGAAATGCAACAAGCGCCCGTACCCTCGCTCGTGCAGCAGCATGGAAACCTATGTGTGCGTGTGTGTAGTGGTGGTGGTGGTGGTGGTGGTGGGTGAGTGCTAGAATGAAATGCAACAAGCGCCCATACCCTCGCTCGTGCAGCAGCATGGAAACCTATGTGTGCGTGTGTGTAGTGGTGGTGGTGGTGGTGGTGGGTGATTGCCTATAAATGCACACGCATCCCCTCGCTCGTGCAGCGAAAGGAACCCTATGTGTGGCAATGCGTGTAGTGTGGTGGGTCGTGGTGGTGGTGGTGGGTGCGTGCTAGAAATGCAACAAGCGTCATCCCCTCCGCTCGTGGCAAGCAGCCATGGAAACCTATGTGTTCATGTGTGTTTTACGTGGTGGTGGTGGTGGGTGGTGGTGGTGGTGGGGTGGTGGTTGTGGGTGAGTGCAGAGTCCCACATTCTCCTTTACCCTCGCTCTGGCAGCGCATGGAAACCTATGTGTGTCATGTGTGTAGTGGTGGTGGTGGTGGTGGTGGTGGTGGTGGGTGAGTGCTAGAAATGCAACAAGCGCATCCCCTGGCTCGTGCAGCAGCATGACCCTATGGTGCGTGTGTGTAGTTGTGGGTGGTGGTGGTAGGTGTGGTGGTGGTGGTGCTAGAATGCAGGACAAGCGATCCCCACTCGCTTCGTGCAGCATCATGGAAACCTATGTGTGGCGTGTGTGTAGTGTGGTGTTGGTGGTGGTGGTGGTTGGTTGGGTGGTGGTGGGTGAGTGGCTAGCAATTGCAACACACGTCCCGACCCATCCGCTCGTGCACCGCGGAAACCTATGTGTGGCGTTTGTGTCAGCTTGTTGTGGTGTTGGTGGTGGTGGGTGAGTGTGCTAGAATGAAATGCCACAAGCGCCCATACCGCGCTTTTGCAGCAGCAAGGGAACCTATGTGTGCGTTGTGTGTAGTGGTGTAGTGGTGGTGGTGTTGGAGTGCTAGAAAATGCCAACAAGCGCATCCTCGCTAGTTTGCAGCAGCAAAGAAACCTATGTGTGCATGTGGGGAGTTGGTGGGGTGGTGGTGGTGGTGGTGGTGGAGTTGAGCAAGCAATGCAACACAAGCGCATCCCCTCGCTCGTTCGCAGCATGGAAACTAGGTGTGCATGTGTGGTTAAGTGGTGGTGGTCGGTGGTGGGGTGGTGGTGGGTGGGTGGCGATGAGTGCTAGAAGTGCAACAAGCGCCTTGTACCCCGCTCGTTGCCGCAGACATGGAAACCCTATTGTGCATGTGTGTCCAGGTGGTGGTGGGGTGGTGGGTGGTGGGGTGAGTGCTAGAATGCAAACAAGCGCATCCCCTGGCTCGTGCAGCAGCATGGAAACCTATGTGTGCGTGTGTGTAGTGGTGGTGGTGGTGGTGGTGGTGGGTGAGTGCTAGAAGTGCAACAAGCGCCTGTACCCTCGCTCGTGCAGCAGCATGGAAACCTATGTGTGCGTGTGTGTAGTGGGGGTGGTGGTGGTGGTGGTGTGGGTGAGTTGCTAGAAATGCAACAAGCGCCGTACCTCGCTCGTGCAGCAGCATGGAAAACTATGGGGTGTGTGTAGTGGTGGTGGTGGTGGGTGGGTGGGTGAGTGCTAGAATGAAATGCAACAAGCGCCCATACCCTCGCTCGTGCAGCAGCATGGAAACCTATGTGTGCGTGTGTGTAGTGGTGGTGGTGGTGGTGCTGGGTGAGTGCTAGAAACAGAAATGAAAACGCGCATCCCTCGCCGTGCAGCAGAAAGGACACCATGTGTGCATGTGTGTAGTGGTGGTGGTGGTGTGCGTGGTGCGTGGGTGAGGCCTTGGGTGAGTGATCGACAATGCAACAAGCGCATCCCCTCGCTCGTGCAGCAGCATGGAAACCTATGTGTGCATGTGTGTTAGGGGTGGTTTTGGATGGTGTGGTGGGTGGTGGTGGTTGGTGGTTGTGGTGTGAGTGCTAGAGTCCAACATGCGCGGTACCCTCGCTCGTGTGAGCAGCAGCCTGGAAACCTATGTGTGCCATGTGGTTAGTGGTGGTGGTGGTGGTGGTTGTCGGTGGTGGTGAGTGCTAGAAATTGCAACAAGCGCATCACCTTGCTGTGCGAGAATGGAAAACCTATGTGTGCGTGTGTGTAGTGGTGGTTGGTGGTGGTAGTGGTGGTGGTGGGTGAGTGCTAGAAATGCAACAAGCGCCCGTACCCTCGCTCGTGCAGCAGCATGGAAACCTATGTGTGCGTGTGTGTAGTGGTGGTGGTGGTGGTGGTGGTGGTGGGTGAGTGCAGTAAATTGCAACAAGCGCAATCCCCTCGCTCGTGCAGCAGCATGGAAAAATATGTGTGGCGTTGTGTGTGTAGTGGTGGGTGGTGGTATGGTGGTGGGTGAGTGCTAGAATGAAATGCAACAAGCGCCCATACCCTCGCTCGTGCAGCAGCTTGGAAACCTATGTGTGCGTGTGTGTAGTGGTGGTGGTGGTGGTGGGTGGTGGTGGGTGAGTGCTAGAAATGCAACAAGCGCATCCCCTCGCTCGTGCAGCAGCATGGAAACCTATGTGTGCATGTGTGTAGTGGTGTGGTGGTGGTGGTGGTGGTGGTGGGTGAGTGCTAGAAATGCAAAACAAGCGCATCCCCTTTCGCTCGTTGTGCAGCAGATGGAAACCTATGTGTGCATGTGTGTAGTGGTGGTGGTGGTGGTGGTGGTGGTGGTGGGTGAGGCTCGAAGTGCAACAAGCGCCTGTACACTCGATCGTGCCAGCAGAATGGAAACATATGATTGTGCATGTGTGTATGGTGGTTGGTGGTGGTCGTGTCGGTGGTGGGTGAGTGCTAGAAGAAATGCAAACAAGCGCATCCCCTCGCTCGTGCAGCGCTGGAAACATAGTGTGCATGTGTGTAGTGGTGGTGGTAGGTGGTGGTGGGTGAGTGCTAGAAATGCAATAACGCATCCCCTGGCTCCGTGAAGCCGCAGGAAACCTAGTGTGCGTGGCTGTAGTGGTGGTGGTGGGAGGGTGGTGGTGGGGTAAGAAGGGCTAGAGATGGACAACAACGCATCCCCTTCGCTCGGCAGCCAGCATGGAAACCTATGTGTGCAGGTGTGTAAGTGGGTGGGGGGGGTGTGGTGGTGGTGCGTGGGTGAGGGCGAGAAATGCAACAAGCGCACACGAACCCTCGCTCGTGCAGCAGCATGGAAACCTAATGTGGTGAGTGTTGTGTGTGTAGGGTGTGGTGGTGGTGGTCGGTTTGGGGGTTGAGTGCTAGAAATGCAACAAGCGCTCCCCTCGCTCGTGGCAGCAGCATGGAAAACCTATGGAGTGCATGTGTGCTAGTGGTGGTGTGGTGGTGGGTTGGTGGGTTGGTGGTGGTGAGGGGTGAGTGCTAGAAAAGCCAACATCGCACCCCCGGCTCGTTGCAGCAGCATGGAAACCCATGTGTGCGTTTGGTGTAGGTGGTGGTGGTGGTCGGTGGTGGGTCGGTGGTGGGTGAGTGCTAGAAATGCAAAAAGCGCCAGTACACTCGCTCGCTGCAGCAGAATGGAAACTATGTGTGCGTTGTGTGTAGTAGGTGGTGGTGGTGGTGGTGGTGGGTGAGTGCTAAGATAGAAATGCAACAGCGCCCATCCACTCGCGTTTGCAGGCAGCAGGGAAAAATTGTGTGCGTGTGGCTGCAGTGGTGGGTGGTGGTGGTGGTGGTGGTGGCGGTGGATGCTAGAAATAGAAATGAACAAGCGCATAATCCTCGCTGTGCAGCAGCATGGAAACCTATGTGGATGTGTGTAGTGGTGGTGGTGGGTGGTGGGGTGAGTGCTCTAGGAATTGCCACAAGCGCATGTTACCCTCGCCGTGCAGCAGCATGGAAAACCTATGCGGTTGTGTGGGTGTAGTGGTGGTGGTGGTGTGGTGGTGGGGGGGGGGTGGTGGTGGTGGTGGGATGAGTGCTTAGAAATGCAACAAGTGCCTCCTCTCACTCGTTGCAGCAGCAGGAACCTAAGTGTGACGTGCGTGTAAGTGGTGGTGGTGGTGGGGTGGTGGGGTGGTGGGTGAGTGCTAGAAATGAAAGCGCATCCCCTCGATCGTTGCAGCAGCATGGAAAACCTAGTGTGCATGTGTTGTAGTGGTGGTGGTGGTGGTGGGGGGTGGTGGTGTGGTGGTGGTTGAGTGATAGAAATGCAAACAAGCGCCTGTACCCATCGCTCGAGCAGAGCAGCATGGAAAACATATGGTGCATGGTGTCGTGGTGGTGGTTGGTGGTGGGGTGTGTGGTGGTGTTGGCGTGAGTGCAGAAAATGCAAACAAGCGCATCCACCGCGCTCGTGCAAGCAGCTGGAAACATATGTGGCGTGTGGTTGTAGTGGTTGGGTGTGGTTGTGGTGGGGTGTGGATGAGTGCCTAGAAATGCAAAAACGAATCCCCTCGCTTGTGCAGCACATGTTTTTTTAAACCTATGTATGCGTGTGTGTAGTGGTGGTGGGGTGGGTGGTGGGTGGTGGGTGGAGTGCAGAAATGCAACAAACGCATCCCCTCGCTCGTGCAGCCGCATGGAAACCATGTGTGCCGTGTGTGTAGTGGTGTTGGATGTGGTGTTGCGTGTTGGTGGTGGTGGTGATGGTGGTGGTGGGTGGTGGGTGAGTGCTAGAAAATGCAAAAATGCGCATCCCCTCGCTCGTGCGGAGCAAGGAAACCTAGTTGTCATGGTGTAGCGGTCGGGGTTGGTGGTGGTGTGTTTGTGGTGGTGCAGTGCTAGAAATGCAACAAGCGCTCCCTCGCTCGTGCAGCAGCATGGAAACCTATGTGTGCATGTGTGTTACGTGGTGGTGGTCGTGTGGTGGTGGTGGTGGTGGTGGTGGTGGGTGAGTGCTAGAAGTGCAACAAGCGCCTGTACCCTCGCTCGTGCAGCAGCATGGAAACCTATGTGTGCATGTGTGTAGTGGTGGTGGTGGTGGTGGTGGTGGTGGGTGAGTGCTAGAAATGCAACAAGCGCCATCCCCTCGCTCGTGCAGCAGCATGGAAACCTATGTGTGCGTGTGTGTAGTGGTGGTGGTGGTGGTGGTGGTGGGGGGAGTGCAGCTAGAACTGCAAAACAACGCATCCCTCGCTCATTCGGCAGCAGCATGGAAAACTAGTGGCGGCGTGTTTTGTAGTGGTGGTGGTGGGGTGGTGGTGGTGGGTGAGTGAGAGATTTGCAACAAACGCATCCCCGCGCTGCTGCAGCAAGCATGGAAACCTATGTGTGGGTGTTTAGTAGGATGTTGGGTGGTGGTGGGTGGTGGTGGTGGGTGATGTGCAAGACGATGCAACAACGCATCCCTCGCTCGTGACAGCCGATGGAGGAACTATGTGTGCGTGTGTGTAGTGGTGGTGGTGGTGGTGGTGGTGGTGGGTGAGTGCTAGAAATGCAACAAGCGCATCCCCTCGCTCGTGCAGCAGCATGGAAACCCATGTGTGCGTGTGTGTTGTGGTCGTTGTGGTGGGTGGTGGTGGGTGAGTGCAAGAGAGAATGCAACAACGCATCCCCTCGCTCGTGCAGCAGCATGGAAACCTATGTGTGCGTGTGTGTAGTGGTGTTGGTGTGCGTGGTGGTGGTGGGGTGAGTGCTCGAAATGACAAGGCGCACCCCCTCGCTCGTGCAGCAGCATGGAACCCATGTGTGCTTGTGTGTTGTGGTCGTGGTGGTGGGGTGGGTGGTGGTGGTGGGTGAGTGCTAGAAATGCAACAACGCATCCCCTCGCTCATGCAGCAGCATGGAAACCTTCGTGTGCGTGTGTGTAGTGGTGGTGGTGGGTGAGTGCTAGAAATGCAACAAGCGCATCCCCTCGCTCGTGCAGTGGCATGGAAACCTATGTGTTTGTGTGTGTGTAGTGGTGGTGGTGGTGGTGGTGGTGGTGGTGGGTGAGTGCTAGAAATGCAACAACGCATTCCCTTGCTCGTGCAGCAGTATGGAAACCTATGTGTGCATGTGGTATGGGGTGGGGGGGTGAAGTTCTCGAAATGCAAAAAGCGCCCGTACCCCCCCCCCATTCGCACGTTAAATCTACATGGAAAACCTATGTGTGTGTGGTGCTGTTGGTGCGTGTATGTATGTGGCATGTGTGTGTGTGTGCAAGGTGTGTGTTTGTGCGTGTTGTGTGTGTGTGTGTAGTGGTGGTGTGGTGGATGCGTGCTACAGTGCAAAACCAAGCCCCATTCCTTCGCTTATACATTTACAAGGAAACCTAGGTTTGTGCATGTGATAGATGTTTGTGTATGTATGTGTGTGTGTGTGTTTGGTGTAGGGCGGGTGTGTGATGTGGTGTGTGTGGTGATGTGTGTGTGTGTGTGTGTGTGTGTTTGTGAGAGTTTGTGGTGTGTGCTGTGTTTGTGCATGTATGTGTGTGTTTTTGTGTTTTGAGAGTTTTGTGTGAGTGTGTATGTTGTGGTGTGGGGGTGTGTGTGTGGTGTGTTTGTGCGGAGTTTGATGTGTGCGTGGTTGTGTGGTGTGTGTGTTGAGAGAGAGTTTGTGGTGTGTGTGAGAGAGAGAGTGTTGGTGTGTGGTGAGTTGTGTAGCGGTGGTGGTGGGGGAGAGTGGTGCTACAGATTCGGACAAGAGCCATCCCCTCGACATACAGCTACATGGAAAATCTATGGCTGTGTGTATGTGCATGTGTGTGGCGTATGTGCATGTGTGGGTGGGTGTGTGTGGATGTGCATCTGTGTTGGGTGTATGGCCAGGTGTGTGTTTGTATGGCATGTGGTGGTATTGATGTGTGTGTGTTAGTATGTGTATGTGCATGTGTTGTGTTGTGTGTGTGGCATGTGTGTGTGTGTATGTGCATGTGTGTGTGTTTGTTTGTGTGGAGGTGGTGGTGGTTTGGGGGTCGTGATGGAAATGAGGGTCGGCAGGTCGGCGGGTGTGTGTGGTGGTGGTGAGTCAGTGGATGGATTTGAGGGTCGGTGGGTAGGTGTGTGTGTGGTGGTGGTGGGTCAGTGGATGGATTTGAGGGGCGCGGTCGGTGCGTAGTGGGTGGTTGTGGTGGTGGTGGTGGTGTGGTGGGGGGGCCAGTGGATGGATATCAGGTTCGGTGGGTAGGTGTGTGGGTGTGTGGTGGTGGTGGGTCAGTGGATGGATATGAGGGTCGGCTGGTAGCCGTGTGTGGGTGTGGGTGGTGGTGGTGGGTGGTGGTGGTGTGGTGGGTCAGAGGGTGGAATGAGGGTCGGATGGTAGGCCGTGTGTGGGTGGGGTGGTGGGTGGTGGCGGGGGGTCAGTGGGTGGATATGAGGTCCGGCTGGTAGCCGTGTGGGGTGTTGTGGGTGGTGGTGGTGGTGTGGTGGGTCGTGGGTGGATATGAGGGTCGGATGGTAGCCGTTTGTGGGTGTGTGTGGTGGTGGTGGTGGTGGTGGGTCAGTGGATGGATATGAGGGTCGGCTGGTAGCCGTGTGTGGGTGTGGGTGGTGGTGGTGGTGGTGGTGGTGGTGGTGGTGGTGGAGGTTGTGGGTCAGTGGATGGATATGAGGGTCGGCTGGTAGCTGTGTGTGGGTGTGGGTGGTGGTGGTGGTGGTGGGTCAGTGGATGGATATGAGGGTCGGCTGGTTCTCCGTGTGTGGTGTGGGTGGTGGTGGTGGTGGTGGGGGTGGTGGTGGTGGGTCAGTGATGGATATGAGGGTCGGCTGTTAGCTGTTGGGGGGCATGTTGGGTGGTGGTGTGTTGGTTGGGTCAGCTGATGGATAGGAGGGTCGGCTAGGTAGCCGTTGTGTGGGTGTGGGTGGTGGTGGTGGTGGTGGTGGTGGTGGTGGTGGGTCGTGGATGGAATGGGTCGGCAGGTTAGTAGGAGGTGTGTGAGTGGTGGTGGCGGGGTGGTGGTCGTGGGTCAGTGGTGATATGAGGGTGGATGGTAGCCGTGGTGTGGTGGTGGTGGTGGTTATGGGTGATGGTGGGTCAGTAGATGGATGGGGGTCTTGAGGGTATATGTGTGGTAGGTGGTGTGATGGTGGTGGCATCAGGGCTGAGGGTCGGCTGGTCCGAGCGGTGTGATGTTGTGTGGGGTGGTTGGTGTGGTGGGTGGGGGGTGGGATCAGTGGATGAGGGTTCGGATGCTCGCGCGTGTGGTGTGTCGTGGTGTGTTGGGGTGGTTGGGGGATTCCGTGGATGGATTTGCGGCTTGGCTGGTAGGCGGGTGTGTGTGTGGGGTGGGGTGTGGGGTGGGGGGTCAGTGGATGAGTATGAGGTTCGGCAGGTCCACGTGTGTGTGGGTGGTGGTTGTGGTGGTGGTGGTGGTGGGTCAGTGGATGGATATGAGGGTCGGCAGGTAGGAGGATGTGAGTGGTGGTGGTGGTGGTGGTCGTGGGTCAGTGGATGGATATGAGCGGTATCGGTGTAGCCGTGTGTGTGGGGTGGTGGTGGTGATTGGTGATGGTGGGTCAGTAGATGGGTATGGGGGTCTGCGGGTTAGTATGTGTGGTGGTGGTGGTGGTGGTGGTGGTTGGGGATCAGTGGATGAGGGTCGGCTGGTCCGCGAGTGTGTGTGTGTGGTGGTGGTGGTGGTTGGGGGGATCAGTGGATGGATTGGGCTCGGCTGGTAGGGCGTGAGTGTGTGTGGGGTGGGGTGGGGGTGGGGTAAGTGGGTGCGTATGAGGTTCGGCGGGTCAGTGTGTGTGTGTGTGTGTGGTGGTGGTGGGTCAGTGGATGGATTATGAGGGTCGGCGGGTCGGAGGACGTGTGTGGTGGTGATGGTTAGTAGGGGGGGTGGGGGGGGGGGGGGGGGTCAAGCGAACTGGATATGAGGGGAAGTGGTCGCAGGTGTGTTTGTTTGGGGTCGGTGGGGTGGCGGGTCAATGGATGGATATGAGGTTCGGTGGGTAAGCGGGTGTGTTTGTGTGGTGGTGGTGGGTCAGTGGATGGGTACGAGGGCTGGTGGGTTGGCGGGGTTGGCGGATGGGTGGTGGGTGGTGGTGGTGGTGGTGGGTCAGTGGATGGGTATGAGGGTCGGTGGGTCGGCAGGTGTGTGGGTGGTGGGTGGTTGTTGTGGGTGAGTGAATGGATATAAGGGTCAGCTGGTAGGCGTGTGTGTGTGTGGTGGTTGGGGGGATGGGTCAGTGGATGGATATGAGGGTCTGTGTGTGTGTTATTATTATTAATCATCATCATCATCATCATCATCATCATCATCATTATTATTGTTATCATTATTATTGAGAACAGGATCAGCTTTCCCACCTGTTGAATTCGATCCCAGTGTTCTGCCTTCACTCCATCCAAGACATCCATCTCTGCACGCTCCACATTAATCTTGAGTAAGTCAACCCTCCTGCAATATGACGTTGAAAGAGTGGCAAAAACCTTCATAAGAAAACAAATCAAAACAAAAAACGAACAAAGAAAGAAACACAGAAACAAAAAACGAACAAGCAAACAAACATAGAAACAAAAAAACGATGTATGGAAGGCGTAGATGATTATGTATGTATTTATTATTTATTGATTTATTTAGGTAGGGGGGGATATGTATTGATTGATTGTTGTATTTAATGTGTCTTTTCTTCTTGCGATGAGTCTTTATTTCGTTCTTGCTGTTAGTTTTTATTTATTTCTGCATTTCTTCTTTCGTTCTTTCTTTCTTCTCTTCTTTCGTTCTTTCTTTCTTCTTTCTTTCTTTCTTTTTTCTTTCCTTTTTATGTATTTCTTTCTGTATTTCTTTACTTCTTCTTTTTTCGTTATTTCTTTCTGTCTTCATTCGTCCAGGTCGGTCGTGTATCATCGTTGCACGCCTCATAATTCTTGAGTATGTCAACTCTCCTGCAATACGACGTTGAAAGGGTGGCAAAAACTTGTGTGAATAAACAATTGAAGAAGTAAATAGTATGCCTCAAGTATTTATAATTATTAAGCCTTCCAAGACATCCATCTCTGCACGCTCCACATTAATCTTGAGTAAGTCAACCCTCCTGCAATATGACGTTGAAAGGGTGGCAAAAACTTGTATAAATAAACAATTGAATAAGTAAATAGTATGCCTCAAGTATTTATAATATAAGCCTTCCGAAAGACATCCATCTATGCCAACGCTCCCACATTAATCTTGAGTAAGTCAACCCTCCTGCAATACGACGTCGAAAGGGTGGCAAAAACTTGTATAAATAAACAATTGAATAAGTAAATAGTATGCCTCAAGTATTTATAATTATTAAGCCTTCCAAGACATCCATCTCTGCACGCTCCACATTAATCTTGAGTAAGTCAACCCTCCTACGATACGACGTCGAAAGGATGGCAATAACCTCCATGAATAAATAACAAAATACAGAAATAAATAAATAATAAATAAAATTAAAAAATAATAATACATAAAAATAAAATAAAAAAAAAAAACCCCTCTCCCAAAAAAAAAAAAAAAAACAATGACAAAATAATGATAAATAAGAATAATAGTACACAATAAATTAATACATAAATAATAAAATACAAAATACATAATACATAAATAATAAAAATAAATGTAAACATTCAAAGAAATTTAAGTATCTGAACCCTAAAAATTCATCTCGTTGGGGCACCAAACGTAAACCTCTCCAGCAATAGGAAGCGGCGGGGCTGGGTGGGGTGCACGGGGTTGCCCTTGTTTGTGGTCTACCTCGTTTGCGCTTACCTGGGTTTGGGTCGCTGACCCGGGTCACCTGTTGAGTCTCGAGTCGTGGTGCATGGGCCTGCTGGTCGGGTGCTGTCGCTGCGTCGCGGGCGTCTGTGTCGGGTCGGTGGTTGGGGTCCGACGGTGTGGTGTCGGGGGGTGGTCTCATGGGGTTTTTTTTTGAGTGTAACAGTGGGTGTGCTGTGGGGTGCGGGGTGGTGGTTGGCCCCAGTGCAAGCAAACGGGCTGGCCCCCCTCAACCTCAAACAAAATTGGATCGGATTGAAACAAGTCTTTTCAGCCAACTTTGGGCTGCTCACTGTCTTTAAATGCCTAGCCCCCCCGTGTGATACCCACGGAAACCAGGGTGCATAATAACCAGAATAGACAGTTTAAAGACTTGGCCAGGTCAAAAGGTGGAAAAAGTTTTGACTCATACTGTAGGGCATTGGGTTGGCTCATGAAACGGAGGTTAACTGAATCGGTTACTCGAACCGTAGATTTGGGGAGTCTGTTCCTGGGAAGATAACTGATTCGGGTATTCAAAACGCAACATTTGAATTTTTTTACATATAATATTTTATTATAAAAACCTTGTGGGGGAGGGCGCACTCATAATCCCCACGCATTTCGCCCCGCCCATCCCCATCCAATCGCCCCCATCCGCATTCGCCATCGACCGCCCCCATCCCATTCCGCGCACGCCATCATCATAGCCCGCCCACGCATCATGCAAAAATATTAAAAAAAAACTTACTAAAAAAAAAAAAAAAAAAAAAAAAAAAACAGGACGCCGCACGCAAAAATAATAAATATCAACAATACAAAAATCCTTGTTGTTGTTGTAAGACAAGCATTGAAAATTAGTACAAAAAAACATATTTAACAAAACAGGATTTTTTAAAAATATTATTAACAAAAAAAAAAAAGGGGGGGGGAAGCAACACGAAAGAAATAAAAAACTGTGTGTAGGACAAGCATGAAAATAATAAAGCATATTATATTAAAAAACATATTAAAAAAACAGGGCGTAACATGAGCATAATAAAAACCTGGGGTTAGGGTGCATCACGGAAATATTAATAACATACTAAAAAATCAGGACGCAACATGTACAACATGTACAACATGTACATAACATACGACATGTACGCAACATGTACATAATACAAGACCTGTGTGTAGTGCAGTTGAAGTTGAAGTTTTTCCACCCACAAAACAAATCTCATATATCGACCACTAGAAGAACCAAGTAAAAAACTGTCACAGTTTTTTTAAACTGTAATTATCACGTTTGACTATTATGCTGACATCCTGCGAAGCAAAACAGAATTGGAACCAGGGCTTGGGGCAACTTCCTAGACCCTTGTAGAACACAGGCACACGCACGCACACGCACGCACACACATACACACACACACACGCACACACACATATACACACACATACACGCACACACACACATACATACACACACACGCACGCACACATATGCACACACACATACACACACACACACACACACACACACACATACACACACGCACGCACACATATACACACACATACACGCACACATACACCCACATAAACATACTCATACAATGTGCGTACTTCTGCTTCAGTCTCCTGTGCGGTTACATACACACACGCACACACACACGCACGCACACATTTTTTGCAGGCCAGCCGGCTAGGAGGTAATTCCAGCCGGATAGCCCGTTCCATCGCTGCTGGGTAGAAAGCTTGCAAATATATGAAACCATTTAATCTCAGTTAGGTAAATTCACAATTATTTACAAAAAAGAAACAGTGTACTATAACACACACAAACATATAAAATATTAAATAAAATATTAAACAAGTAAAATATTAAATATAACTGAATATAATAATGGAAAAAAAAATAGAAGCCCAAAAATGAAATAGTGAAAAGAAAAAATATAAGCAGTATAAGCAGTACAAGCACCTGATGTTGTAGTGCTCGATGAAATCGCTGAAGCTCATCATGGGGCACTGGACGTGTTGTACATCACTCATGTACAGCAGCTTGAAAGCGAGACCATGTACTGGGATGTACACCCAAGGGATCCACCTAGAAGGATGGTTCAGTTGGAAGTTGGTTAGTGCTACAAATGGTGGTGGGATGTACAATCAAGGGATGCGCAACTGAAGGATGTACAATCAAGGGATGTTCAACCAAGGGATCCACTTAGAAGGATGGTTCAGTTGGGAATTGATTAGTGGTACAGACGGTGGTGGGATGTACAATCAAAGGATGTACAACCAAGGGATCCACCTAGAAGGATGTTTCAGTTGGAAATCAGTTAGTGCTACAAATGGTAGTGGGATGTACAATCAAAGGGATCAACCTTGAAGGATGGTCCAGTTGGAAATCGGTAAGTGCTACAAATGGTGGTGGGATGTACAATCAAAGGGATCCACCTAGAAGGATGTTTCAGTTGGAAATCGGTTAGTGCTACAAATGGTGGTGGGATGTACAATCAAAGGGATCCACCTAGAAGGATGGTCCAGTTGGAAATCGGTTAGTGCTACAAATGGTGGTGGGATGTACAATCAAAGGGATCCATCTAGAAGGATGTTTCAGTTTGAAATCGGTTAGTGCTACAAATGGTGATGGGATGTACAATCAAAGGGATCCACCTAGAAGGATGGTCCAGTTGGAAATCGGTTAGTGCTACAAATGGTGGTGGGATGTACAATCAAAGGGATCCACCTAGAAGGATGTTTCAGTTGGAAATCGGTTAGTGCTACAAATGGTGGTGGGATGTACAATCAAAGGGATCCATCTAGAAGGATGTTACAGTTGGAAATCGGTTAGTGCTACAAATGGTGGTGGGATGTACAATCAAAGGGATCCACCTAGAAGGATGTTTCAGTTGGAAATTGGTTAGTGCTACAAATGGTGGTGGAATGTACAATCAAAGGGATCCACCTTGAAGGATGGTCCAGTTGGAAATCGGTTAGTGCTACAAATGGTGGTGGGATGTACAATCAAAGGGATCCACCTAGAAGGATGTTTCAGTTGGAAATCGGTTAGTGCTACAAATGGTGGTGGGATGTACAATCAAAGGGATCCACCTAGAAGGATGTTTCAGTTGGAAATCGGTTAGTGCTACAAATGGTGGTGGGATGTACAATCAAAGGGATCCACCTAGAAGGATGTTTCAGTTAGAAATTGGTTAGTGCTACAAATGGTAGTGGGATGTACAATCAAAGGGATCCACCTTGAAGGATGGTCCAGTTGGAAATCGGTTAGAGCTACCGGGTGCTACAGACGGTGGTGGGATGTACAAGCAGCCCAAATAAAGGGTAGCAACGACCCCAGATAGAAGTCGACTCTCCCCAGCAGTGGCAGTACATGCAGTACATACCGGCAGACCCCCCATTCAAGCAAAATAAAAGGGTGCCGACGACCCACAAAGTCAACTCTCCCCAGCAGTGGCCGTTACATGCAGTACATACCCCCCCGGGCAGACCCCCCATTCAAGCAAAAATTAAAAAGGGGCCGACGACCCACAAGGTCAACTCTCCCAGGGAAGTGGCAAAGTTACATGCACAAGTACACCATACCGGCAGACCCCCCCATTCCAAAGCAAAAAAAAATAAAGGGTGCCGACGACACCCGCCCCACCAAGTCAAACTCTCCCAGTAAGTAGTGGCAGTACATGCAGTAATCCGGCCAGGGACCCCCCATTCAAGCAAAATAAAAAAGGGTGCCGGACGACCATCCCCAAAGGGTAAACTTCTCCCCAGGTAGTGCAGTACATGGCAGTTACATTACGGGGCAGGACCCCCCATTCAAGCAAATAAAAGGGGTTGACGACGACCCCACAAGGTCAACTCTCCCAGCAAGTGGCAGTTTTAATGCAGTACCATAACCGGCAGGGGGACCCCCCCCATTCAAAGCAAAATAAAAAGGGTTGCCGGAACGCCCCACAAAGTCGAACTATCCCAGCAGTGGGCAGTACATGCCGTTAACATTACCGGCAGACCCCCATTCAAAGCAAAAAATAAAAGGGTGCCGACGACCCCACAAGTCAACTCTCCCCAGCAGTGGCAGTACATGCAGTACATACCGGCAGACCCCCCATTCAAGCAAAATAAAAGGGTGCCGACGACCCCACAAGTCAACTCTCCCCAGCAGTGGCAGTACATGCAGTACATACCGGCAGACCCCCCATTCAAGCAAAATAAAAGGTGCCGCACGAACCCAACCCCACAAAGTCAACTCTCCCCAGCAGTGGCAGTACATGCAGTACATACCGGCAGACCCCCCATTCAAGGCAAAATAAAAAAGGGTGCCACGACCCCACAAGTCACTCTCCCCAAAGCCAGTGGCCAAAACAGTACATGGCAAGGTACATACAGGCAGACCCCCCATTCAAGCAAAAAATAAAAGGGCGCCCGACGGACCCCACAAGTCAACTCTCCCCAGCAGTGGCAGTACATGCAGTACATACCGGCAGACCCCCCATTCAAGCAAAATAAAGGGTGCCCGGACCGGACCCCAACAAGTCAACTTCTCCCCAGGCAGTTGGGCAGTAAGGGACATGCAGTACATACCGGCAGACCCCCCATTCAAGCAAAATAAAAGGGTGCCGACGACCCCACAAGTCAACTCTCCCCAGCAGTGGCAGTACATGCAGTACATACCGGCAGACCCCCCATATTCAAACGCAAAATACAAGGGTTGCCGACGGGACCACAAAGTCAAAACTCTCCCCAGCAGTGCAGTACATGGCAGTAACATACATACGGCAGACCCCCCATTCAAGCAAATAAAAGGGTGCCGACGACCCCACAAGTCAACTCTCCCCAGCAGTGGCAGTACATGCAGTACATACCGGCAGACCCCCCATTCAAGCAAAATAAAAGGGTGCTGACGACCCCACAAGTCAACTCTCCCCAGCAGTACCCCAGTATCGGCAGGATAAACAGCATATACCGGCAGACCATGCTTTTTCGCTTTAGCCCCTCCTGTCATGGTTGGGCAAGTCCCTTTAGCATGTTTGACCTACCCCTGGATAATGATAATCCCTGGTGGGGCGTGGTGTTAAGGGAGCCCGTCGTACGCGGGTGGGGAGCGGTCTCCTACCTCAACTGGACAAGCTACCATCGCGGTTGACAACGACCTGCAACGCTAAGAGCGACCGAAGGGGGAGTCGAACCCCAGACTCTTCATCCTCAAGCGATCTGGTCTACCACTAGACCATTATATATCACTGAAAGGGGCTGCCTACCCCTGGACTGTATCAACATACATACGTAAATAGATACACTTATATGCTATATACAATATAAGCTATCACTGATTTCTTCTGCCCGGATATTTGCACAGGTATCCAGGCAAAAAATCAAATTCAAATTCGAATTTGTATAGGTTTCATGGCAGCGCTTGCATGACATGGGGGGCCGACCCTGGATGTATACGGTATCAAAACCATACAGGGGGCAACACACACACGGCAAAAAACAATAAAAAAAAAAATAAAAAAAAAAAAAACTAACAAAAAAAAAAAAAACCAAACCCCCCCCCCCCCCCCCACACACACACCACACCACTAACCCACACCCAACACACACACAACACACACACACACAAACACCCCACACAACCACACACAAAACAACACATACACACACACAACACACACCACACACACAACAAAACACAAAACACAAACACAAACACAAACACACACAAACACACTTTCCACCAATGCCAACCACTGACCACCCTTCCACCACTGTCCGCCAATGTCCAGGCCCAACACTGCCCCCCCCACACACACACCCACACCCACCCACCCACCCCCACACACACACACATAATCACACACACTCACCTGCTGATGGCCATGCAGAGGGTATTGCTCCCACTTCCCACACACACCACCACCACCACCACCACCACCACCACACAGTCACACACACACATACAGATCGCACCACTAGTGATCGCACGATTGACAGAGTCGCCTTTCAATACAAATATAACAAAGGACATGCAGCAAATACCGGCAGACTGTGCTAGCAAAGTATTGCAGCCAGGGCAGAGTTGAAGCTGTGGAGTCGTCACTACCTGGTGGGGATGGCTATGCGAGCTTTAAGGTCGATCCTGTTGATCGAACGATGGATTGAGTCGCCTTTGAATACAAATATAACAAAGAACATGCAGCGCGTACCGGCAGACTGTGCTTGCAAAGTATTGCAGCCAAGGCAGAGTTGAAGCAGAGAGGCCACCTCCTGGTGGGGATGGCTGCGCTTGCTTTAAGGTCGATCCTGATGAGCGCACAATGGACAGAGTCGCCTTCACAGCATCAGCATCATCGCGGTACATGGTGCTCAAGGCTGCACACCTGCACAGTAATGTGGTGTGTGTGGGGGGGGGGTAGGTGTGTGTATGTGTGTGTGTGTGTGTGTGTGTGTGTGTGTGTGTGTGTGTGTGTGTGTGTGTGTGTATATAGGTGTGTGTAGGTGTGTGGGTGTGGGTGTGCTTGCTTCACGGTCGACTCTGATGAGCGCACCATGGACAGAGTCGCCTTCACAGACTCAGCATCATCGCGGTACATGGTGCTCAAGGCTGCACACCTGCACAGTAATGTGGTGTGTGTGTGGGGGGGGGGGGGGGGGGGGGGGGGGGGGTAGGGGGGGGTGTAGGTGTGTGTGTATGTGGGCAGCATGTGGGTCCCTGACGTGTACAATGTGTTGGGGTTCAGTTCACAAGTGCTTGTTTTAAACTGCCTTTCCTGGTGTCAAGGTTGGGCAAGTCCCTTTAGCCTATTTGGCTACCCCTGGACTGCACAAATGCATACAGGCATGTGGGTAGTTTGACAAGTCCTATGCAGCGTTGCAAGCGACACGCAAAATTGGTGGAGAGTGTTGGCAGCAGAACGACAGGTGGCAACGGAGTTGAGCTGACCAAAGCCAGTAAGTTATGAGACAATTGGCTGATGTGTCAGGCTTCGTCTCGGTCGTCGGTCGGACGGATGCAAAGACGAACAACGGGGGTGAATCTGGGGGCTCTCGCCCCCCAGAAGGGGGGGGGCCGCAAAAAACATGTATTGGTAGCAGTGGGGTGAAAGTCATGCCACACACATTTTAATAGTATAATGTTCGACTTGCACTTGAACTTGGTCAGCCCAAGAGGGGAATCATCAGATTTTTCTTGAACCTGGACACTTTGTCAATCTCAAATTGGTAAATTTAAATTTGACAATTGAAATTTAAATTCAAATTTGCCTTGAACTTGCACTTGAACTTGGTTAGCACAGGGGAGTCATCTGATTTGTCTTGAACTTGGAAACTTGGTACATTTAAATTTGTTTAATTTAATTTTAAATTTGGTACATTTAAATTTAAATTTAAATTGTCTTGAACTTGCACTTGAGCTTGGTAAGCTTAGGGGAGTCCCCTCCCTCCTAAATGAGGTGCTCAGAATGACCTAAAAAATAGCTAAAACTATCGCCATGATACATGCCATCATAGCCCCATTCTCAGACAAAATCAATCGGCTAACTGAAAATTTTGTGGCCCGGGCTCCTCCTGGTTGTGAAAGGAGCTTCACCCCAGCCCAGGAGGTTGTTCAGAATCTTCTCACCTGGGACTAGAGGACGCCGGGTCAAAGGGGACACGGGTCAGGGAGTAGGACAGTAGGCAGTAAGACAGCTATTGCTGACACTTCTCACCTGGGAAAGAATTCAAAGCTTGCCGACGTCTTGGATCCATCGCCAAAACCTGTGTGTACAGGAATGATCTCGCCGATCCCTAATCCCTGCTTGGGATTGCAACCATCATCAGCATCTGCATGCGTTGCGCTGTCCTCCACACCAATTTGTCCTGCTGGCTCTTTGGAGCCCCTAGCATATGCACCAGAGCTGTCCTCCACACCAATCTGTCCAGTTTGCTCTTTGGAGCCCTCGACAAGCGCACTAGAGCTGTCGTCCACACCAATCTGTCCAGTTTGCTCTTTCGAGCCCACACCAATGTGTCCTGCTTGCTCTTTGGAGCCCTCAACCTGCGCACCAGAGCTGTCCTCCATACCAATTTGTCCTGCTTGCCCTTTGGAGCCCTCCACATGTGCACCAGAGTTGCTACTTGGGCCTTCCTGTAGAGCTGAAGTTTGACCCTTAGTGTGTTCACCATCAAGCCCCTTATCAGCAGCAGTGTGAGTGGCCCTGTCAGATAGCTTGCCATAGGGTTCCGATTTTGATGCGGGTAAGGCCCAACACATGTCCATAGCAGTTAGAACATCTGCGGAATCATCAGATGCGGCACCAATCTTGACAGGGGCATCAGATACGGCACCAATCTTGACAGGGGCATCAGATACGGCACCAAGCTTGCCAGGGGCATCAGATGCGGCACCAATATTGCTATAGGCATCGGGTGCGTCACCAATCTTGCCAGGGGCGTCGGATGCGTCACCAATATTGCCAGGGGCATCGGGTGCGTCACCAATCTTGCCAGAGGCGTCGGATGCGTCACCAATCTTGCCAGAGGCGTCGGGAGCGTCACCAATCTTGCCCGAGGCGTAGGGAGCGTCACCAATATTGCCAGGGGCATCGGGTGCGTCACCAGTCTTGCCCGAGGCATCGGGTGCGTCAGCAATCTTGACTGGGGTATCGGGCGCGTCACCAATCTTGCCAGAGGCTGCGGATTTGCCGCCAATCTTGTCACCGATCACAGATTTGTCAGCAACCTTGTCAGAGGCAGCATTCACATTTCGGTGATGCTGCCTGTGCAGCTCCACATTTAGCCTCAGCGCCCGGAAGAGCTCGGGAATGGGTTCGATGGCGTAGACGCACCCCCCCGCACCGACCCAGGTGGAAGCCAATCGCGCAAAGCTGCAGGTCATGAAATCCCACAGCACCAAGTTGTATGTGGCATTCCTAGACCATAATCAATACGGACTAAGGACCCCGTGATTTTGAGTATGGTTGGAAGACCACCCTGGATGTTGTGGGGCGAGTTGTCTTTGGTATTTTTCTATGTTTGGCCTGTCTATAGTATGACAACACGTAACTGGATTTGTCTGGTGGATAATCGGGAGTATATTAGTAAATACATTTGTTTTGAAAAACTTAGACATGGATTCTGGGGGGTTACAATATGGGGCACATAATGGTATCTTCGAAACTCTCACATAGAGATTGTGTGATAGTCAAAATTCAGTTCTGCACCCCCTTTGCTTTGGGGTTGCACACACACACACACACACACACACAAAACTCACACACACACTCACTCTGCCACACACACATTCACCCATACCCCCACATTACCCCCACCCATACCCATCCATAGCACCCATTCACCCACCCATTCACCCTCTCATCCTCACCCACCCATACCCCCCCCTGGGTCTTAAGTGGTGCCAATGAACTGACCTTGTCATTCACACAGCCATTCTCCCACTCATACTCTGGGCAGGGCTGGGGTTTGTTTTTTGGTTTTTTTTTGTTGCTGGGGGGGGGGGGGTTAAAACTTATAGCACGAGGTCCTAAGTGGTGCCAATATGCTACCCTTACCAATGCCTACTCATATATGGTCTCAGAATGTCATTTGGAGGTCTGCGTAAAAAGATAGCAAAAAACAAAATGAGGGCTGACCCCCCCCCCCCCCCCCCCCCCCCCCCCCCCATGAGGGGCTCAGAATGACCTGAAAAGTAACTCAAAATATCGCAATGATCCATTCCATTACAGCCCCATTCTCAGAAATATCGATCGGCCATTCGGCCTTACAGAAAATTGTGAGGCCTGGGCTATTCCTGGGTTAGTAGCAAATTGAACAGTCAACTCAAGATGAACGCATAAGTGAAATAGTGCGAGATCCGCTTTGGAGAAAATTCCACCAAATATACTTAAAATCCACTTCTCGATCGCAATCGTTTGTCACTGTAATATGTAGTCGACAAAATGCACTCATATACTCTCGGTCTCACCTTCCCACATTAGCTCCCACGTCCACGATGGTGTCCCCTGTTCCAATTATTGCACGGGAAATTAGAGGTAAAGTTTTGAACAATGTGCATTTATCCGGATCAATCCAATACCGGCGAAGAGGTGATATTATGCAGGGGCAAAACCTGCTATTATGCATGTGTGCAATTCCAACTCAGCCTGCCTACCTATTCTGGGGACTCGCGGACTGCAAAATCCCTCATCTCAGTTCTCAGTTTCTCACCCCTGGGCTACTTGGGACCCTCCCAAATTATACTGAACACAATGCATTGCTATCTCAGTTCATACTAAATCAGTTTTGAAAAGGATCACTTCGATGCATCTGGGGCAGGCTGGCAGAGAAAGTCCGCTTGATCATTACTTTTGGGTGATTGAATACTGCCTGGAAATCATCCTACTTCATCACCGACTCTCTTTTTACGGTAGTGAACTAGTTAGCTGTTTATCTGACCTGGTTGTACCCGGACGATGGTGCCGTCTACGTAGACTTGATTTTCTGGAGTGTTCTGACGCGCCTCTAGGATGGCATCCATCTCGCTGACCACAAAGATATCGGGCTCATCCCGCCACAAGGGAATTTTGTGAAGCATACTCTTGATTTACAGATTTACGGCAAGCCGCCGAATCGCCGTTGTATAAAACCTTGTAGCAATTCTTCTTCTTCTTCTCTAGTGGCGACTGACAAGTCGATTAGGGATTTTTTATCAGTGCCCAACAATGATGGTATCAACAATTTACCATCCGGTAGCTTTCCCGAGCAATTTACCACAAGCATGGTTTTATTACACGATGACATCCTGCATGAAATAGACAGATATTACGGGATCGTACAATGTCCTCGTACCTGTCAGGCGGGGAGTCATCGATATGTGCGAACCCTAGTTGCCCTTGCCCGAGGAGAGATAGGGGCGAAAGTTGCGCACAGAGATATCGTCTTAATAGTTACTCCCATTAGAACTAGCTCACTAGCCCTTACATACCCTAAATGTCAGCTTTCAGATGCACTATCTAGCTTCAGGTTTGTCCCAAGGGCGGGGGATTATCCCCAAAATGAAACAGCACGGCTATCTCATCAGCGAGCCCCCAACCATTCAGCATGGAACTGATCCAGGAACTGCGCCGTGTAGTCATGCCGTCCTTGAGCCATTTGACGACCTGTCGCAGTCTTCATCATATCCTGAAGGAGTGGAACATAACTCGTAATTCATGAATTATAACAACGTGCAATTTCTGAAGAAGTGGATTAGTGGAACATAACTTGTCAATTCTGAAGGCTAAGTGGAACATAACGTGTAAATTCTGAAGAAGTGGATCATAAAATGTATTTCTGAAGAAGTGGAACAGAACATGTAAATTCTGAAGAAGTGGAACATAAAATGTATTTCTGAAGAAGTGGAATAGAATATGTATTTCTGAAGAAGTGGAACATAAAATGTATTTCTGCAAAAGTGGAACATAAATATATTTCTGAAGAAGTGGGAAATAAAATGTATTTCAGAAGAAGTGGGAAATAACGTGTAAATTCTGAAGAAGTGGAAATTTACGTGAAGATCCAAGAGCATCGTATTCTCATTTTGCTACCATTGTGATGGGTAGGCACGTGGTGAATAAGCGTGGTAAGGCAACAAGGGTGAATGGAAATGGGAATCGATATATATATATATATATATATATATATAGGGAAAGGCAATATGATATCATGCCATCATACGATATCATATGATGCCGGCAGTCTGACCAAGCTAAGGTTTACATGTATATACAATATCATATGATTCAATTTGTATGATATCCTATGATAGCATACTCGCCTTTGGTCAAAATCATATGGCATGCCGGTCCCTATATATATAATGGTGTGAAAGTGCAGTCGTTTGCAGGGAAGGGTGGAGATAGGGCTGCAAACGGTGGTGCCAATGCTCCATCCTTGTGCCCTATCACAGTCCAGATGGAGGGGGTCCATGGATGGTAAGGTAGTTGTGGTTGTGTGTGCGTGGGGGTATAGCACTGGACCTCCCATAGAAAGAAAAGAAAAGCAGCACGCCAATTCGGCGTGATTAAGGAAGCTGTCCAAAGGGGGTCCTCGGACAGAACCATCAAACCGGGGGGGGGCTGGGGGGGGCGGTAGCCGGTGGCGGAGGAAGGAGTTAGGGACGAGTGTGTAGCAGATTCCATGCGCCGTCGGGTACATACAATGGTAGGTGTGTATCGGACGGCATGCAGGTGGAGGGATTTGAGGAGGCGGGTGGTGTCAGTAGGATGGATACCGAGAACATACTAACTCCTCTTAGGCGGCAGGTATTGTGTATCCAATTTTGTTACCGCCCCTCCATGGGTAGCGTCTTCAGTACATCACACGTACTGCCGGGCGAGTAAATCAGGTGCGCAAATCGGAGGAGCAAAACGGGTGCACAAAACGGGTGCGCTGCAGGACCTAAGGGTTTGGCCTGCAAAATTGCATTTGGACCGCACCAACTGACGTTTGCATGCAGCAGGAAGCTTACTCAACTAGCGAAAGCAGTCACCTCGTCTCCGAGGCAGATTTCAGACAAGTTGTATTTGCAGTCACGACACCTCATCTTCCAGGCAGATTTAAGTCAACCTGTGCCCCGCACCAGGTGATGTTTGGACTCGGCAATCCAGTCACCTCGAAGGACAAGGCAGCCACAGCCGGAGGGTGTAAAACCCCAATTTATGAGGCAACGGCGCAACTGTGTACCTAAGCGCGGTATACGAGACACACATTCCGCAAGAACAGCCACGAGGGCAGCAACAAGGTTAGACACACCGCACACTGCACACAAAAAACCCTTGTTACAGCGGGGATCCGAAGTCCACGAGATCTGCCACCAAAGCAGCTCGAGGTGACAATAAAGCCCTGGGGACAGCGGGGATCCCCATCCCCAACTCAAGGGCGGCCATGCCCTTGTTCCTGGACTGTTGGACAGTGCATTTCTAGTTTCTACATACAAAGCACAAGAATAATAAAGCTTACCTTCAGCAGGAGCAGCTTTTCGTAGAAGTGATTCAGAGTAGTATTCTTCTCAGGGGATCCCATGTACTCAGCCTGAGTGGTGTTGAAGGTGAGACAAGTTAGGGGGTTTGAGATACTAGCTTTTCTCTTGGTGACAAGCAGGAGCTTCTAGGTAGTCCCCTACCCTGCTGGTGGAGACACCCTGCCTGTTACCCCCCCCCCCACCACCACCACCACCACCACACACACAGGTAAATATGATTCTGCCAGCCTCCAGATGCGCTATGTTGGCTGGGTAGCAAGTCAGGGGAGCTGCCTAGAAATTGCTGCTTGTAGCTGAAAAGGAAAGTAATGTTTGAGATGCACAGGGAATAGTCTATGGATATTTCCAATTGCCATCCTTGATCCAGCAATACCCTGGACCTAAGCCCCTTTCAGTGATATACATTGGTCTAGTGGTAGACTAAATCACTCTGAGGATGAAGAGTCGGGGGTTCGATCCCCCCTTCGGTCGCTCTTGTCGTTGCAGGTCGTCGTCAACCGCGATGGTAGCTTGACCAGTTGAGATAGAAGACCGCTCCCTACCCGTGTACGACGGGCTCCCTTAACACCACGCCCCACCAGGCTTATCATTACCACTGGACCTAGTTTCATTTTGCGACGTGTCGCAAATTGAGCGACTCGGTGCGATTCCAGTACGAAGCGCTGTCCCCCAAACCCCGCGGAGCTCGAAGCACGGAGCCTGGGGGGTTTGGGGGGGCATTCCTGACTAGTTTAGCCAGACCTATGTGTCACCATGCAAGGACAGGCTGGCGACGGGTCGTCTGAGGAAAAAAAAATCAGCCTGAAAAATTTGATGAAGAATACTCCTCCTCTAGCCATGTTATGGCAGGCCAGTTGACTTGGAAACAGCAACATCACATGCAAGCCACTGGCCTTATGTAGCAGGATATGCTATATTTATTCTTGATCAGCCGTGATCAGCCTCAACTGTGATTGGTCGCGGGTCGGCATCTCCTGTTGACCTACGGGTGCCTACTCCCTCTTTATGTAGGAGCGACTCTGCCGATCACATCCACAAAATCCTTGAGTCTTGGGCTAGCGCACAGAGACATAACCTTTGGGGCACAAATCCTTCTTGTAAAAAATCAAAACTCAGGCTCATGTCAAATAAATACATGTGTGTCTTCACCTTAGTCAAGCCCACCCGGGGCGGCTTTGCTGGGTCATATAGTTCCCTGTTAAATGCACCGCCAAAGGTTAAGCAGCGAGCAATGCCAATGGCACCGATAGCATCAAGCCTATCTGCATCTTGCAAGACCTTGGCTACAATGCTCATTGAAGGCTTGCCGCTGACCCCATTTGATGCTGTGCCTTCCTTTGGTAGCTCATCTTTGAATCCAACGGTCATGATGACTGAAAGCACTTGCTTCATCACGTCATCTGGGCACCTTTGAGTTTCCAAAAACGACTGCAGGGCAGGGCACCAGACGGGATTAGGGCAGGGCACAGTAGGTCGGATCAGGGCAGGGCACCAGACGTGATGAGGGCAGGGCAGGGTAGACGGGATTAGGGCAGGGCACCAGACGGGTTCAGGGCAGGGCAGACGGGATCAGAGAAGGGCAGCAGACGGGAGCAGGGTGGGGTAGACAGGATCAGGGCAGGGTAGACGGGATGAGGGTAGTGCAGGGTAGACGGGATCAGTGCAGGGCAGCAGATGGGATTAGGTCAGGGCA
Source organism: Chlamydomonas sp. ICE-L (assembly GCA_013435795.1). Classification (NCBI taxonomy): domain Eukaryota; kingdom Viridiplantae; phylum Chlorophyta; class Chlorophyceae; order Chlamydomonadales; family Chlamydomonadaceae; genus Chlamydomonas; species Chlamydomonas sp. ICE-L. The sequence goes on from JACBWV010000626.1 coordinate 13,627,912, forward strand.
CCAGACGGGATCAGGGCAGGGCAGGGTAAACGGTACCAGGGCAGGGCACCAGGCGGGATCAGGGCAGGGCACCAGTCGGGATTAGGCCAGGGCAGGGTAGACAGGATCAGGGCAGGCCACCAGACGGGATCAGGGCAGTGCAAGGCAGACTGGATCAGGGCAGTGCAAGGCAGACTGGATCAGGGCAGGGCAAGGCAGACTGGATCAGGGCAGGGCAAGGCACCAGACCAAGTCAGGGCACCAGACGGGATCAGGGCAGGGTAGACGGGATCAGGGCAGGGTACCAGATGATATCTGGGCAGGGCACCAGATGATATCTGGGCAGGGCAGGGTAGACGGTACCAGGGCAGGGCACCAGACAGGATCAGGGCAGCGTACCATATGATATCTGGGAAGGGCAGGGTAGACCGGATCAGGGCAGGGCACCAGACGGGATAAGGGTAGGGCAGGGTAGACGGGATCAGGGCAGGGCAGGGTAGGCGGGATCATGGCAGGGCAGGGTAGACAGGATCAGGGCAGGGCACCAGGCGGGATCAGGGCAGGGTAGACAGGATCAGGGTAGGGCACCAGATGGGATCAGGGCAGGGCAGGGTAGACGGGATCAGGGCAGGGCACCAGACGGGATCAGGGCAGGGTAGGGTAGGGTAGACGGGATCAGGGTAGGGCACCAGATGGGATCAGGGCAGGGGGTAGGGGTCTAGCCGGTAGACGGGATCAGGGTAGGGCACCAGATGGGATCAGCGGCCACCAGTGCCGCGGCTAGACGGGATCGGGCCCGGCGTAGACGGGACGAGGCCCAAGGGTATCAGACGGGATCAGGGAAGGGTAGCCCGGGATCAGAGCAGGGCAGCCGACGGGATCAGGCGCAGGGAACGGGTAGACGGCGATCAGGGCACGGGCACAGACGGGATCCGGGCAGGTGGGCTAGATAGACAGGACTCAGAAGTAGGGCAACCAAGATGGGGACTCAGGGCAGGCAGGGTAGGGTAGGGTAGACGGGATCAGGGTAGGGCACAGATTTTGGGCTTCAGGGAAGTGCCCGGGTGGGGTAGGACGGGATCAGGGCGGGTAGACGGCGACAGGGCCCGGATGGAGGGAATCAAGGCACCCCATGTGGTTAGACGGGATCAGCGCTAGCGGTAGGCCGGAGCCATCAGAGCAGCCCGCAGGCACCGACGGATCAGCCGGGCAGCCCGCCGGTAGGGTGTAGCCGGGATCGGGCAGGACCAGATGGGATCAGGGAAGTGCCGGGTAGACGGGATCAGGGCCGGGTAGACGGGATCAGGGCAGGTGTAGCACAGGATCAAGCAGCGGTAGGCGGCGGGATGTCCAGAGCAGACCGGCACCAGACGGGATCAGGGCAGGGAAGGGTAGACGGGATCAGGGCAGGGCACCAGACGGGATCAGGGCAGGGTAGGGTAGACGGATCCAGAGGTAGGGCACACAGATTGGAATCGTGCGGACCTAGGCAGGGTAGTTGGGATTAGGGCAGGGTAGGCGGGATCAGAGCAGGGCACCAGACGGGATCAGGGCAGGGCCGGGTTAGAAGGGGTCAGGGCAGGGTACCGGACGGGATCAGACAAGGTTTCAGTTCTTCCAGCAGCCCAAAAGCAGCATAAACTAGACACACTCTAGTTTATGCTGCTTTTGAATAATAAATCAAATCAGATCAGGGGTACCTTGAAGGTGCTACTTGTAGCACAAGCGTTTTGATTGCGCTACCTTAGTATTCTGGTGGTGCTATGTTAGAGTCTTTGGGGGTTGCTCTTTCCCCTCAAGAAAGCTGTTAGTAGCATCCCGAAGGCCACTAGGAGCACCATGGTGCTACGTAGAGACACTGGTTCCTTTCCTTAAAAACAACCTGCCATAGATGAATCCCATAAACTGGTGGGAGTTGGCTGAGTCAGGCATTTGGCAGGTTACACCCTGTAAAACATGTGACGTAGCCATGTAGTTCTGGGCTAGATTGACAAGCGGAATCTCAAGTTTCCTACTACTCCATTTTGCGTCGACTCTTGCTGCAACTATCCCCCCTTTGCTTCAATTTCAAAATGACTCCTGATTCCAGCAGTGTTTTTCTTTTCAGCTTAAAGCAGCAGCTTCTAGGCAGCTCCCCTGACTGGCTATTGAGCCAAAGCTAATGCAACCTAGTGTTCCTGAAAGCTGACAGAATCCGCTGTCCGGAACTGGCAAAATCTTGGGAATCAAACCAGTAACTAGCCCAGGGAGCTGCCTAGAGGCTACTGCTAGTAGCCGAAAAGAAAAACAGCGGATTCCAGTGGCACGAGCTCATATGAAATATACTACATCAAGCATAATGGTGTTTGTTTCATTCACATTCAATTGCCATATTTCTAAGACGGAAGAAGCTTGTGGAATTGTCATAGCTTTTTTTTCCAGCTACGGGCAACAGATTCTAGGTAGCTCCCCTGAGTGGCTCTTGAGCCAAACCAAAGGGACCTAGCGCACCTTGAAGCTGACACAATAAGCTGTCCAGAACTGCTGGAGTATTTGGGTTTAGCTCACTGGCTGGTCCACAGAGCTGCCCAGAAGCTACTCCTTGTAACTGAAAAGAAAAGCTCTAGAAATTCTGTCGTCCATGCACTAGATGGTGAGAAGCAGCTGGCACCACGATGCTATTGCTAGCCCCAAATCCCAAAGCTTTTCTTTTCGGCTACCAGCAGTAGCTTGGTGCACTAGGTCACATTTGGTTTGGCTCAATAGCCAGGCAAGGGGGCTGCCTAGAAACTGTTGCTCGTACCTGAAAAGGAAATCTACGCCAAATCCCCAATCACAATCCCCTGCCCCAACATCACCAACACACATAGAAGAATCACAGAGCAAGCATATACAGTAATGTACTTCTAAGATTGCTACCTGACTACCTGAATACCTCTGTGGGTACTAGGATAGGACTTCTGACACACATGAAGGCAAGCAGAGAGGGCGTTGGGAGCTGAAAATTGCACAGTCTTACCTGCACTGATTTCTGTTGGGCATGCTCATCCTTCGAATATTTCCAATCTGCCACATCGTGCAACAGGGCAGCCAGATCGAGGAGCTTCGACTGTTCCTCCGAAAGGCCTTCCCCTGTCGCGACAGCCTTGGCATTCGCCCTCACCCGTTGAATGTGAAAAAAATCATGGCTGGCGTCGGTATTTGAAAGAGCTTTCTTCACGAAAGCCTCAGCTGCCACGATGAGTTCGTCTGATACTATGCCCTGGCTGAAGATCTCGCCAACCTGCTCTGGGCAAGCAACCATGATTCAGATTGATGCGTTAATTCGATGTTGCACTCCTGTATTTCAAAAAATCGAACTTTCGAAGCCCGGGTTTGTTGCTAGCTGCGCTAGGGTTCGGGCACAAGGCCGGCACGAGGTCCGACACGAGGTCCGACTAGCGACTAGGTCTGCCTCGAGTCGGACATTTCGCCAACCGCTGCCGTTGAGCAAACAAAATGCTAAAATATTCTGTGTGATAAGAACATACCCGCGATCAGACGAAAGAGAAGAAAGCGGGACGCTCGTTAACCAGAACCGAAGTCCGTTTTTGAGTTCAAACAGGTTTCAAACAAGATCTAGCTCTGGCGCATGGCACAGGATCATAGTGCGCAGGATGCATAGTGCGCAGCCTCAGCAGACCCCTGCGTCAAGAAAGTCAGGACGCTTACAGAAGCTCAACCGTTCAGCTGACGTGAAACAACTCAGGGGTAGGCCGGGCAGCAGCTCGGGCTGGGGCGACAGCTTCCAGGCTGGGACTCATTATTACCGCCCTCAATGTAGGAGAGACTCAAGAGTTACACCGAGTCACACAATCAAAAGGGGGCCGGACAATTAGTGTAACAAAAACGAGTAACCGGACGCAGAGCCATGTAGCCCTGAAGGGTTCGCGTGAAAGAAGCATCCGCCGCAAGCCAACTGTCGATGCCTTTCCAGTAATTTCCGACCCAAATCACCTTCCGTCCCTGCATTCCAACAAACTGCGGACATGCTACTTGCGAACGTGGGAATTGCGCATATGCCAACCTTCGAACTTCGCAATTGACCACTGGTGCAATTCCGACCTCCTTATCCGCAAAATTTCATGCTATTAATAGCCATCGAAGTTCCAATCGTTCGTTCTGCAGACCTGCGAAGCTACACAAATAATAACCGTCTATCTACCCAAGTGGGTATTACCACCCTGGTAAACCTGCGGAGCTTCGACCAACGCAGCTCTGAGCTCCGACCAGCGCAGCTAGCAATGACCTTCGAGCTAAGTGCTCTGAGCTTCTACCTTCGATCTGCTCTGAGCTTCTACCTCTGAGCTTCTACCATCGCCTGCAACCTGCTGGACGTGCTACTTGCGAACGTGGAAATTGAGCATATGCTGACCTTCGAACTGCGGAATTGATAACTGGTGCACTTCCGACCCCCGTCTCAGCCAAAGTGACTAGCTATTTATAGCTACCTAAGTACCAATCGTTCCTTCTGCGGAGCTGCGAAGCTACACAAGTAAGAACTAACTCGCTACCCAAGAAGGTGACTCTACCCTGAGAAGCTGCAAAGCTTCGACCAACGCAGCTTTCAGATTCGTGCTTCGACCTAGGGGGCAGCGGCGTTGCACAATGGTAGCCACTAATCTCCATTCTCCATGGCCAGGCGCAACTCTAGGCCCAGCCATTCCAAATCATGGGCAGAGCGGCTATTGAGACCCTATGCTCACCCACGGTATTCTCCCAAAGCACATGCCACATGCGCTCCCAAACTGTGCCACATTCGTGACATACCCACACAACGCATAACCACCCGGCCAGCCCGATGCATGCCGACCCACGCTACAGGCATCCACCCCGACACACCCGACCACCCCCTCGCGTCGGGTCAGGCCCAGACCTGAACGGCTCATACTGCCCAGCCCACACATGCAACGTCAAAAATCCCTAAAAATCAACCCGTCCTCTGATTGGTCTCATTTTTTCTGCATCAAATTATAACATCTAAAGCCAACCTTCATGTATGCTCTGCATGACAGTCGAGGCACGTCCAATACTGCTTTAAACAGCAGCACTGCAAAATGTCCCTTATTTGTTTGTTTGTTACTTTGTTGTTACTTAGAAAGCAACAAGGCTACAGCATAAGTACATAACTGACCGCCCGTACATCAGCTTATAATTCCAAATACCAACAGCTTAGGGGGCGGTCAATATAGTTACCGCCCTCAATGAAGGAGAGACTCAAGAGTTACACCGAGTCACACAATCAAAAGGGGGCCGGACAATTAGTGTAACAAAAACGAGTAACCGGGTGAAGAGCCATTTAGCCCTGAAGGGTTCGCGTGAAAGAACCGTCCTTCACAAGCCAACTGTCGATGCCTTTCCAGCAATTTCCGACCCAAATCACCTTCCGTCCCTGCATTCCTACAAACTGCGGACATACTACTTGCGAACGTAGGAATTGCGCATATGCCAACCTTCGAACTGCGCAATCGACCACTGTTGAAATTCCGACCTCCTTATCCGCAAAATTACATGCTATTAATAGCTATCGAAGTTCCAATCGTTCGTTCTGCAGACCTGCGAAGCTACACAAATAATAACCGACTATCTACCCAAGTGGGTATTACCACCCTGGTAAACCTGCGGAGCTTCGACCAACGCAGCTCTGAGCTCCGACCAGCGCAGCTAGCAATGACCTTCGAGCTAAGTGCTCTGAGCTTCTACCTTCGATCTGCTCTGAGCTTCTACCTCTGAGCTTCTACCATCGCCTGCAACCTGCTGGACGTGCTACTTGCGAACGTGGAAATTGAGCATATGCTGACCTTCGAACTGCGGAATTGATAACTGGTGCACTTCCGACCCCCGTCTCTGCCCAAGTGACTTGCTATTTATAGCTACCTAAGTACCAATCGTTCCTTCTGCGGAGCTGCGAAGCTACACAATTAAGAACTAACTCGCTACCCAAGAAGGTGACTCTAATTTCACGAAGCATCCGCACCTGCGTAAGACCAAGCCTGGTGCACCGGTTACCAATCCGGTGCCCATGGCCTTGGCCCTTCCAGGTGTGCTTACTCCGCGGCAGCTGGCCTCCTTGCAGGCTCAGATTGATGGGTATGCTTTGGAAAAGAAATAGGAGGTACGCTCTGTCCTTTTCTCTTGCACTGCGAAATTTTCAAATGTCTGCAGCCCAAGCCTGTCTGAGGGTGTCTGGCATGTTGATTCTGGAGCTGGGATGTCAATCACAGGTGATATGTCTTTGTTCACTGTGTTTCATGCTTCTGAGACTGGGCCAGCAGTTAAATTTGGTGATGGTGTGGTTCAACGGTCTGTGGGTCAGGGTTCCATTGTGTTATGTAGTGATTGGTTACCAACACCAATCACTTTAACCAATGTTCTCTACATCCCACACTGTCCGGTGAACCTCATGTCAGTAAATGCTGTTGCCCATGCTCACAACTGCAAGATTTCTTTTGATAGTCTTAGTTGTACTGCCACACAGGGCTCTTCTGTTCTGTGGTCTTTCCCTGCCTCCAGTGATGGTGTGTACAAGTTTGCATGTAGGCCTTGTCACACCCCTCGTGGCCGTTTGTATGGTGCTGAAAATTATCCAGCTTTTGCTCTTGATGTTGATGAGGATGGTGGAGTTGTGATCCCTACCACTCCTGAATGGTTGTGGCATAGGCGGCTGGGTCACCCTGGCTATGATGCCATGCACAACCTTGTAAGGAAGGGTTTGGTTCAGAACTTACCCCTCACTCTCCAACAGGTGCAAAGACTGTCTAAGATCCCATGTGATGCTTGTCAGAAGGCAAAGGGAAAACGTATCCCTTTTCCTAAAGAAAGCAAAACTAGGATCCGTGCCCCATTACAACGCCTTCACTTGGACATCATGGGGCCATTTAATATTAGGGGCTTGCGTGGGGAGTTTTATGTTCTGTGTCTCACTGACCAATACTCTGGCTATGCTGAGGTCTTGTGCTTGAGAACCAGGGATGAAGCTCCCTTAGCAGTTCAAACTACCATCCTCAGATGGATGACTCAGCTGCATGGATTTGTTTTCAAGTGTCTTAGGTCTGACAGGGCTAAGGAATTTATAGTGAAGTGGTTCGAGGATTGGTTAGAATCGGTTGGTGCTGTGCATGAATTGTCCATGGCTTACACTGCTCAGCAGAATGCGACTGTGGAACGGTACAATGGGGTCCTTCAGAACGTAGCTAGGAGCATTCACTTGGAGTCTAAGCTCACTAAGTCCTTCTGGCCCTATGCCTTCCTCGCCGCGTGTTACCTACGCAACCGGCTGCCCTAATCAGGGTGACAAGACTCCTTATGAGTTGTTCTTTGGGGTTCTACCTGATGTATCGTTATTGCGCGTGTTCGGGTGCCCATGCTATGTTACCTTAGTGAATGGGAAGAAGCGCAATAAGCTTGACGAAAGGGCGTTATCTGGTAGACTGGTTGGGTATTCTCTGGTGAGTAAGGGTTATTTTGTTTGGGTTCCGAAGTTGCGCCAGGTGGTAGAGAGTCGTGATGTGCTCTTCTATGAACAGTTTAGCTATAACTGTATCCCTGGGCTTTTTTCCCTATGATGGATCTCAGTATTTTTCTCGCACCCCTGCCGCTATCATCGGTAAAGGGCTTGATACTACTGACAATGTCCTGGGCCCTTTACCAACCCCGATTGTTGACCGCTTTACTGGTCATGGGATGACGATGCGTCCCAGGCCAGGTAATGATGGTGCTGTATCGCGTGCGGCGGCATTGGGCCAGGGGGAGTCTGATGTTCCTTCAAGCTCTAATTTATTCGAATCTCAGGGGGTCGCCGGGCCTTCCTCTGCGCCACGTTTCGTCGGTGAAGTCGTAGGATTAGGACAGCCTCGGGTCATAGTGGAACCTAGTACAGGTCCACTGCCCACTAGTCGCCACCCCCCGTCCACCTATTCGGATAGCTCGCGGGAGTTGTTGATCACTTCACCCCCTGCTATACCTGGTGGTTTATACCGGACCAGGCATTGCGACGATGTGGCCGTCACAGATGATGTGAGTGATGACCTCGAACACTGGTCCGGGTCAGATACTGCGTATGGCTGGGGTGTTCCAGTGTACCCAGGCTTCGACGATTTAGAGGCAAAGGAGGCCGGCCTTGTTCAACCACGCATGAGTGCTGCGCTGGGGGCTTTATTACCGGTTACTGCTGATACTGCTGATATCCCCGCTGCCCATGTACAAGTACACTGCTTGTACGTGGGGGCTTTTATTTCTACCTCTACTGAACTCTCTTATAAAGCTGCAATGTTACCTACCAACCCAGACAGAGATCTCTGGCTGCAGGCTATGAAGGATGAGATGGCCTCCCTCCATGCTCATGGCACTTGGGTCCTCACTCCACAGCCTCCTAGGCAGAGGATTCTATCTGGCAGATGGTTATTTGTCAAGAAACATGGGGCTGATGGTTCTTTGCGTTTTAAAGCTCGTTTTGTAGTTCGTGGTTTTCTGCAACGTCCTGGGCTGGACTACCATGATGTATATGCCCCCGTCTCCTCTAAAGCAGGTCTTCGTGTGCTCCTTGCTGCCATCACTCATAGAAAAATGTTTGTGAGGCAGCTGGACATCAAGACTGCATTCTTGAATGCCAAGCTGGAACCTGGTCTGGACCTGTTCTGCTACCAGCCTGAGGGCTTTCATGAACTTGGTCCTGACAATGTTCCCCTTGTGTGCAAGCTAATTAAATCTCTTTATGGTTTGAAGCAGGCACCCAGGGCTTGGAGCAAAGATGTAAAGCAGGTTTTGGTTGCCCACGGTTTTACCATGTGCAAAGCTGAACCTGCTCTGTATTTCAGGAGGGATTCTACTGGTGGGTGGAGCTATGTCCTGACCTATGTGGATGACTTTATCTGTGCTTTTAGTGAGCTGCATAGGTATGCCTTGCTGATCAAGGCTATGGAAGCAGCTGGGTGGGAAGTCAAGGAAATGGGTTGTACCTGTCCAGTTCCTTTCATTGGACATGACTTGTACACTTGATTCTGACGGCAGGTGTGTTAAGATCGACCTCTCCCAGCACTCCTACATTGTTGAGCTGGTGGAGCAGTTTGGTCTCACTGCTGCTACCAAGCCCAAGTTTTCAGTTCCCATGTCCAAGTGCACTGTCACTGATCCTCCTGGAGAACCTCTGGCCTCTAATAGCCAGTACCTCTCTCTTGTGGGGGCTTTGCTGTACCTGGCTACCTGCACAAGGCCTGATATTTCTTTTGCTGTTAGCTACCTGTCCAGGTTTTCTGCTCAACCCACTGCCCCCCTGTGGGCTGCAGCCAAGCGCTTGCTTTTGTATTTGAGAGAACATTCCCATCTGGGCCTCACTTACACTCACAGCCCTGGTTTCTCTTTTACTGTCTTTAGTGACTCATCCTTTGCTGATGATGGGTCTGACAGGAGATCTCAGACTGGCTATGCTGTGCTTGCTGGAGGCTGCCTTGTGAACTGGATGAGCAAAAGGCAACCCACTGTTGCTGTTAGCTCCAGTGAGGCTGAGTATCAGGCCCTGTCTCAGACTGCCAGGGAGGTGCAATGGTTGAAAAAGTTGAGAATTGATCTAGGGCTGCCTTGTGACCTGGTCACCATTCAAGGTGACAACTTGGGGTCCTTGAGCTGGGCCAATGACTGTCAGCTGCTCCCTCGCAACAAGCACATTGATGTCATCCATCACTATATCCAGGAGCTGGTGGAGGATGGTCAGGTGGATGTTGCCTATGTTAACACTAAGGACAACTGTGCTGACCCTTCACCAAGCCCCTTGATCCTATGGTGTTCTGGCGTTTCATTCGCATGTTTGGAATGACTGCTTCTCCTTAAACCATTTTTTTTTGTTACATGTATTCTAGAATTTTGGTTACATGTATTCTGGAATTTTTGGTTACATTTTAAGGTTTCTTTGGTTACATTTAGAGTTTCTTTAAGTATCATTGATTGGCATTAGGTTCCTATTCCCGGATCGGGTTTTCTATACCGTTGTTACCCGACTTTGATATTTAGTTGTCCTCTTATATCCACTTGCATTTTTTGGTTCTTTGCCTTGCTTCATACCTTCCCTTACACCCTTCGGGTTTCATTTGAAGTTTCTCTCGATTTTTTTTTCGGAGTTCTTTGATTTTTTTTTTTTTTTTTAATTTGTTACATATAGTTCTATGTCACCAGTGCCATAGGTGGAGTAGTACTATTGTATGTCACCTGTGTCATAGGTGGAGTATCAGCATGTATAGCGGTGCTCTCACGCGTTTTATGACTTGGTGACTACTTATGTACTCCCTTAGAACTATCGGCTCTCCTGAGCCAGCTTCCCGTGGGACTGAGTCATCTTGAGATGACTCAGTGGCAGCTTCCTGTCACCTACGTCTCCGGTCTGATCTGTACCCTGTTAGGTTCCTGTCTACCGCCTCCTTTCACCACAGGTGCCCCTTTATGGGTCTCCTGTGTCTGTAACGTTATCCTTGTCTCCGTGTATAGATTGGTGCGTCTGTTCCGCTGCTTTAATCTACTGTCCACTCTACCGGAGTGATTTCAAGCTGATACCTGAGAAGCTGCAAAGCTTCGACCAACGCAGCTTTCAGATTCGTGCTTCGACCTAGGGGGCAGCGGCGTTGCACAATGGTAGCCACTTATCTCCATTCTCCATGGCCAGGGGGAACTCTAGGCCCAGCCATTCCAAATCATGGGCAGAGCGGCTGTTGAGACCCTATGCTCACCCACGGTATTCTCCCGAAGCACATGCCACATGCGCTCCCAAACTGTGCCACATTCGTGTCATACCCACACAACGATAACCACCCGGCCAGCCCGATGCATGCCGCACCCACGCTACCGGCATCCACCCCGACCACACCCGACCACCCCCTCGCGTCGGGTCAGGCCCACGACCTGAACGGCTCATGCTGCCCAGCCCACACATGCAACACCTTGTCAAAAATCCCTAAAAATCAACCCGTCCTCTGATTGGTCTCATTTTCTGCATTAAATCTCTACAACTAAAGCCAACCTTCATGCATGCTTGTGCATGATAGTATAAGGCCACCACTTCAATACTGCTTCAAACAGCAAACACTGCAAAATGTCCCTTATTGTTTGTTTTTACTTGCTTACTATGAATGCAAGCAGCAGGCTACAACATAAGTACATAACGACCGCCCATACATAACGCTTACAATTCCGAAAAAAAAAAAACCCAACACTTAGGGGGGGTCAATTAGTTAACGCCTCAATTTAGGTAGAGACTCAAGAGTTTTTACACCGATCACTCAACTTAAAAAGCAATGGGGCCGACCAACTAAAGCCGTGATTGGTACAAAAACTAGTAACCGGGTGAGGAGCCTTGGTGAACCTAAAAGGTGGTTCGCGTAGAAAGATACCGTCCTTCACAAGCCAACTGTCCATGCAACATTCAACAATTCGCTCTCCGTCCGACCCTGAGCCATCGCCTGCAAACTCCCATCGCGGCTGGACCTGCCTACTTGCGCGCAACGTGCAAATTGCGCAAATGCTTAACTTCGACTACGCAATTGAATTGAACTGGTGCTCTTCCAACCTCTGATCTGCCAATCTTGCTATTAATAGCATGCCTTAGTACAGATCATTCGTTCTGCAGACCTGCGAAGCTTCAAAATTAATTACGGATCAGCCCAAGTGGTAACACCAACCCTGCGGACCTGTGGAGTTTGGACCAGCGCAGCTTTGAGCTACGTGCTCTGACCTAGGGGCCCATCGCCTGCAACCTGCTGGACGTGCTACTTGCGAACGTGGAAATTGAGCATAGTGCTGACCTTCGAACTGCGGAATTGATAACTGGTGCACTTCCGACCCCCGTCTCATGCCAAAGTGACGTGCTATTTATAGCTACCCTAAGTACCAATCGTTCCGTCTGCGGAGCTGCGAAGCTACACAATTAAGAACTAACTCGCTACCCAAGAAGGTGACTCTACCCTGAGAAGCTGGCAGGCGAGCTTCGACCAACGCAGCTTTCAGATTCGTGCTTCGACCTAGGGGGCAGCGGCGTTGCACAATGGTAGCCACTTAATCTCCATTCTCCATGGCCAGGCGCAACTCTAGGCCCAGCCATTCCAAATCATGGGCAGAGGCGGCTATTGAGACCCTATGCTCACCCGTATTCTCCCTAAGCACATGCCACATGCGCTCCTAAACTGCGCTACATTCGTGTCATACCCACACAACGCATAACCACCCGGCCAGCCCGATGCATGCCGACCCACGCGACAGGCATCCACCCCGACACACCCACCACCGCGTCGGGTCAGGCCCAACACGGAACGGCTCATACTGCCCAGCCCACACATGCAACACCGTCTCAAAATCCCTAAAATTAACCCGACCTCTGATGGTCTCATTTTTTCTGCATCAAATTATAACAGCTAAAGCCAACCTTCATGTATGCTCTGCATGACAGTAGAGGCACGTTCAATACTGCTTTAAACAGCAACACTGCAAAATGTCCCTTACTTGTTTGTTTGTTACTTTGTTTTACTTTGAAAGCAACAAGGATACAATATGTGGCATGTGCAACAAGGGATACAATATGTGTCAAGAGTTACACAACCGAGTCACACAACTCAAAACTCGTCAAAAAAGGGGGGCCGACCACTAGCGTCAAAAACTAGCCCCATGAGTGTAACAAAAACGAGTAACCGGATGAAGAGCCATGAAGAACCTAAAGGGTTCGCGTGGAAAGGTCCATCCGCGGCAATCCAACTGTCGCATGCACCATGCAACATTCGCGTTTCCGTCCGACCCTGAGCCATCGCCTGCAAACTCCCATCGCGGCTGGACCTGCTACTTGCGCGCAACGCAAATTGCGCAAATGCTAACTTCGAACTACGCAAAATGAATTGAACTGGTGCTCTTCCAACCCCTGAATCTGCCAATCTTGCTATTAATAGGCATGCCTCGGTACTGATCATTCGTTCTGCAGACCTGCGAAGCTTCAAAATTAATTACTATCAGCCCAAGTGGGTAACACCACCCTGCGAAACCTGTGGAGCTTGGACCAGCGCAGCTTTGAGCTACGTGCTCTGACCTAGGGGCCCATCGCCTGCAACCTGCTGGACGTGCTACTTGCGAACGTGAAATTGAGCATATGCTGACCTTCGAACTGCGGAATTGATAACTGGTGCACTTCCCGACCCCCGTCTCAGCCAAAGTGACTTGCTATTTATAGCTACCTAAGTACCAATCGTTCCTTCTGCGGAGCTGCGAAGCTACACAAGTAAGAACTAACTCGCTACCCAAGAAGGTGACACTACCCTGAGAAGCTGCAGGCAGCTTCGACCAACGCAGCTTTCAGATTCGTGCTTCGACCAGGGGGCAGCGGCGTTGCACAATGGTAGCCACTAATCTCCATTCTCCATGGCCAGGCGCAACTCTAGGCCCAGCCATTCCAAATCATGGGCAGAGCGGCTATTGAGGACCCTATGCTCACCCACGGTATTCTCCCCAAAGCACATGCCACATGCGCTCCCTAACTGCGCTACATTCGTGTCATACCCACACAACGCATAACCACCCGCCAGCCCGATGCATGCCGACCCACGCTACAGGCATCCACCCCGACACACCCGACCACGCGTCGGGTCAGGCCCAGACCTGAACGGCTCATACTGCCCAGCCCACACATGCAACACCTTCTCAAAATCCCCTAAATTAACCCGACCTCTGATTGGTCTCATTTTTTCTGCATCAAATTATAACAGCTAAAGCCAACCTTCATGTATGCTCTGCATGACAGTAGAGGCACGTTCAATACTGCTTTAAAACAGCAACACTGCAAAATGTCCCTTACTTGTTTGTTTGTTACTTTGTTGTTACTTTGAAAGCAACAAGGATACAATATGTGGCATGTGCAACAAGGATACAATATGTGTCAAGAGTTACACCGAGTCACACAACTCAAAACTCGTCAAAAGGGGGCCGACCAACTAGCGTCAAAAACTAGCCCACATGAGTGTAACAAAAACGAGTAACCGGATGAAGAGCCATGAAGAACCTAAAGGGTTCGCGTGGAAAGGTCCATCCGCGGCAAGCCAACTGTCCATGCACCATGCAACATTCGCGTTTCCGTCCGACCCTGAGCCATCGCCTGCAAACTCCCATCGCGGCTGGACCTGCTACTTGCGCGCAACGCGCAAATTGCGCAAATGCTAACTTCGAACTACGCAAATGAATTGAACTGGTGCTCTTCCAACCCCTGAATCTGCCAATCTTGCTATTAATGGCATGCCTCGGTACTGATCATTCGTTCTGCAGACCTGCGAAGCTTCAAAATTAATTACTATCAGCCCAAGTGGGTAACACCACCCTGCGAACCTGTGGAGCTTGGACCAGCGCAGCTTTGAGCTACGTGCTCTGACCTAGGGGCCCATCGCCTGCAACCTGCTGGACGTGCTACTTGCGAACGTGGAAATTGAGCATATGCTGACCTTCGAACTGCGGAATTGATAACTGGTGCACTTCCGACCCCCGTCTCAGCCAAAGTGACTTGCTATTTATAGCTACCTAAGTACCAATCGTTCCTTCTGCGGAGCTGCGAAGCTACACAAGTAAGAACTAACTCGCTACCCAAGAAGGTGACACTACCCTGAGAAGCTGCAGAGGCTTCGACCAACGCAGCTTTCAGATTCGTGCTTCGACCAAGGGGGCAGCGGCGTTGCACAATGGTAGCCACTAATCTCCATTCTCCATGGCCAGGCGCAACTCTAGGCCCAGCCATTCCAAATCATGGGCAGAGCGGCTATTGAGACCCTATGCTCACCCACGGTATTCTCCCAAAGCACATGCCACATGCGCTCCCAAACTGCGCTACATTCAGTGTCATACCCACACAACGCATAACCACCCGGCCAGCCCGATGCATGCCGACCCACGCTACAGGCATCCACCCGACACACCCGACCACGCGTCGGGTCAGGCCCAGACCGGAACGGCTCATACTGCCCAGCCCACACATGCAACACCTTCTCAAAATCCCCTAAAATTAACCCGACCTCTGATTGGTCTCATTTTTTCTGCATCAAATTATAACAGCTAAAGCCAACCTTCATGTATGCTCTGCATGACAGTAGAGGCACGTTCAATACTGCTTTAAACAGCAACACTGCAAAATGTCCCTTATTTGTTTGTTTGTTACTTTGTTGTTACTTTGAAAGCAACAAGGATACAATATGTGGCATGTGCAACAAGGATACAATATGTGTCAAGAGTTACACCGAGTCACACAAACTCAAAACTCGTCAAAAAGGGGGCCGACCAACTAGCGTCAAAAACTAGCCCACATGAGTGTAACAAAAACGAGTAACCGGATGAAGAGCCATGAAGAACCTAAAGGGTTCGCGTGGAAAGGTCCATCCGCGGCAAGCCAACTGTCCATGCACCATGCAACATTCGTGTTTCCGTCCGACCCTGAGCCATCGCCTGCAAACTCCCATCGCGGCTGAACCTGCTACTTGCGCGCAACGCGCAAATTGCGCAAATGCTAACTTCGAACTACGCAAATGAATTGAACTGGTGCTCTTCCAACCCCTGAATCTGCCAATCTTGCTATTAATGGCATGCCTCGGTACTGATCATTCGTTCTGCAGACCTGCGAAGCTTCAAAATTAATTACTATCAGCCCAAGTGGGTAACACCACCCTGCGAACCTGTGGAGCTTGGACCAGCGCAGCTTTGAGCTACGTGCTCTGACCTAGGGGCCCATCGCCTGCAACCTGCTGGACGTGCTACTTGCGAACGTGGAAATTGAGCATATGCTGACCTTCGAACTGCGGAATTGATAACTGGTGCACTTCCGACCCCCGTCTCAGCCAAAGTGACTTGCTATTTATAGCTACCTAAGTACCAATCGTTCCTTCTGCGGAGCTGCGGAGCTGCGAAGCTACACAAGTAAGAACTAACTCGCTACCCAAGAAGGTGACACTACCCTGAGAAGCTGCAGGCAGAGCTTCGACCAACGCAGCTTTCAGATTCGTGCTTCGACCAAGGGGGCAGCGGCGTTGCACAATGGTAGCCACTAATCTCCATTCTCCATGGCCAGGCGCAACTCTAGGCCCAGCCATTCCAAATCATGGGCAGAGCGGCTATTGAGACCCTATGCTCACCCACGGTATTCTCCCAAAGCACATGCCACATGCGCTCCCAAACTGCGCTACATTCGTGTCATACCCATACAACGCATAACCACCCGGCCAGCCCGATGCATGCCGACCCACGCTACAGGCATCCACCCCGACACACACGACCACGCGTCGGGTCAGGCCCAGACCGGAACGGCTCATACTGCCCAGCCCACACATGCAACACCTTCTCAAAATCCCCTAAAATTAACCCGACCTCTGATTGGTCTCATTTTTTCTGCATCAAATTATAACAGCTAAAGCCAACCTTCATGTATGCTCTGCATGACAGTAGAGGCACGTTCAATACTGCTTTAAACAGCAACACTGCAAAATGTCCCTTATTTGTTTGTTTGTTACTTTGTTGTTACTTTGAAAGCAACAAGGATACAATATGTGGCATGTGCAACAAGGATACAATATGTGTCAAGAGTTACACCGAGTCACACAAACTCAAAACTCGTCAAAAAGGGGGGCCGACCAACTAGCGTCAAAAACTAGCCCACATGAGTGTAACAAAAACGAGTAACCGGATGAAGAGCCATGAAGAACCTAAAGGGTTCGCGTGGAAAGGTCCATCCGCGGCAAGCCAACTGTCCATGCACCATGCAACATTCGTGTTTCCGTCCGACCCTGAGCCATCGCCTGCAAACTCCCATCGCGGCTGAACCTGCTACTTGCGCGCAACGCGCAAATTGCGCAAATGCTAACTTCGAACTACGCAAATGAATTGAACTGGTGCTCTTCCAACCCCTGAATCTGCCAATCTTGCTATTAATGGCATGCCTCGGTACTGATCATTCGTTCTGCAGACCTGCGAAGCTTCAAAATTAATTACTATCAGCCCAAGTGGGTAACACCACCCTGCAAACCTGTGGAGCTTGGACCAGCGCAGCTTTGAGCTACGTGCTCTGACCTAGGGGCCCATCGCCTGCAACCTGCTGGACGTGCTACTTGCGAACGTGGAAATTGAGCATAATATGCATTGCTGACCTTCAAACTGCGGAATTGATAACTGGTGCACTTCCGACCCCCGTCTCAGCCAAAGTGACTTGCTATTTATAGCTACCTAAGTACCAATCGTTCCTTCTGCGGAGCTGCGAAGCTACACAAGTAAGAACTAACTCGCTACCCAAGAAGGTGACACTACCCTGAGAAGCTGCAGAGCTTCGACCAACGCAGCTTTCAGATTCGTGCTTCGACCAAGGGGGCAGCGGCGTTGCACAATGGTAGCCACTAATCTCCATTCTCCATGGCCAGGCGCAACTCTAGGCCCAGCCATTCCAAATCAAGGGCAGGGCGGCTATTGAGACCCTATGCTCACCCACGGTATTCTCCCAAAGCACATGCCACATGCGCTCCCAAACTGCGCTACATTCGTGTCATACCCACACAACGCATAACCACCCGGCCAGCCCGATGCATGCCGACCCACGCTACAGGCATCCACCCCGACACACACGACCACGCGTCGGGTCAGGCCCAGACCGGAACGGCTCATACTGCCCAGCCCACACATGCAACACCTTCTCAAAATCCCCTAAAATTAACCCGACCTCTGATTGGTCTCATTTTTTCTGCATCAAATTATAACAGCTAAAGCCAACCTTCATGTATGCTCTGCATGACAGTAGAGGCACGTTCAATACTGCTTTAAACAGCAACACTGCAAAATGTCCCTTATTGTTTGTTTGTTACTTTGTTGTTACTTTGAAAGCAACAAGGATACAATATGTGGCATGTGCAACAAGGATACAATATGTGTCAAGAGTTACACCGAGTCACACAAACTCAAAACTCGTCAAAAAGGGGGCCGACCAACTAGCGTCAAAAACTAGCCCACATGAGTGTAACAAAAACGAGTAACCGGATGAAGAGCCATGAAGAACCTAAAGGGTTCGCGTGGAAAGGTCCATCCGCGGCAAGCCAACTGTCCATGCACCATGCAACATTCGCGTTTCCGTCCGACCCTGAGCCATCGCCTGCAAACTCCCATCGCGGCTGGACCTGCTACTTGCGCGCAACGCGCAAATTGCGCAAATGCTAACTTCGAACTACGCAAATGAATTGAACTGGTGCTCTTCCAACCCCTGAATCTGCCAATCTTGCTATTAATGGCATGCCTCGGTACTGATCATTCGTTCTGCAGACCTGCGAAGCTTCAAAATTAATTACTATCAGCCCAAGTGGGTAACACCACCCTGCAAACCTGTGGATCTTGGACCAGCGCAGCTTTGAGCTACGTGCTCTGACCTAGGGGCCCATCGCCTGCAACCTGCTGGACGTGCTACTTGCGAACGTGGAAATTGAGCATAATATGCATTGCTGACCTTCAAACTGCGGAATTGATAACTGGTGCACTTCCGACCCCCGTCTCAGCCAAAGTGACTTGCTATTTATAGCTACCTAAGTACCAATCGTTCCTTCTGCGGAGCTGCGAAGCTACACAAGTAAGAACTAACTCGCTACCCAAGAAGGTGACACTACCCTGAGAAGCTGCAGAGCTTCGACCAACGCAGCTTTCAGATTCGTGCTTCGACCAAGGGGGCAGCGGCGTTGCACAATGGTAGCCACTAATCTCCATTCTCCATGGCCAGGCGCAACTCTAGGCCCAGCCATTCCAAATCATGGGCAGAGCGGCTATTGAGACCCTATGCTCACCCACGGTATTCTCCCAAAGCACATGCCACATGCGCTCCCAAACTGCGCTACATTCGTGTCATACCCACACAACGCATAACCACCCGGCCAGCCCGATGCATGCCGACCCACGCTACAGGCATCCACCCCGACACACCACGACCACGCGTCGGGTCAGGCCCAGACCGGAACGGCTCATACTGCCCAGCCCACACATGCAACACCTTCTCAAAATCCCCTAAAATTAACCCGACCTCTGATTGGTCTCATTTTTTCTGCATCAAATTATAACAGCTAAAGCCAACCTTCATGTATGCTCTGCATGACAGTAGAGGCACGTTCAATACTGCTTTAAACAGCAACACTGCAAAATGTCCCTTATTGTTTGTTTGTTACTTTGTTGTTACTTTGAAAGCAACAAGGATACAATATGTGGCATGTGCAACAAGGATACAATATGTGTCAAGAGTTACACCGAGTCACACAAACTCAAAACTCGTCAAAAAGGGGGCCGACCAACTAGCGTCAAAAACTAGCCCACATGAGTGTAACAAAAACGAGTAACCGGATGAAGAGCCATGAAGAACCTAAAGGGTTCGCGTGGAAAGGTCCATCCGCGGCAAGCCAACTGTCCATGCACCATGCAACATTCGCGTTTCCGTCCGACCCTGAGCCATCGCCTGCAAACTCCCATCGCGGCTGGACCTGCTACTTGCGCGCAACGCGCAAATTGCGCAAATGCTAACTTCGAACTACGCAAATGAATTGAACTGGTGCTCTTCCAACCCCTGAATCTGCCAATCTTGCTATTAATGGCATGCCTCGGTACTGATCATTCGTTCTGCAGACCTGCGAAGCTTCAAAATTAATTACTATCAGCCCAAGTGGGTAACACCACCCTGCGAACCTGTGGAGCTTGGACCAGCGCAGCTTTGAGCTACGTGCTCTGACCTAGGGGCCCATCGCCTGCAACCTGCTGGACGTGCTACTTGCGAACGTGGAAATTGAGCATATGCTGACCTTCGAACTGCGGAATTGATAACTGGTGCACTTCCGACCCCCGTCTCAGCCAAAGTGACTTGCTATTTATAGCTACCTAAGTACCAATCGTTCCTTCTGCGGAGCTGCGAAGCTACACAAGTAAGAACTAACTCGCTACCCAAGAAGGTGACACTACCCTGAGAAGCTGCAGAGCTTCGACCAACGCAGCTTTCAGATTCGTGCTTCGACCAAGGGGGCAGCGGCGTTGCACAATGGTAGCCACTAATCTCCATTCTCCATGGCCAGGCGCAACTCTAGGCCCAGCCATTCCAAATCATGGGCAGAGCGGCTATTGAGACCCTATGCTCACCCACGGTATTCTCCCAAAGCACATGCCACATGCGCTCCCAAACTGCGCTACATTCGTGTCATACCCACACAACGCATAACCACCCGGCCAGCCCGATGCATGCCGACCCACGCTACAGGCATCCACCCCGACACACCCGACCACGCGTCGGGTCAGGCCCAGACCGGAACGGCTCATACTGCCCAGCCCACACATGCAACACCTTCTCAAAATCCCCTAAAATTAACCCGACCTCTGATTGGTCTCATTTTTTCTGCATCAAATTATAACAGCTAAAGCCAACCTTCATGTATGCTCTGCATGACAGTAGAGGCACGTTCAATACTGCTTTAAACAGCAACACTGCAAAATGTCCCTTACTTGTTTGTTTGTTACTTTGTTGTTACTTTGAAAGCAACAAGGATACAATATGTGGCATGTGCAACAAGGATACAATATGTGTCAAGAGTTACACCGAGTCACACAAACTCAAAACTCGTCAAAAAGGGGGCCGACCAACTAGCGTCAAAAACTAGCCCACATGAGTGTAACAAAAACGAGTAACCGGATGAAGAGCCATGAAGAACCTAAAGGGTTCGCGTGGAAAGGTCCATCCGCGGCAAGCCAACTGTCCATGCACCATGCAACATTCGCGTTTCCGTCCGACCCTGAGCCATCGCCTGCAAACTCCCATCGCGGCTGGACCTGCTACTTGCGCGCAACGCGCAAATTGCGCAAATGCTAACTTCGAACTACGCAAATGAATTGAACTGGTGCTCTTCCAACCCCTGAATCTGCCAATCTTGCTATTAATGGCATGCCTCGGTACTGATCATTCGTTCTGCAGACCTGCGAAGCTTCAAAATTAATTACTATCAGCCCAAGTGGGTAACACCACCCTGCGAACCTGTGGAGCTTGGACCAGCGCAGCTTTGAGCTACGTGCTCTGACCTAGGGGCCCATCGCCTGCAACCTGCTGGACGTGCTACTTGCGAACGTGGAAATTGAGCATATGCTGACCTTCGAACTGCGGAATTGATAACTGGTGCACTTCCGACCCCCGTCTCAGCCAAAGTGACTTGCTATTTATAGCTACCTAAGTACCAATCGTTCCTTCTGCGGAGCTGCGAAGCTACACAAGTAAGAACTAACTCGCTACCCAAGAAGGTGACACTACCCTGAGAAGCTGCAGAGCTTCGACCAACGCAGCTTTCAGATTCGTGCTTCGACCAAGGGGGCAGCGGCGTTGCACAATGGTAGCCACTAATCTCCATTCTCCATGGCCAGGCGCAACTCTAGGCCCAGCCATTCCAAATCATGGGCAGAGCGGCTATTGAGACCCTATGCTCACCCACGGTATTCTCCCAAAGCACATGCCACATGCGCTCCCAAACTGCGCTACATTCGTGTCATACCCACACAACGCATAACCACCCGGCCAGCCCGATGCATGCCGACCCACGCTACAGGCATCCACCCCGACACACCCGACCACGCGTCGGGTCAGGCCCAGACCGGAACGGCTCATACTGCCCAGCCCACACATGCAACACCTTCTCAAAATCCCCTAAAATTAACCCGACCTCTGATTGGTCTCATTTTTTCTGCATCAAATTATAACAGCTAAAGCCAACCTTCATGTATGCTCTGCATGACAGTAGAGGCACGTTCAATACTGCTTTAAACAGCAACACTGCAAAATGTCCCTTACTTGTTTGTTTGTTACTTTGTTGTTACTTTGAAAGCAACAAGGATACAATATGTGGCATGTGCAACAAGGATACAATATGTGTCGAGAGTTACACCGAGTCACGCAAACTCAAAACTCGTCAAAAAGGGGGCCGACCAACTAGCGTCAAAAGCTAGCCCACATGAGTGTAACAAAAACGAGTAACCGGATGAAGAGCCATGAAGAACCTTAAGGGTTCGCGTGGAAAGGTCCATCCGCGGCAAGCCAACTGTCCATGCACCATGCAACATTCGCGTTTCCGTCCGACCCTGAGCCATCGCCTGCAAACTCCCATCGCGGCTGGACCTGCTACTTGCGCGCAACGCGCAAATTGCGCAAATGCTAACTTCGAACTACGCAAATGAATTGAACTGGTGCTCTTCCAACCCCTGAATCTGCCAATCTTGCTATTAATGGCATGCCTCGGTACTGATCATTCGTTCTGCAGACCTGCGAAGCTTCAAAATTAATTACTATCAGCCCAAGTGGGTAACACCACCCTGCGAACCTGTGGAGCTTGGACCAGCGCAGCTTTGAGCTACGTGCTCTGACCTAGGGGCCCATCGCCTGCAACCTGCTGGACGTGCTACTTGCGAACGTGGAAATTGAGCATATGCTGACCTTCGAACTGCGGAATTGATAACTGGTGCACTTCCGACCCCCGTCTCAGCCAAAGTGACTTGCTATTTATAGCTACCTAAGTACCAATCGTTCCTTCTGCGAAGCTGCGAAGCTACACAAGTAAGAACTAACTCGCTACCCAAGAAGGTGACACTACCCTGAGAAGCTGCAGAGCTTCGACCAACGCAGCTTTCAGATTCGTGCTTCGACCAAGGGGGCAGCGGCGTTGCACAATGGTAGCCACTAATCTCCATTCTCCATGGCCAGGCGCAACTCTAGGCCCAGCCATTCCAAATCATGGGCAGAGCGGCTATTGAGACCCTATGCTCACCCACGGTATTCTCCCAAAGCACATGCCACATGCGCTCCCAACTGCGCTACATTCGTGTCATACCCACACAACGCATAACCACCCGGCCAGCCCGATGCATGCCGACCCACGCTACAGGCATCCACCCCGACACATCCGACCACGCGTCGGGTCAGGCCCAGACCGGAACGGCTCATACTGCCCAGCCCACACATGCAACACCTTCTCAAAATCCCCTAAAATTAACCCGACCTCTGATTGGTCTCATTTTTTCTGCATCAAATTATAACAGCTAAAGCCAACCTTCATGTATGCTCTGCATGACAGTAGAGGCACGTTCAATACTGCTTTAAACAGCAACACTGCAAAATGTCCCTTACTTGTTTGTTTGTTACTTTGTTGTTACTTTGAAGCAACAAGGATACAATATGTGGCATGTGCAACAAGGATACAATATGTGTCAAGAGTTACACCGAGTCACACAAACTCAAAACTCGTCAAAAGGGGGCCGACCACTAGCGTCAAAAACTAGCCCACATGAGTGTACAAAAACGAGTAACCGGATGAAGAGCCATGAAGAAACCTTAAGGGTTCGCGTGGAAAGGTCCATCCGCGGCAAGCCAACTGTCCATGCACCATGCAACATTCGCGTTTCCGTCCGACCCTGAGCCATCGCCTGCAAACTCCCATCGCGGCTGGACCTGCTACTTGCGCGCAACGCGCAAATTGCGCAAATGCTAACTTCGAACTACGCAAATGAATTGAACTGGTGCTCTTCCAACCCTGAATCTGCCAATCTTGCTATTAATGGCATGCCTCGGTACTGATCATTCGTTCTGCAGACCTGCGAAGCTTCAAAATTAATTACTATCAGCCCAAGTGGGTAACACCACCCTGCGAACCTGTGGAGCTTGGACCAGCGCAGCTTTGAGCTACGTGCTCTGACCTAGGGGCCCATCGCCTGCAACCTGCTGGACGTGCTACTTGCGAACGTGGAAATTGAGCATATGCTGACCTTCGAACTGCGGAATTGATAACTGGTGCACTTCCGACCCCCGTCTCAGCCAAAGTGACTTGCTATTTATAGCTACCTAAGTACCAATCGTTCCTTCTGCGGAGCTGCGAAGCTACACAAGTAAGAACTAACTCGCTACCCAAGAAGGTGACACTACCCTGAGAAGCTGCAGGCAGAGCTTCGACCAACGCAGCTTTCAGATTCGTGCTTCGACCAAGGGGGCAGCGGCGTTGCACAATGGTAGCCACTAATCTCCATTCTCCATGGCCGAGCAAAACTCTAGGCCCAGCCATTCCAAATCATGGGCAGAGCGGCTATTGAGACCCTATGCTCACCCACGGTATTCTCCCAAAGCACATGCCACATGCGCTCCCAAACTGTGCTACATTCGTGTCATACCCACACAACGCATAACCACCCGGCCAGCCCGATGCATGCCGACCCACGCTACAGGCATCCACCCCGACACACCCGACCACGCGTCGGGTCAGGCCCAGACCGGAACGGCTCATACTGCCCAGCCCACACATGCAACACCTTCTCAAAATCCCCTAAAATTAACCCGACCTCTGATTGGTCTCATTTTTTCTGCATCAAATTATAACAGCTAAAGCCAACCTTCATGTATGCTCTGCATGACAGTAGAGGCACGTTCAATACTGCTTTAAACAGCAACACTGCAAAATGTCCCTTATTTGTTTGTTACTTTGTTGTTACTTTGAAAGCAACAAGGATACAATATGTGGCATGTGCAACAAGGATACAATATGTGTCAAGAGTTACACCGAGTCACACAAACTCAAAACTCGTCAAAAAGGGGGCCGACCAACTAGCGTCAAAAACTAGCCCACATGAGTGTAACAAAAACGAGTAACCGGATGAAGAGCCATGAAGAACCTAAAGGGTTCGCGTGGAAAGGTCCATCCGCGGCAAGCTAACTGTCCATGCAACATGCAACATTCGCGTTTCCGTCCGACCCTGAGCCATCGCCTGCAAACTCCCATCGCGGCTGGACCTGCTACTTGCGCGCAACGCGCAAATTGCGCAAATGCTAACTCCGAACTACGCAAATGAATTGAACTGGTGCTCTTCCAACCCCTGAATCTGCCAATCTTGCTATTAATGGCATGCCTCGGTACTGATCATTCGTTCTGCAGACCTGCGAAGCTTCAAAATTAATCACTATCAGCCCAAGTGGGTAACACCACCCTGCGAACCTGTGGAGCTTGGACCAGCGCAGCTTTGAGCTACGTGCTCTGACCTAGGGGCCCATCGCCTGCAACCTGCTGGACGTGCTACTTGCGAACGTGGAAATTGAGCATATGCTGACCTTCGAACTGCGGAATTGATAACTGGTGCACTTCCGACCCCCGTCTCAGCCAAAGTGACTTGCTATTTATAGCTACCTAAGTACCAATCGTTCCTTCTGCGGAGCTGCGAAGCTACACAAGTAAGAACTAACTCGCTACCCAAGAAGGTGACACTACCCTGAGAAGCTGCAGAGCTTCGACCAACGCAGCTTTCAGATTCGTGCTTCGACCAAGGGGGCAGCGGCGTTGCACAATGGTAGCTATTAGCTTGGATAACACTCCGGAGAGTGGACTTAGTGTTTGCAGCACGCCAATCTATACATGCGGAGACGAGAATAAATATTACAAAAGATAGTGGAACCATAAAGGGACACCAGCGGAGGAAAGGGGGGCGGTAGCCTGGAACCTGATCAGGGTACATGTTAGACAGCGCGTGTCAGAAGAACTGATGACGCAGTCAACAGTAAGCTGACATAGTACTGTCAGGACCGATAGTTCTAAGGAAGTACATAAGTAGTCACCAAGTCATAAAACGCGTGAGAGCACCGCAATTCATGCTGACACTCCACCTATGACACAGGTGACATACAATACTACTTCTCCACCTATGGCACTGGTGACATAGAACTATATGTAACAGATTGAAAAAAAAAAAAATCAAAGAACTCCGAAAATTCGAGAGAACTTCAAATGGAAACCCAAAGGTTTATAGGAAGGAATGAAACACGGCAAAAACCAAAATTTGCCAAGTTAGAAAAGGATGAAAACCGAATATCAAAGATGGGTAACAACGGTATAGAAAACCCGATCCGGGAATAGGAACCTAATGCCATACAATGATAACCAAAGAAACCGATGTAACAAAAAAAAAAAAATTATATACCCTAAGAAGAAGCGGTCATCCCAAGCATCCGCATAAACCTCCAGAACACAGCAGGATCAAGGGGCTTGGTGAAGGGGTCAGCACAGTTGTCCTTGGTGTTAACATAGGCAACATCTAGTGAACCGTCCTCCACCAGCTCCTTGATGTAGTGATGAATAACATCAATGTGCTTGCTGCGAGGGAGGAGCTGCCAGTCATTGGCCCATCTCAGAGACCCTATGTTGTCACCCTGAATGGTAACTAAATCACAAGGCAGACCCAGATCCACCCTCAACTTCTTCAACCATTGCACCTCCCTGGCAGCCTGAGACAGGGCCTGATACTCAGCCTCACAAGAGCTAATGGCAACTGTAGGCTGCCTCTTGCTCATCCAGTTCACTATGCACCCTCCAGCCAGGACAGCAAAGCCAGTCTGAGATCTCCTGTCAGACCCATCATCAGCAAAGGATGAGTCACTAAAGACAGTAAAAGAGAAATCAGGGCTGTGTGTGTAAGTGAGTCCCAGGTGGGAATGTGACCTCAAATACAAAAGCAAACGCTTGGCTGCCCCCCACAGGGGGACGGTAGGTTGAGCAGAAAACCTGGACAGGTAGCTCACAGCAAAGGCAATATCAGGCCTGGTGCAAGTAGCCAGGTATAGCAAAGCACCAACAAGAGAGAGGTACTGGCTATTAGAGGACAGGGGTTCTCCAGGTGGGTCAGTGACGGTGGACTTGTCCATGGGGGCACCAAACCTGGGCTTGGCAGCAGCAGTCAGACCAAACTGCTCCACCAGATCAACAATGTAGGAGTGCTGGGAGAGGTTGATCTGAACACACCTGCCGTCAGAGTCAAGTGTACAAGCCATGTCCAAGGAGAGGAACTGAACCGGCACACCCATCTCTTTGACCTCCCAGCCAGCTTTCTCCATAGCCTTGATCAGCAAAACATACCTATCCAGCTCACTAAAAGCACAGATAAAATCATCAACATAGGTTAGGACATAGCTCCACCCACCATTAGAATCCCTCCTAAAATACAGAGCAGGTTCCGCCTTGCACATAATAAAACCATGTGCAACCAAAACCCGCTTGACATCCATACTCCAAGCCCTGGGCGCCTGTTTCAAACCATAAAGGGACTTGATCAGCTTGCACACAAGGGGAACACCGTTAGGACCAAGTACCTTAAAGCCCTCAGGCTGGTGGCAGTACAGGTCCAGACCAGGTTCAAGGGGAGCATTCAGAAATGCAGTCTTGATGTCCAGCTGCCGAACAAACATCTTCCTATGAGTGATGGCAGCCAGGAGCACCCTCAGACCTGCTTTAGAAGAAACGGGGGCATATGCATTATGAAAATCCAACCGAGGACGCTGCAGAAAACCACGAACCACAAAACGTGCCTTGAAGCGAATAGAACCATCAACCCCAACCTTCTTCACAAATAACCACCTGCCAGACAGGACCCTCTGTTTAGGAGGCAGTGGAGTGAGCGCCCAAGTGCCATGGGCATGTGGGGACGCCATCTCATCCTTCATAGCAAGGAGCCATTGATCCCTGTCAGGGTTGGTGGGAAGCATGGCAGCTTTGAAGGTCAGTTCAGTGGAAGTGGAAATGTATGCTCCCACGTACAAGCAGTGTACTTGTACATGAGCAGCGGGGATATCAGCAGTATCAGCAGTAACCGGTAGTATAGCCCCCAGTGCAGATTTACTGCCTGGTTGAACAGGGCCGGCCTTATTTGCCTCTATATCAACGAAGCCTGGGTCGACCGGAACACCCCAGCCATACGCAGTATCGGAACCCGACCAGTGTTCCAGATCATCACTTGCAATATCGGCAACGGCTACATCATCACATGGGCTTGACCCGAGTAATCCACCAGGGACGACAGGAGGCGTCTGAATGAACGACACCCGCGAGCCATCCGAGGTGGTCGGAGGTTGGCGACTATTAGTCAATGGACCTGATCCAGGTACCACTATGATCGAAGGCTGTCGTAATCCTAAATCTTCACCGACGAAATGTGGCGCAGAGGAGGGCCTGGCGACCCCCTGCGATTCGGCTAAGATTTTATCTGAAAGAACTGCAGAATCTCGCCCGCCCAGTGCCTTCACACACAATACAGCACCATCAGCCCCTGACCTGGGACGCAAGGTCATCCCATGATCAGGGCAGCGGTCGACAATTGGGGTTAGCAAAGGGTCAAGGGAATTAACCGTAGGCACAGGCATATGTCCGTTGATAGCGGCAGGGATGCGAGAGACATACGGCGACCCGTCATAGGGAGATAGCCCAGGAATACAGTTATGATCAAACTGCTCATAGAAGAGTACATCACGACTCTCTACTACCTGGCGCAACTTAGGAACCCAAACAAAATAACCCTTACTCACCAGGGAATACCCAACCAGTCTACCAGATAACGCCCTTTCGTCCAGCTTGTTGCGCTTCTTCCCATTGACTAACGTAACGTAGCAAGGGCATCCGAACACGCGCAACATCGACACATCAGGCTGAACCCCAAAGAAAAGCTCATGAGGAGTCTTATCTCCCTGATTGGGCAAGCGATTACGAAGGTAACACGCAGCTAGGAAGGCATAGGGCCAGAAAGACTTAGTTAGCTTAGACTCCAGGTGGATGCTCCTAGCTATAGACTGTAAGACCCCATTGTACCTCTCCACAGTTGCATTCTGCTGTGCAGTGTATGCCAAAGATAACTCATGCACTGCCCCAACCGATATCAGCCAATCCTCAAACCACTTTACTATAAACTCCTTAGCCCTGTCAGACCTCAGGCACTTAAAGGCAAACCCGTGCAGCTGATTCATCCATCTGAGGATGATAGTCTGAACTGCTAAGGGAGCTTCATCCCTGGTCCTCAAGCACAACACTTCAGCATAGCCAGAGTGTTGGTCTGTGAGGCACAGAATATAAAACTCCCCACGCAGACCTCTAATATGAACTGGCCCCATGATGTCCAAGTGAAGGCGTTGGAGAGGTGCATTGATCGGAGTAGTGCTTGCTTTAGGAAAAGGGAGACGTTTGCCCTTAGCCTTTTGACAAGCATCACAAGGGATCTTAGCCAGTTTTTGGACCTGGTTGAGTGAGAGGGGTAAGTTCTTAACCATACCCTTCTTGACAAGTCTGTGCATGGCATCATAGCCGGGGTGACCCAGCCGCCTATGCCACAGCCATTCAGGAGTGGTAGGGATAACAACTCCACCGTCCTCATCAACATCAAGTGCAAAAGCTGGGTAATTGTCAGCACCAAACGAACAGCCACTGGTGGTGTAACAAGGCCTACATGCAAACTTGTAAACACCATCACCGGAGGCAGGGAAGGACCAGAGAATAGAAGAGCCCTGAGTGGCAGTGCAACTAATACTATCAAAAGAAATCTTGCAGTGGAGAGAATGAGCCACAGCATTTACTGACAGGAGGTTCACCGGACAGTGAGGTATGTAGAGAACATTAGTTAGAATGATTGGTGTTGGTAACCAATCACTACATAACGCAATGGATCCCTTACCTACTGCCCGTTGAACCACACCATCACCAAATCGAACTGATGGCAGATTCAGTGGAACATCAAACACAGTGAACAAAGATCTATCACCTGTGATGGACATTCCAGCTCCAGAATCCACATGCCAGACACCCTCACACAGGCTCGGACTACACACATTTGAGAACCTAGAGGTGCAGGAGAATAGGACAGGGCTTACCTGCTACTTCTGCATAGCAAACCCATCAATTTGAGCCTGCAAGGAAGACAATTGCTTTGGAGTAAGGTGACCTGGAAGGGCCAGGTTAGCAGGCAACGGTGAAGGAAGCGTTGGTTCTGCACGACCAGGGACCCTTCGCAGGGCAGGGAACTTCGTCCAGCAACGGTCCTCCGAGTGACCATCCTTGTGGGGGCATGGTCCCCAGGCGCATTCCAGGCACTTCTTGTTCGACCCAGAACCACCACCAGTCTTCTGCCGCCGCTGAAATGCAGCATTAGCAGGAAACTGAGGAGCGGTCCGGGACCAACCAGGATGCCTGGAATCCGA
The DNA here is from genome assembly GCA_013435795.1 of Chlamydomonas sp. ICE-L. Classification (NCBI taxonomy): domain Eukaryota; kingdom Viridiplantae; phylum Chlorophyta; class Chlorophyceae; order Chlamydomonadales; family Chlamydomonadaceae; genus Chlamydomonas; species Chlamydomonas sp. ICE-L. Next base: position 13,657,922 of record JACBWV010000626.1, read on the forward strand.
CTGAGGGAGCGCTATGTTTAGAATATCTAGCTGCCTATATTCCTCTAGACAGGACCAGTACTCAACAGGTTGCTGGTTGTATATCAGGATACCATACTTAATCCGCAGCGTTTCGAACCGGGGCAGACTCGCACCTTGAACTATAATGCCCATGGCGTGACGCTGAGTCTGCGGAAACCCAGCACTGCGCAGGTCAGTGCACATACCGCGAACCTGACGAAAGAAAGCGTCAACGTGCTCATGAGTGCCCATGACCGAAGCATGATACTCCTTCAGCAAGAGAGGGACACGCGAGGCAAGGGCATCGGACTGCTGCCTCCGGATATGCAAAAAGATATCTGAGGTGAAGCAAAGTCCCTATACACCTTGACTAGGGCATCCGTCATGTTGGCAAGCATCATGGATAAGATCATGAACTCTTGGCGGGGTAGGGTAAGCGCACTGAAACCCAACAGTGCAGGATCGACACTAGACTCACCATGAGAGGCCGAAGTTCCAGCAGCAAGAGGAGCACACCGAGGAGCTAAAGACTCACGAATCGCCAGAAAATACTCAGCAGCAAGACCAGCGTCATAAGCGCGCTGGTCATCTAAGTTCCTGATGAGATCTAGGGAACGCGCAACACGCACAATGAGCTCGAAATCAGGACGAACAGGACAGAAAGGGAGTGGCACCTTAACAAACTGGTAACCTCGCAGGTCACTGTTCCTACGCCCAACCCCTCCAGAGGTCACACCATTAGCAGGAGGGTAGTTAATCCCTGGCATAACAGGTCCCAGAAAAGCCCGACACTCTAGACCTAGCTCAGAATAAGCCATCACACGCCTAGGCCTAGGGCGACCCTTGCTATCAACCATAGCCTGAGTGGCAGTCATATCCAGCCTACCGTACAGAGTGCGGTCCAAGGATTCCCCAGCATGTTGAGCTTGGCGGATAAGACGGCATTCCTGCAGGGATAGACGCAGAGGATGTCCGCCATCGAGCAGATGCTCCCAGGAGTCGCATGACAGCGAAGGAGGCACATATGGCGGAGGGCCAGGAGCAGGGGGCTGCTCCACAGGCGGAGGCGGGGGTGGAGGGGGCTCCTGCGAAGGGCCAGCAAAGGATGCGCGGCCAGCAGCAGCAACAGAAGCCTCTCGAGCACGAGTATTGTAGCCAGACAGACCTCGGTCCGGAGGCAAGGTGAAAGACGCAGACTTCTGCATCAAAGACGGCCTGGCCACCTCCGGGTGGACAGGTGGAAGGGGCGCAAGCAGAGGCGCAGAGACTGGATCAGGCTTAAACTCCGGGGAAGGCGCAAGAGCAGGTGCCGACAGAGGCTCATACACAGGAGAGACGGTAGAATTGAACACTCGAGTAGCAGTGGAAGGAGTGACTCCACCGAAGTCACCACTCATAGCACTCTGCAGATCTTCATCACCATCATCAGAGTCATCAGCATAGCCATCTGCACGGCGATGACGAGCAAGTTCTTGATAGCCGTAGTCAAAACGGGCATCAGGAGGAGGAGGCGCCCTTGCGTACTGGATAATCTGAGTGGAAGCACAGCAGAGTCGCATCAGAACGTCCTCAATCTCAGGAGAGAGACGTCGGACAGTAGCAGAAGGAGCCGTAAAGGTGGAGGATTGATTGGGGGGGGTTACTTCCACGATGGCGGAAGGACTCTCATGACCGCTAGCAGAGGCAGCTGGTGCACAGACGTCTAGCCAATCATCAAGAGGACCCGGGTCCTCCTTAGGAAGGACACGGTCGCAGCCATTGCTGATAATGACACTGCGCATCCCGCGCGTCCAAGATTCTCCATTCTTGTCGTGGAGTTTCTCAAAATTAGCGGGAGGCCCTCGCGGAAGTTGCATCGCAAAGCAGTGGTAGTAAATGAGGGACCGTATAACCTATCAGCTTGGATAACACTCCGGAAAGTGGACTTAGTGTGTGCAGCACGCCAATCTATAAATGCGGAGACGAGAATAAATATTACAAAAGATAGTGGAACCATAAAGGGACACCAGCGGAGGAAAGGGGGGCGGTAGCCTGGAACCTGATCAGGGTACAGGTTAGACAGCGCGTGTTAGAAGAACCGATGACGCAGTCAACAGTAAGCTGACATAGTACTGTCAGGACCGATAGTTCTAAGGAAGTACATAAGTAGTCACCAAGTCATAAAACGCGTGAGAGCACCGCAATTCATGCTGACAGTAGCCACTAATCTCCATTCTCCATGGCCAGGCGCAACTCTAGGCCCAGCCATTCCAAATCATGGGCAGAGCGGCTATTGAGACCCTATGCTCACCCACGGTATTCTCCCAAAGCACATGCCACATGCGCTCCCAAACTGCGCTACATTCGTGTCATACCCACACAACGCATAACCACCCGGCCAGCCCGATGCATGCCGACCCACGCTACAGGCATCCACCCCGACACACCCGACCACGCGTCGGGTCAGGCCCAGACCGGAACGGCTCATACTGCCCAGCCCACACATGCAACACCTTCTCAAAATCCCCTAAAATTAACCCGACCTCTGATTGGTCTCATTTTTTCTGCATCAAATTATAACAGCTAAAGCCAACCTTCATGTATGCTCTGCATGACAGTAGAGGCACGTTCAATACTGCTTTAAACAGCAACACTGCAAAATGTCCCTTATTTGTTTGTTTGTTACTTTGTTGTTACTTTGAAAGCAACAAGGATACAATATGTGGCATGTGCAACAAGGATACAGTATGTGTCAAGAGTTACACCGAGTCACACAAACTCAAAACTCGTCAAAAAGGGGGCCGACCAACTAGCGTCAAAAACTAGCCCACATGAGTGTAACAAAAACGAGTAACCGGATGAAGAGCCATGAAGAACCTAAAGGGTTCGCGTGGAAAGGTCCATCCGCGGCAAGCCAACTGTCCATGCACCATGCAACATTCGTGTTTCCGTCCGACCCTGAGCCATCGCCTGCAAACTCCCATCGCGGCTGGACCTGCTACTTGCGCGCAACGCGCAAATTGCGCAAATGCTAACTTCGAACTACGCAAATGAATTGAACTGGTGCTCTTCCAACCCCTGAATCTGCCAATCTTGCTATTAATGGCATGCCTCGGTACTGATCATTCTTTCTGCAGACCTGCGAAGCTTCAAAATTAATTACTATCAGCCCAAGTGGGTAACACCACCCTGCGAACCTGTGGAGCTTGGACCAGCGCAGCTTTGAGCTACGTGCTCTGACCTAGGGGCCCATCGCCTGCAACCTGCTGGACATGCTACTTGCGAACGTGGAAATTGAGCATATGCTGACCTTCGAACTGCGGAATTGATAACTGGTGCACTTCCGACCCCCGTCTCAGCCAAAGTGACTTGCTATTTATAGCTACCTAAGTACCAATCGTTCCTTCTGCGGAGCTGCGAAGCTACACAAGTAAGAACTAACTCGCTACCCAAGAAGGTGACACTACCCTGAGAAGCTGCAGAGCTTCGACCAACGCAGCTTTCAGATTCGTGCTTCGACCAAGGGGGCAGCGGCGTTGCACAATGGTAGCCACTAATCTCCATTCTCCATGGCCAGGCGAAACTCTAGGCCCAGCCATTCCAAATCATGGGCAGAGCGGCTATTGAGACCCTATGCTCACCCACGGTATTCTCCCAAAGCACATGCCACATGCGCTCCCAAACTGGGCTACATTCGTGTCATACCCACACAACGCATAACCACCCGGCCGGCCCGATGCATGCCGACCCACGCTACAGGCATCCACCCCGACACACCCGACCACGCGTCGGGTCAGGCCCAGACCGGAACGGCTCATACTGCCCAGCCCACACATGCAACACCTTCTCAAAATCCCCTAAAATTAACCCGACCTCTGATTGGTCTCATTTTTTCTGCATCAAATTATAACAGCTAAAGCCAACCTTCATGTATGCTCTGCATGACAGTAGAGGCACGTTCAATACTGCTTTAAACAGCAACACTGCAAAATGTCCCTTATTTGTTTGTTTGTTACTTTGTTGTTACTTTGAAAGCAACAAGGATACAATATGTGGCATGTGCAACAAGGATACAATATGTGTCAAGAGTTACACCGAGTCACACAAACTCAAAACTCGTCAAAAAGGGGGCCGACCAACTAGCGTCAAAAACTAGCCCACATGAGTGTAACAAAAACGAGTAACCGGATGAAGAGCCATGAAGAACCTAAAGGGTCCGCGTGGAAAGGTCCATCCGCGGCAAGCCAACTGTCCATGCACCATGCAACATTCGTGTTTCCGTCCGACCCTGAGCCATCGCCTGCAAACTCCCATCGCGGCTGGACCTGCTACTTGCGCGCAACGCGCAAATTGCGCAAATGCTAACTTCGAACTACGCAAATGAATTGAACTGGTGCTCTTCCAACCCCTGAATCTGCCAATCTTGCTATTAATGGCATGCCTCGGTACTGATCATTCGTTCTGCAGACCTGCGAAGCTTCAAAATTAATTACTATCAGCCCAAGTGGGTAACACCACCCTGCGAACCTGTGGAGCTTGGACCAGCGCAGCTTTGAGCTACGTGCTCTGACCTAGGGGCCCATCGCCTGCAACCTGCTGGACGTGCTACTTGCGAACGTGGAAATTGAGCATATGCTGACCTTCGAACTGCGGAATTGATAACTGGTGCACTTCCGACCCCCGTCTCAGCCAAAGTGACTTGCTATTTATAGCTACCTAAGTACCAATCGTTCCTTCTGCGGAGCTGCGAAGCTACACAAGTAAGAACTAACTCGCTACCCAAGAAGGTGACACTACCCTGAGAAGCTGCAGAGCTTCGACCAACGCAGCTTTCAGATTCGTGCTTCGACCAAGGGGGCAGCGGCGTTGCACAATGGTAGCCACTAATCTCCATTCTCCATGGCCAGGCGCAACTCTAGGCCCAGCCATTCCAAATCATGGGCAGAGCGGCTATTGAGACCCTATGCTCACCCACGGTATTCTCCCAAAGCACATGCCACATGCGCTCCCAAACTGCGCTACATTCGTGTCATACCCACACAACGCATAACCACCCGGCCAGCCCGATGCATGCCGACCCACGCTACAGGCATCCACCCCGACACACCCGACCACGCGTCGGGTCAGGCCCAAACCGGAACGGCTCATACTGCCCAGCCCACACATGCAACACCTTCTCAAAATCCCCTAAAATTAACCCGACCTCTGATTGGTCTCATTTTTTCTGCATCAAATTATAACAGCTAAAGCCAACCTTCATGTATGCTCTGCATGACAGTAGAGGCACGTTCAATACTGCTTTAAACAGCAACACTGCAAAATGTCCCTTATTTGTTTGTTTGTTACTTAGTTGTTACTTTGAAAGCAACAAGGATACAACATAAGTACATAACTGACCGCCCATACATAAGCTTCTAATTCCAAAAACCAACAGCACAGGGGGCGGTCAATATACTTACCGCCCTCAATGTAGGAGAGACTCAAGAGTTACACCGAGTCACACAAAGTCAATTTTTTTCAAAACTCGTCAAAAAGGGGGCCGACCAACTAGCGTTAAAAACTAGCCCACGTGAGTGTAACAAAAACGAGTAACCGGGTGAAGAGCCATGAAGAACCTAAAGGGTTCGCGTGGAAAGAACTATCCGCCGCAAGCCAACTGTCCATGCGACATTTCAGCGTTTCCTTCCGTCCAAAGTCCCATCGCCTGCAATCGCGCACGTGCCTTATGTAAGCAGCGTGCTAATTGCGCAACTGCTAAACTTCTTCCAGCGCAGTTGTTCCCAACTACTATGCCACTACTACTACTATGCCAGTACCACTTGTTCGGGGTGAAAATTGCAAATCCCGACTCGCGCATATTTGCCTTCACGCGACACTTGAAATGTGTGCGCTTCAAGTCAATCCTTAATTGACATACTCCGAATAGCACAATGTGGAATGACTACCTGTTCTGCTGAAGGCTGCTCTTACCCCTTAACGCCTACTACTATTCTCCTATGTCCCTCGAAACGCTGCAGTACTCATTGCGTTAAGCAAGCAGACTTTAATTGCCCATTCCACCACATACTTCCGTGCTTAAAAAGGAAGAAAAACGAGCCCAGAACGTCGGACAGAGCTAAGCGCACAGCACAAGGGTTGCCTACAAACACAGAGTACAATAGCGACAGAGACGACGCCAGGGCTCATACAGCCAGGACTGATCAGAGAGCCGGAGCCGCCAGAAGTGAATTAAAAGAAGCTCGCAGCAGCAGCACGATTAGAATTATCGAAGGCAGCAGCAGCAGCAGCAGCAGCAGAACGATTAGAATTAAAGAAGGCAGCAGCAGCAGCACGATTAGAATTATCGAAGGCAGCAGAAGCAGAAGCAGCAGCAGCACGATTAGAATATTCGAAGGCAGCAGCAGCAGCACGATTAGAATTGAAGAAGTCAGCAGCAGCAGAAGCAGCAGCAGCACGATTGGAATAAAAGAAGGCAGCAGCAGCAGCACGATTAGAATTAAGAAGCGGCAACAGCCAGCGACATTGAATTAGCGATGGCAGCGCAGCAGAAAGCAGTCCCTCCAACATCGTGTTAACCCTTCTTTAAAGAGTCGTATCGTCCTGGAGTTTGTGGGTGGGATGTATTAGTCTATTCTCCGACAGATTGACGCCTTTTCTTTGGCGCGCTCATTGTATGCGCCATTTGCGGTTTCTACGCACTTAGGTGGGCCCAAGTCGTATCACAAATTTACTCCCAAGCCACCTTCGAGAACCGACGGCCAGGTGCCCCCGCCCTATGGGGGTGCCTATCCCCACATGCACGGCTGCGTTGAGATGCTTGATGATGACGCAGTTACCCGTTGGGCACTATGTCCCGACTGCAGCCATCAGCCAGCGAAGCATGCTCCACACGTGGTCGTATTCCCAGTGCCTTACGTAGACGCTCTACTTGACACACCATGTGAGGAACTCCCAAAGCTATCACTTGTAGACGTCAGTGTCTCGTTTCAGAAACATTGGTGTGGGTTTGCTGAAGGACAGCTACATCCAAAGCCCATTGTCAACGCCCCTCTTGTTTATTGGGGAGAAAACAGACCTGACGGGCTTGAAAAGCTTGAACATCTCCTAGGGCTCAACCTCGAGCATAACCCTCTGCTCCAATCATACAAGACAGTGTTAGAAATACCAGGTATGCAGTTGGTTTGAATTCACTGATGAGCATTATATTTGTTGTAAATACACTACGCATACAATTGTCATTCTTTATGTTTGTCGATCATAATCATTATGCTTGCTTACAACTATTTGAAACATCGTCGATAATAACGAGCAAACTGCCATTCATTCATATACTCTCCAAACAATATCTTGCGCTAGTAAGAATTGTATGCTTGCCTACTTGCAATTTATAATGACATGTGTTGTATGTACTTACACATAGGCATCTTCCTCAACAATAAATATAAATGACTTATATATTTGTTTGTCGCATTGAACCATCAGGTGGTCGTGCTCCACCAAGACTTTCGTCTGAAGCGGTGAAGCATATTGTTGAACGCAATATCGCTAGGGGCCCAACTGCTCATGAGGTTGCCAAAGCTTTGCCTACAATCATGAGCATGGTTGTAGATGTTCAGAATATTGAAGCGGGCAAGCTGAAGAATCCGAGCGTGTATGAAGCCGGCAGTCTCATGTTGCGCAAGATGCTTGTCCCCCAGCCTCTGTTTGTACGCCCTAATGGAACACCATTGTTCACATTAAAAGAACATATGGGCCTTGAGGCTTGCCTGATGCCATACATGTTCCCCTATGGCCTTGGATCCTATGTCGACTCTGACAAGAAATTCTCCTACACAGAGTACCTTCGATTCAGGATGAAGACTCTCCTGTCACCATGGACTCTAGTCAAGCCCTACCTACTGTTCAGCTACCAAATTCGTCAGGTAAATTGAAAAGCTTACGCACTGCCATTGGCAAGAAATCAAATGTTGTCTCCTTACATATGTCATCGATTGCGTTACTTGCAAAATAACTTATTCCTTTTACCTTCTTAAATCATAACATTGAATTCTTATGCAGGCTGCCGTTACTGCCAAAGCCTGTCCTCCTCAGCTGCTGAGCAAGGCTATTGTTGATTTCAAGAAGGAGAATCCTGAAGCATCTGAGCAAGAAGTGTACAAATCTTTGATGAAGTACAATGTTCCTCACACTCTTCCTGGCTCACCAAAATGGCACAAACGTCACTTAAATGACCTTTTGACAATGGTGGACAAGTTTGGGATGCCATCTTTCTTTCTCACACTTACATCTGACGAGGTATCAGAGACTAAGTGGCCAGAGATTTCTGATTTGGAAGCTAGGCTTCGCGATATTCACAGCTCTTTGGATTGGAAGGTAAGCTTTTGTAAAACATCCGAACACAACGTGTCCCTATACTTACTTACCATGTGTATACTTTATTCTTAGGCATGTGAATACAATTAAAGCTGTTATTATAATGCGCAAACGACAAGAAGTACATGAACCCAGCGACTGCAAATGCACATTTGACTATGATCATGTACATTTGCCGACATTGCTATATTGCTAGCCCTTATAAATAAACTAAACATTAAAGTCAGCACAATCATTTGCCCATTTCCATCATTTCCACCATGTTCAATGCAGGATGCCCCGGTCGAATGTGCTGTCTTGTTCAACGAACGCGTTAAGCTTTTCATGGAGAAGTAAATCACTAACAACAAGGGAATCTTGGGGCGTGTCACTCATCACGTCATTCGATATGAAGTTCAGAATCGTGGTTCCCTACATGCCCACATCATTTTGTGGGTTGATCCAAAGGACATTGAGAGCATAGCATCTGAGATTTGTGGCATGGTCCCTGCTGAGGTTGACCCTTCAAACTCAAGTTCTTTCATCGAACCAGAGTGCCCAGAGTAAGCCAGGCTTCTTCACATGATCTTGAGGAAGAACATGCACACATGCGGCCAGGTATACACAATTTGTTCCCATTGCCATCTCATATTGCTAGCTACTTAAAGTCTCAGTTATAAGTCACTTTAATTAACCGACTGTGAACTTTAGTGTTACTACTGCAAGTGTATCGTCATGTTCATCGTCAACCTATTTACAACCCTTATTTCTTCTTACCCAACACAGGTCAGTGACTCCGGATGCAGAGAGAAAGGGAAATGCAAGTATGGGTTCCCCTTGCCCCAACAGCATAATCAAACTCCAGTCTATGATGTCCCGACCAAGCGCTATCTATACTTCAGGTAATTCATTTGGCATACTTTTTTACCACGTCCGCTTTTTGAATACAAACATTTAAGATCTAAATAACTGTGATACAAGGGCATTGGTTGAACGTTTCATATTCCCATACTACAGCCTTCTCATATGACTCCTGCTTACATAACAATTGATCATTCATAACGCAGGCCTCGCGAAGAAGATCGCAATGTAGTTCCTTACCACCCAACCGTTATGGCCATTTGGGGAGCTCACTTCAATCTTCAAGTCATAACGAATGAGATATGGTCGTACTACGTTCTCAAGTATGCCATGAAGGTAAGGCGCCATGAACCTCGATGATTTAATACTTGTGCACCTACTTTTGCTCATCATTCCTTTCAAAAATGTGTACCTCATTGACCTACCTTGAATCTCACTCATAACATTTTATACCAAATATGTACAACAATGTTCCATCTTTACACACTTGCAGACGGAACCTCTGGGCAAACTGAACCTAGATGTCAACACTGCAAAGAACCTTGGTTTCACCGACTTAGACGACGAACAACTCAAGATCATCAGTGCTATGCAACTATCGAAGCCAGTCTCCCCTTGCGAAGCAGCCTGTGCTTGCTTGGGCATCGATATGATTCACAAGTCTGATACAGTCACATTCATGGAGACATCGCCAATGGCTATGCGTACCAATACCCTCATGTTTTGCACTACTACATCCACCCCACCTGTGGACAAGTATTGTGCTAGGCCTGACTCCCTCGAGCACTGCAAATTGAAGGAGTACTTTGAGCAACATGACCTCCTTTGTGAGGACATAGAGCCACCCAAAGGTTCAACACTCGTGGGGACAGACATTTTCGGAAACATGGTAAGAACACACATAGTACTTCATTAGCGAAAAACATATGCAGCTTATAAAACAAACACATATCATCCAGTTATTGGTACAATGCCTCCATGGTTTATAGGTTGCTTCTAGCATATGTATAATGCCTTTGGTGTGTACGATGCCTCATAGTAAATACGATGCCTCTAGCATGTGTGAATGCATCCCTAGTGTATAGCATGCCCCTAGCATGTTTGTTACGCCTCCTTGGTGTAAACGATGTCTCCTTGGTGTAAACGATGCCTCCCAGGTGTGAACGATGCCTCCTTGGTGTATAAGATGCCCCTTGCGTGTGAACAATGCATCCCTAGTGTGTACAATGAATGTTGGTGTATAGGATGTTCGAGCGTGTGTACAATGCCTCTCTGATGTGTACAATGCCTCATTAGTGTAAAGGATGCCTGTAGCGTGGGTATGTAGCCTCCTTTGTGTGCACGATGCCTCCATGGTGTATGAATGCCTCAAGAGTGTGTACAATGCCTCCCTAGGGTTCAAGATGTTTCTGGCATGTGTATAATGCTTCCCTCATGTGTATGAAGGCATTCTTGTTCTTAAATCCAATATTGTTACTTAGAGGTGTACAAGCTGAAGACACCCAGGCTCATCAGAGTTAGTGACTTCCATCCAGCCCATCAGCCACAAGGTTTCTTCTGTAACAGCTCAGGATGTTCCTTAGCAGCTTGGGGGGTTAGGCTAGGGAACGTGATGCGTGATGTGAGTTTACGTGTACGTAGGTATGGGTGAACTAGCAGAACAAGTATATGGTTACCTAAGTATGGGATGTCGAGTAGCTTGGAAATAACGTCTTCGTGGTGGGAGTAGAAGGGTTCGTTCCAAGTAGCTCGTGTCTATGTGCGCAACGTGTGCGTTGTGAGAGATGAAGCAGTACATGGGTATGGTACTGTATCATGTGCGTTCGTCACGTGGCTTACGGGTGAGGTGTACCCGTATGCCTTGCTGGATGGCCAGAGTACCCGTGAAGGGTTCTGTACCGTTACACTCCCCCCCCTCCAGAAGAGATGCGGACCCCGCATCTGATCATCAGGAAGTGGGATGTGAATACCAGTCGTCGTCGTATGTGCCGTGCTCAAAATATACTTGATGAATCAAGTTGGTTTCGGAGAGAACCATTTAACATCCCTTTTGAGTACTCCGGGAAAGATAACTTTATAAATAAAGCAATCTAACCGCCGTGTCGTATGAGTCGAGTGCGATGGGTTGGTGATGGGCCCGTTTTTTCGACGTACGTCGGGACATAACAGGCGTAACACGTGATTTCCATGCATCGACGACGTGAGGCGCACTTTTCTTTACCGCTTTGGCGAGTTCCCAAGTGTCTTGCTCAATACCGAAGTCTTGCCATCAGACCAAGTATTCTAGACGCCGTTTGCTGGAAGTGCCTATGACACGCGATTTCTCGCGCATGATGCATTGGATATTCCAAATCGGAGCGCCGTCGGAGTCAAACTCTAGCGGTTGTCCGGCATGGACAACGCCATCGGAGCGCCAATGCTTTATCAAACCCACGTGAAACACGGGGTGGATACGCATCATCTTAGGCAAAGCCAAGCGGCACGCCGTGTCTTGCCGGACGACTTCGGTGACCTCGTCGCGCGGACCAATGCATTCCGTAATCGTATAAGGGCCAACAAAACGAGGTGTAAATTTTGGTTTACCCGTTGCTTTGAACTTCATATTGCGGGTGGACAAGAGGACTTTATCCCCAAGGTTGAAGAAAACCTCCGTTCGTCGTTTATCGTAATGTGCTTTCTGCCGATCTTGAGCGGCTTGCATGCAAGCCTTGCATTGATCTTGTCGTTCAATGTGATCGGCCCACCAATTGTTGGCAGCCGGACATTTCGATTCGACTTCCGCTCGAAGCGGCGTCGTAGGGTCGTAACCAAGGTACGCCCGAAACGGGGTGTTCTGAATGGATTCTTGGTAGGAATTGTTGATTGCAAATTCCACCAGCGCCAAGGACTTATCCCAATCGTCGTGGTATGGCCCCACGTAGTGGCGAATCATGTCCTCGATGACTCGGTTCATGCGTTCAGTCTGACCGTCAGTTTGAGGATGAAACGCCGTTGAAAACGCTTGTCGCGTTCCCATTAATCGATGGAGAGCCACGCCGAAATGCCCAGTAAATCGCGCATCGCGATCACTCAGGAGTTTCTTTGGGATACCATGATAGCGGATGACACGATTCAGGTATAGGGAAGCGAATTCCTCTGCGTTTATCTTCGTATGACAAGGTTCGACATGAACCATTTTCGACAGTTTGTCGACGAATACCGCGATGGCATCATGGCCAGAAGACGTAGGCGGGAGCGCCGTGATGAGGTCCGTGGAGACGCACTCCCAGAATTTCTCAGGAATTTCCACGGGAACCATGGTACCGTTAGGTTTTGCGTTTCCGGGCTTGTTCGTTTGGCACTTATGGCATTGTTGGACGAAGGCCGTAACATCTGCCGTGACTTTGGCCCAAGTAAAAGTGCGCGTGACCAACTCCAATGTCTTTGTGCGACCGCAATGGCCCATGTACATAGGGTCGTGAGCTTCGCGGATAATGTCCAGGCGAAGGGCTGCGTCAAGGGGGACACACAAAAACTCGCGTCCGTACTTGTTCTTCTTGAACCAGTAACCGTTCCTGGAAAACTTGTCGCGAAGGCGCTTGCAGCCCGGCGTGAAGTTCGAGTCTCGTTTGTATCCAGCCAAAATTCGATCCATGATGGACGAAGAGGAGGGAGTTGACGCGGCGGGCGTATGCCGACTGCGTCGTCGTGTTTCCTTGACCGGAACCGAAGGGACGGGGAGGACAGTCGGGGGGCGGGGAAGGATATCCACGACCGCGGGACCGACTGTAATCGGGCGCTGCTTTCTCGATCGAGGCCTGCATTCGCTGACCAAGAGAGAGAAAACTAACAGCTGGTGCGCAACCGCGACGTCGGCGGGGGCGGAGAGGTTAGGATTGCGACTGACCGGGTCTGCCATATTATTGCGACCCGCGCGATATTCCCAAGTATAGCTGAAGGGCGCCAGGTCCTCCTGCCATCGGCCCATGCGTCGTGAAAGGACCGCCTTAGTGTCAAAATACGTGAGCGGATTGTGGTCAGTGACTAATGGAACCTTCGAGGTAGCATCGCCACTCGGTCAACGCGTGAACGATTGCTAGCATATCTTGTTCCGTTGTAGTATAGTTCAGCTCCGCTGGGATATACTTCTTGCTGGCGAAGGCGATGGGGTGCTTATCTTGCAAGAGCACCGCGCCGGTACCGAGCAACGATGCGTCGGTAATGACTTCGAAAGGTTTGCTGAAATCCGGCAGCGCGAGGACTGGAGCGGATAGCAAAGCTTCTTTGAGGCCTTTGAATGAGACGAGATGTTCTTCTTTGAACAAGGAGCCGAGTTCACCCTTGATGTTAGACAAGGTTTGAAGCGGGGCAGCGAGAGACGAATAGCCTTGGATAAATTTGCGAAAATAATTGCACAAACCGAGGAATGAGCCGATCTCTTTCGCCGTTTTCGGAGTAGGCCAGTCACGGACTGTGCTAACCTTGCGTGGATCAACTTTAATGCCGTCGCGTCCAATGTAGTGACCCAGGAATTTAACTTCCGTTTGGTTGAATGAACATTTTGAGAGTTTCGCGTAGAATTCGTTGTCTTGGAGGACGTTGAGAACTGTGGCCAAGTTGGCTAAGTGCTCCGCCGGAGTGCGTCCGTAAACCAAGATATCGTCTAAGTAGACCACGACGAACTTGTGCAAGTAGGGCGCGAATATTTGGTTCATGACCGCTTGGAATGTGGCCGGCGCATTTGCCAAACCCATCCCAAGGACTTTAAATTCAAACTGACCCATTGGGGTAGTGAACGCAGTTTTCGGCGCGTCCTCGTCCGAAATACGTATTTGGTAATAACCAGACGTGAGGTCTAGGGAACTGAACAAAGTAGCTCCACCTAGACGATCAATGGTCTCATCGATATGGGGAAGGGGATACCTATTTTTAATCGTGATGTTGTTGAGTGCTCGCCAATCGCAAACAACACGGTATCCCGTTCCACCCGGTTTCGCTATGATCATAATTGGCGCACCGTACGGGGACGAGCTCGGGGCGATGAATCCTTGCTGCAACAGGTCGGAGACGTATTCTTCACAGAGTAAAGTCTCGGCTGGACTCATGCGACGATTTCTGCGATATGGTGCGTAAGCATTGTCTTGCGTTTTGATGACGTGAGAAATAACTCGATGGTTAGGAGTCCCCATAGGCAAATTGTTGAAGACTTTGCGATACTGCCATAGGAGAGCGCGCAGGTCGTTGGCCGAGATGAGTGTTTTATCATCGTGGTCCCGTATGTTGTCGCGGATCCAATTTTCGAAATCCATGCTTGCCACCGGGGGACCAGGTAAAGGCCCGTCGGAAGGCAATAATTTTGTCAGCAATTTCGCCCGTTCATCGGCAGTTACGTTAGACGCCGGTAAATCCGCTCGGGATTCGCGGACATTGACCATGACATGGTTAGCGCCAGCTTTCAAAAGCTTTGCTGCCTTGCAACCAGTAATGACTGGGTCGTCAGTCGGCTTGCCCGAAAGTGCCATAGTGAAGAAGGAATGAGCCGTTTCGTCCCGCTGCCTGTTTATAGGTGTCAAACAGCAGCCGTACCGTTTGAGCGACAATGTCATGCGATCGTAGTCTAGGACGGCCTTTTCGTCGCGCATCCAGTCGGACCCGAGGATTAGGTCTAATCCTCCGGGAAGTTTGTCGACGACATGGGCGAACACTTTGCCAACATATCGTTGTATGTGTATAGGGAGCGAGACCGTCCCGCGGATTTTGATAATCCCGTCGTTAGCGCAAGTGAATCCGTCGCGTTCGTTTTCCCAAGGGCGGATGTGCAAACCGAGATCCTCAGCCGTTTGCTTTTCCATAAGACAACCTGTCGCGCCGGAGTCTGCCAATGTGAGTAATTGCTTCGCTCCTGATCGGGCGTTGAATAGCATATCGGGGGCAGCAGCGGAGTTGACTTCGTATACCCGATTGGCTCGCGTCATGAGCACGGGGGAAGAATTCGTATTTCGTTGTGCGTGATTGCGACGGATGCACTTCGTTGACCGTCTGGCAGCGATTTGTTTTACGCGAACTTTGGGATCCAATGCCTCCGACCACCAGTGTTTTTTTCGACGGGTTTCAACCGGACTGGGGATGCCCTCCTCAGGTGCGGGGCCAAAGTATACTGCCTTGGTCACGTCGTTGATCGCATGCCAATCCTTTTTGATTTGGACGGCCCGTTCGGAGTCGGGGGGGTCATACCATACTTGGATGGCGACCTTATTCGAAGGTGACCCCTTGGGGCGGGGTTTCATATGGTGATCGAACGATTGATACTCCTTGAACAACTCCATACCTTGGAGGAGACTGGAGACATGTTTATCGTTACTTGCATTTTTCGGGAGGATGAACATACCGGATGTGTCGAAGGGTGCATCGTTTTTGCATTCCCAATAGTGTTCTAACACAGACACGACATCTTCCGGAATGGGGTGTTCATCTCCCCGCCGTCGTCGGTGGCTACTCCCTGCGAAGAGAAAGAATCCGTGTCAGTATCGGAGAGGGGTGATTTGGTAAATTGGACGCGATTGAAAGCAAGGTCCTTACCCGGGTACTTAGTATCCGCTGGGCGCTTGAATGGATACCTCGATTTCTGGTTAGCGTAACCTCCCCTCTGATG
Source organism: Chlamydomonas sp. ICE-L (assembly GCA_013435795.1). NCBI lineage: Eukaryota > Viridiplantae > Chlorophyta > Chlorophyceae > Chlamydomonadales > Chlamydomonadaceae > Chlamydomonas > Chlamydomonas sp. ICE-L. The sequence goes on from JACBWV010000626.1 coordinate 13,673,745, forward strand.
GCGATCGTGCTTGTCCGTCAAGGACTTGCCACGAGCGGCGACAACTTTCCTCGCTTCGTCCAATTGCAGATAGCGGAACAAATCTTCCATCGTTTCGAACATAGTACCCGACTCGCGCCGAGCGTGTGCACCGGCGCGGAGTTCATCGGAGAGTCCCGTGCGAAACAAGTTTAACTTTCGCGTTCGGTCAGCTCGGGGACTTCGCAAAATTCAGACTTGATGGCGTTGTAATAATTCTGCAAGGAGCGAGTATCTTGGCGGAAGCCACCTTCGTGTAGTTTGGTGAGAGCGACGTGTGATTCCGTTAATAGCTCGGGCAGGAGGAGCGACTCCGCCCATGCGACAATTCCCATGAAATCTAACCCGTCCAACTCATCGCTAGCCCATGCCTCGTCGTACGTGATGCGGAGTTGGCCAGTAAAAGCGCCCGACAGGTGTGGAACAATGCGCTCGAACGAACCAAGGTAACCGTCGGAGAACTGGAGCTCCATGATCGTGACCACATTGAATACCCATCGGCGCAACTTAGCCCTAGAGCATCTGTCCGACAGTTTGTGTTCAATGAGACGTAGTTCCTTTCTCATTTCGGTAACACGCTTGGCGAACCCAGTGTCGTGATCAGAGTGACGAGTGGCGCGGTTATTGGGAGGAGGGGTGATCGGGTCGGGTTCACCTGGCGGGCCTTCTGGGGCCAGGTGTGTTCCCGCGCGAACCTGTTGCGTCGGAGAAGGTGTGTCTGCGGACAGTGTAGCTGCGCGCTTTGCACGAGGTCGAACAGCGGCTGGGGAAGCCACCGTAGGTACCGCTGGCGTCGTTGGGTGCTCGGGCAGAGTAGCCCAAGGAGCGCGAATAGAGGTCGGGTCGCCAGGTGGAACCTGGAGAGGCGAACCTGGGGAATCGGCTAAGTCGTGGTCCGATGACGAGTAATCGGAGACCGAAAAGGGGCCGACGGGCGTTAAGGGAGCGGCGGTAGGCGCTGCCGGCGGGGAAGGGGTAGCGCCCCCCCGCGGCATCGAACCACGTTGCATTTTGCCAGTAAGGCCACCCGAAGGGGCATATACGTCGGGGAGTCGAAAGGGTTCTGGATGAAACGCCGGGGCTAACTGAGCGACAGCTAGTTTATCAAACAACCCTGAAGTCCCCGTAACCCGCACCTGCCTGTCTGGTGCACGAGGCAACGTCTCGTCCATTATGTCGTAGTTGGCCTCCGCCGCAGGGTAGTGTGGCTTCAGCTTAGTGCCCTTGAAGGCGGCGTCCTTGTCGGCGATGTCCTTGATGTTCACAGGCATCAATTCCATCCACCTCTGCTTGCGCATCTTGCACGCCGTGTACAAACGGGTCATGCTGTCGCGGAGGTCATCAACCGCCTGCAGCGCATCCACGATGTCCTCGGGATCGCAGTCAAGGACGAGGCTGTCTGCGTAAGCGTTCATATGCACCGCCAACTTGGCGTCGGCATACGGCGCGACAGGGTGGTCAGCGGAGTGGTATTGGAGAAGACCATCCGACTTCGCTGCCTTTGCATAGGTGGGCGACGCCTTGATCTCGCGGCCGCGCAGAAACGCCTGCTTGCGCGCAGCGATGGCCACCTGAGCGGCAGCGTCGTCCTCGCGAGCGGCCTGAGGGAGCGCATGCTTGCGCCCCACAGTCCTACCGTTCCCACACCCAACGTAGCGGGCGCCGCTGGAAGAACCGCCAGGGTCCTCAGTGTCCATCGGCACTGTCTCGTTGCGCGCCACAGGAGCTTGGCTCGCCGCGATCATGGCCATGACATCAGCCATGGTAATGGCGGCGGGAGATGCAGCCGCGGGAGCAGTCATTGGGCGCTCGCCAGAGGCGACGATCTCGCGGGTCAGCTGCGCGACGACCTCAGTCAAGCGCGCGTTCTCAGCGAGAGCGGGGGCGAGCGCTGCATGGGGGGAAAAACGTGGCGAGTTAGACAATGGCGTCGGCAGATTGTGAAACAAGGTGCGATTAACGGGCAAAACATTGGGAGGGGTAACCAATTGGGAAGGTGAGTCCTCAATATGATCAAATGGATTGCAAACCGAGAATGGTATGTTCGTCATATGTTTGTCAGGCGTCAAACTGCGCTCACCTGCTTGAGACTGAGCGAGGTCGGCCTGCGCCGCACCGAGCTCGGACTCTTTAGCCGCCAGCTCGACGCGCCAAACATCCATGGCGGACCTTGCGGTCGCCGCGGCTTCAGCGGAAGCGACCTGGAGGTCGGTCAGAGTCTTCTGGCTCTTAGCCAGATCTCTGTTTAGGAAGTAGTGGCTGGTCAACAGCTCTTGCCTCTCCGTAGGGTCGCCATTGGCCAATGCGGCCTCGGTAGCCGCGCTGGAGACGGCGAGGCGCTGCGCTAGGTTAGCGACCTCGGCGTTCGTAGCGGCTACCTTAGCCACAAACTGCTCGGTGAGAGCTGCGTTGGCGATGGAGGCCTGGTCAAGCTGCGCGCGGAGTTGACCAATTTGTTCCGCAGCGATCAGGTGGTCACCCAGATGCTGGTGACGCCTGCGCTCCGCGCCCTCGGCATAGCGAGCGCTGAGCTCCTCGAAGGAAGGCTGCGCCAGCGGCGTCGTCGTCGTCGTTGTCGGGGCCATGCCCGCACGCGGAGGCGGGGCAGCGGGCGGGGCACCCGAGGGTGCCGCCAGACCATTGAGGTCGTCAACCCTTGCGTGACGCCTGCGCTCCGCGCCCGCTTCATAGCGAGCGCTGAGCTCCCCAAGGGAAGACTCAGACAGCGGCGTCGTCGACGGCGTCGTCGTCGGAGCCATGCCCGCGCGCGGAGGCGGAGCAGCGGGCGGGGCACCCGAGGGTGCCGATAGACCATTGAGGCCGTCAACCAGCGGTTGCAGCGTACCCACTGACACAGAGGGCCGAGCTTCGGTGGACGCGGACTCATTTCGCGTAGCACCAAGCTCAGTGTCGGGCTCAGTGTCAGAAGACCCCATCCCTTCGGGATTGGTGTCGACCACTGATATCGTAGCCTGGTCAGCCGCGTCGTCGGTCACCTTGGTGGTTTTGTGTGATGCCATTCTGCGTAAGCAACAGAACAAGTCAGTAGGCTGGACAGGAATAAGTGGTGGGCGAGAGAGGGAGAATTACTCGCAACTCCAGGATGCCAAAATTCACCTGCCACAGTGACTTGTAAATTTTGCGAGCGTAACGAGCTGATAATGCCTCGAGCGTAACTGTAATGACGCGTTCGTCCAGAATACGATGAGGGATACTAGCACTGCGAAGGCACGGACCACAGGCAATCAAGGAAGGAAACCGACGAATCGAAATGCGCGACAGGATGAGCAAGATAGCAGGAAGGCAGCACGAATAATTAATGCAGCAAACCGTGAGAGCTGCAGGACAGGCTCGCGAAGCACCCTAATTAAAGCAAGTACAGCCGAGGTGGCCAATGGAGCCGATGCTGCACTAATGATCAATCCGCGAGGGAGATGCTCGGGAATAACTCGTTAGAAGCTATGACCAAAAGGACAGGACGTGAACGCAAGAATCGAGAACGTAGGCAGACAGGGGCCGGGCAGGTTAAGATAAGATGCCCATGCAAGACAGGTCGCAGGCGGCCTAGTGCGTGTCGAGCTTAACAGGACCGTTCACTGCAAGAATCGAGCAGGCGCTACATGTATGCGTAGCCACAGGTAAGAGCAGGAACAAAGAGCAGAAAAGTTGACAGGATGTCCTGGCGGGTGCTATTTATTCGAAAGAAAATGCGTATGCGTGCGTATGTGTATGCGTGAGGTCCCTAAGGAACGAAACCAGCTCCGCTACCAGTGTAACAGCTCAGGATGCTCCTTAGCAGCTTGGGGGGTTAGGCTAGGGAACGTGATGCGTGATGTGAGTTTACGTGTACGTAGGTATGGGTGAACTAGCAGAACAAGTATATGGTTACCTAAGTATGGGATGTCGAGTAGCTTGGAAAGAACGTCTTCGTGGTGGGAGTAGAAGGGTTCGTTCCGAGTAGCTCGTGTCTATGTGCGCAACGTGTGCGTTGTGAGAGATGAACCAGTACATGGGTATGGTACTGTATCATGTGCGTTCGTCACGTGGCTTACGGGTGAGGTGTACCCGTATGCCTTGCTGGACGGCCAGAGTACCCGTGAAGGGTTCTGTACCGTTACATCTTCTACAACCTGTTGATCTCAAAACTGGCCTTCCGTGATGAGTCCCACCTCTTAACCCAAGGCAACACTGACTACATGACAGAGTGTTTGCTCCGGGAATTCATCAAAGATGAAGAGGTAAGCATTCGGTTTCCTTGTCCTTGTCCTCCATCATTTTTCATCGAATACCTTAATATATCCTTTTGACTTAAAGATGCTCGCTTATAATCCTTAGGATAAAGATCAATACAAATCAAATATACTGCATTTAACTGCAGGATCTCCATCGTATCATGGAGGACTACTGCGACTACCATTTGTACCAAGACTCTGACAGGGGGATGCTGCTGGAAGGTCTTTTGCAACAGTACAACACTTGCGATTTGACGTCCCCTGACGACATCCCTAGTTCTGAGGCTTTCACAGCCCTAGGTACATCCCCAGAATCAATGGCTCCCCACCTACTTGATGAGTTCGCATGTCTAAGAGATTTCCGCTTGAACATTGAGCAGCAGAAGGTTTATGACATCCTACTGCCAAAAAAGAACGGTCTCTCAGTCATCTCAGGCATGGGTGGCACAGGCAAGTCTTTGCTGATTGCCAAGCTTACACACGAGTTGCGTGCCCAAGGCAAGAAAGTAGTTCTTGCAGCTACTTCTGGAGCGGCTGCAACTCGACTGTCACAGTATGGAGTTACCGCCCATCACTTGTTTGCTTTGCCAATCAGAGGACAAAGCTTGCGACCCATGAGTGCCACTCACCCTGCACGTACAATCCTTGACGACGGTGATGTGTTTGTGATTGATGAGCATTCCATGCTAACGGCTATGGATCTGAACTACATAGCTTACCGCCTCATGCAATCCTCAGCCAACTACAACACGCATCTTCAACATTTCACTGGTGACGACACGCCCAAAACGAGGACTCAAGACCCTTTTGCCCACAAGCACATCATCTTAGTTGGCGACTTGCAACAGGTAGGCTAGTGTAATGGATAGATTCTCAAAAATGCTGACAACCATGACCTAGGAATCCTCCTTCGATGCTGGTTCAAAGTAGGTTCGATGAAGGTTCATTGCCAGTTTACACTAATCAGAATAACCTTGGAATCCTCCTTCGATGCTAGTCCAATGCAGGTTCAATGTAGGTTCAAAGCAGATTTCCACACTATTCAAAATACCACAAAATGAACAACCAATCAAAGAATTGACCATTTGTCAAAGACAACGTGTATCATGTAACTATACCTTAAACATGCGTATCACTATACTAATTATGACACAACCTCATGCTTTGCAGCTTCCCCCCGTCTGCAATCGCAAGAAAGACGAAAACGATCAGCAGTCATGCATACCATGCCACATCACACGATCTGTACACTGGGCCAGAGGTACTATGCATAACCTGACCTTGTTAGTACGTCACGCCAAAGATCCAAGGTACTCCAAGTTCTTGGAACTCGTCCGAGAAAAGGTTCCCCTCCTAGAGCAAATCAAGGAGGTGTTGACAGCTGACATGTACATACCCGCTGACCAAGTGGTGTATACGGCTTGTGAGGACACCACAATTCTATGCTCTCACCACGAGGAAGTACAAGAGTACAACATGGGCTTGCTCAACAAGTGGTTCCCTACCATTAACCCCGAGGACCTACAGACTGTACAACCCCATATTACACCTGAGACTGAAGATGAAGACTTATTGACATGGGCATCAGACCCGACCTTCCACTCAATGGATGAAGTTGGAATTGGTATGCGTGTCCTCATATACACCCCACCCCCACAGCCAACCTCTGTCTTCGAACAACAGCTTCCAGCGCTACGACAGCCGTACCAGCTAGGCGATCAGGGCATTGTTACTGCCCTAACACGTGAGGCCGCTGTAGGATGTTCAACAAGAATTATCACCTCCATTTCAGTCAAATTGTTGAAGGACAACACTATGTACACCTTCACACGGACTATTCAGTCTACTCGACGCTATGAGGGACGCACGTACACAAGGTCCACATTCCCATTACGCCTCTGCAAACGAACAACAGTGCATATGAAGCACAACTGTGGCAAAAACGACGGACTTGAACGGTTCTTAGAAGAGAAGCACTTTCACCGCCTCAAGGAGGTTAGCATTGGAGCCAAAGTCATGCTGACTAACAACATCAACCTAAAGAAAGGGGCGGCTAATGGCTCAACTGGGATAGTCCTAGACATTGCATTCGATGCAGAGAAAAACTTGCAAAATTCACAGTCCTCCTACACAGGTCAAACAAAGTCATTAAGGTGTACCGCACTACTTTCAGAACGGTTTACGCGCAAGGTTGTCGCTTCTTTAAGAGCTCCTTCCCCCTCATGCTAGCTTATGCCATGACTGGACACAAATCCCAAGGAGCAACCTTGAGTGGACCCACCATTGTGCACATGAAGGAAGCATTCACACCGGGGCTCCTATACGTGATGTTATCTCGCGTCACAAAACGCGCTCACCTTCGCATCGTGGGCCAAGCCTTGACCCCAGAGGTGTTCAACCCAATGAGTATGCCCAAAAAAAAAAAAAACACCAACACAAAAAAATAAACATGTTTTATTTTGTGGTTTGTTTTTTTGTTGTTGTGTTTTGTTTCTTGTGTTTTTTTTTGTTTGGTTTTTAAAAAAAAAAAAAAAAAAAAAAAAAAAAAAAAAAAAAAAGAAAAAAAAAAAAAACAAAAAAAAAAAAAAAAAAAACAAAAAAAAAAACCAAAAAAAAACAAAAAAACAAAAAAAACAAAAAAAAAAAAAAAAAAAAAACAAACAAAAAAAGGTTTTTTTTGTTTTTTGTTTTTTTTTTTGGAGTGGGGGGGGGGGGGGGGGGGGGTGGGGGGCGGGGGTGGGGGGGGTGGGGGTGGGCGGGGGGGGGGGGGGGGGGGGAGGGGGGGGGGGGGTGGGGGCCAATAAAAAAAAAAACAAAAAAAAACAAAAGCCACCCCTCTTTGTGTGTAACAAAAAACATAACACACCCAAACACCTAGAACACAAAAAAAAAATCAATAAAGACCCCACCCCACAAAGCCAAAAACCAAAACAACAACACACCACCCACCCCTCCCAAAAAATAAAAAACCACAACACACAAACCACACAACCACAAACCAAACAAAAACAACAAACACCAATAAACAAAAACCAAAAACCAGACACCACTCACACACGAAAACAAGAACAACAAACAAAAAACTCCTACACCCCAAACACAACAAAAATAAACAAAAACAACAAGTACCCAAATTAAATCCCCCCCACCCCCCACCTACCCAACTACACCCCACAACCAACCAAACAAAACTAAAAAAAAAAAAAAACCCCAAACAAAAAAAAAAAAGCCACTAAGAAGAAAAAAACAAACAAAAAACGAAAAAAAAAAAAAAAAAATAATAACCAATGGGGTGATGTGTGGGGGGTGGGGGGTTGGGGGGGGTGGGGTGTGTGGGGGGGGGTGTGGGACGGGGGGGTGGCGGGGAGTTGTGGGGGGGGTTTGGGGGGGGTGGGGTGGTGGAGGGTGGTGTGGGGGCGGGGGGTGGGGGGGGGGGGGGGTGGGGGGGGTGTGTGGGGGGGTGGGGGGGGGGGGGGGGGGGGTGGGGGGGGTGGGGGGGTGGGGGGGGGTGGGCTGGGGGGGGGTGGTGCGGGTGGGGGGGTTGGGGGTGGGGGGGGTGGAGGCGGGGGGGGGTGGGGGGGTGGTGCGGGGGGGGAGGGAGGGGGGGTGGGGAGGGGGGTGTGGGGGGGGGGGGGGGGGGGGGTGGGGGGGGGGGGGGGGGGGGGGGGGGGGGAGGGGGGGGGTGGAGTGGTGGGGGGGGGGGGGTGCAGGGGGTGGGGGGGATGGTGGGGGGGGGGGGTGGGGGGGGTGGGGCGGGGGGGGGGGTGTGGGTTGGGGGGTGGGGGGGGGGGGGGGGGGGGTGGGGGGGGGGGGGGGGGGGAGGGGGGGGGGGGGGGGGGGGTGGGGGGGTGGGGGGGGGGGGGGGGTGGGGGGGCGGGGGGGGGGGGGGGGGGGGGGTGGGGGGGGGGGTGGGTGGGGAGGGGGGGGTGTGGGGGGGAAAAAAACAAAAAAAAAAAAAAACAAAAAAATGTGCTCCTGGTCCTTGGAGTGGTTGTGGTCCCTCTCTTTTTCCTATCTCCTTGTTCCCCTCCGCCCCCTTCTATTCTGGGTGGGCGGGGGGGGGGGGGCGGGGTTGTTTGGTTGGGTCTTAACAAAAAAACAAAAAAAAAACCAGTGTTGTTGTTGAGTTGGCTTGGTTGTGTTGTGTTTGGCTTTTTTTGTTGTGTTCTGTGTGTTGATGTGGTGTTGTTTTTTGTCCGCTGCTAAGACTCAACCTCAAAAAAAATACAAAACTAGACCACAACACCCAAAACCAAACAAAAAAAAAAAAACAAAACACAAAAGAACCAACAAAGAAAAAAAAACAAAAAAAAGCACAAAAAAAACCAAAAAAACAACAAAATAACGAAACAAACACAAAAAAAACAAAAACAACACTAAACACAAAAAAAAAAAAAACCAAAAATAAAAAAACAAAACAACACCCAAAAAAACAATAAAAATAAAAAAAGGTGAGGGTGGGGGTGGGGGGGGGGAAACAAACGAACAACAAATCCAACAAACAACACAAAACCAAAAAAAACAACCACCAAAAAAAAAAAACAAAAAAAAAAAAAATTCAAAAACTAAAACAATAACAAAAACAAAAACAATATTCAATTTGCACATACAACAACTCTAGCAAACACACTCAGTTTGAATTATGCAATGGTGACTATAAATATATTTCATTGCTTTCAAACAAACACAAGTATACTTCAATTATATCACCCAATTATAGAACACTACTAATGAGGATGAGGTATACATGTCTAGCCAAAGGCCACACTTCACAGTAATATTGCAAAATTGCCACGCGACCAATAAGAACATAGGAAGCTATTACAAGGGAGAAACTTCACAACATTCATGGTTCAGAAGTCCACAACTTAAGAATTATTCAAAAATCAGCATATGCACAATGTGCCCATGGTTAGCATATGCACAATTCCCCCATTGGCAATTAGCACATTTGGTAGGCAGGTTACGTATATAATTGTTGAACCACAATCAGCTGTATGTCACAAACATGGATCATGGTCAAAAAGGCACACATTTTGTGATCACCTAATAGCACAAGAGATGTCCATCGGGCTACACTTCAAGATTACAACAATTATGGATAGCGCACTCTGTCACCTACTTGATACACTACGTTGCATTACCCTTGCCAAAAAAACAAAGTCAAGGAAGGTGACTAGAATCTACTGATCTTGGAGACTTACCTAAATTTAGGTATACATGAGTTGTTTAACCGTTCTATATTGCTTACAGTTTGAAAAATAATGCTGCAATATATAAACCTTATCAAAACCAAAAGCTTGCAAAACCTTGTAAAACCGTATAAAACCAAATGCCCACAGCTCAGGGGGCGGTCAATATAGTTACCGCCCTCAATGTAGGAGAGACTCAAGAGTTACACCGAGTCACACAAAGTCAAAAATTGTCAAAATTGTCAAAAGGGGGCCGACCAAATAGCGTCACGTGAGTGTAACAAAAACGAGTAACCGGGTGAAGAGCCATGAAGAACCTAAAGGGTTCGCGTCCGCCGCAAGCCAACTGTCCATGCGACGTTCGCGTTTCCGTCCGACCCTGAGCCATCGCCTGCAAACTCCCATCGCGGCTGGACCTGCTACTTGCGCGCAACGTGCAAATTGCGCAATTGCTAACTTTGAACTACGCAATTGAATTGAACTGGTGCTCTTCCAACCTCTGAATCTGCCAATCTTGCTATTAATAGCATGCCTTAGTACTGATCATTCGTTCTGCAGACCTGCGAAGCTTCAAAATTAATTACGGATCAGCCCAAGTGGGTAACACCACCCTGCGAACCTGTGGAGCTTGGACCAGCGCAGCTTTGAGCTACGTGCTCTGACCTAGGGGCCCATCGCCTGCAACCTGCTGGACGTGCTACTTGCGGACGTGTAAATTGAGCATATGCTGACCTTCGAACTGCGGAATTGATAACTGGTGCACTTCTGGCCCCCGTCTCTGCCAAAGTGACTTGCTATTTATAGCTACCTAAGTACCAATCGTTCGTTATGCGGAGCTGCGAAGCTACACAAGTAAGAACTAACTCGCTGACCAAGAAGGTGACACCACCCTGAGGAGCTGCAGAGCTTCGACCAACGCAGCTTTCAGATTCGTGCTTCGACCTAGGGGGCAGCGGCGTTGCACAATGGTAGCCACTTATCTCCATTCTCCACGGCCAGGCGCAACTCTAGGCCCAGCCATTCCAAATCATGGGCAGAGCCTAACTTTGAACTACGCAATTGAATTGAACTGGTGCTCTTCCAACCTCTGAATCTGCCAATCTTGCAATTAATAGCATGTACTGATCATTCGTTCTGCAGACCTGCGAAGCTTCAAAATTAATTACGGCTCAGCCCAAGTGGGTAACACCACCCTTGCGAACCTGTGGAGTTTGGACCAGCGCAGCTTTGAGCTACGTGCTCTGACCTAGGGGCCCATCGCCTGCAACCTGCTGGACGTGCTACTTGCGGACGTGTAAATTGAGCATATGCTGACCTTCGAACTGCGGAATTGATAACTGGTGCACCTCCGACCCCCGTCTCTGCCAAAGTGACTTGCTATTTATAGCTACCTAAGTACCAATCGTTCGTTATGCGGAGCTGCGAAGCTACACAAGTAAGAACTAACTCGCTGACCAAGAAGGTGACACCACCCTGAGGAGCTGCAGAGCTTCGACCAACGCAGCTTTCAGATTCGTGCTTCGACCTAGGGGGCAGCGGCGTTGCACAATGGTAGCCACTTATCTCAATTCTCCATGGCCAGGCGCAACTCTAGGCCCAGCCATTCCAAATCATGGGCAGAGCGGCTATTGAGACCCTATGCTCACCTATTCTCCCAAAGCACATGCCACATGCGCTCTCAAACTGCGCTACATTCGTGTCATACCCACACAACGCATAACCACCCGGCCAGCCCAATGCATGCCGACCCAATGCATGGTGACCTACAGGCATCCACCCGCATCCACCCCGACACACCCGACCACCCACCCGCGTCGGGTGCAGCCCAGACCTGAACGGCTCATGCTGCCCAGCCCACACGTGCAACACCTTCTCAAAATTCCCAAAAATTAACCCGACCTCTGATTGGTCTCATTTTTTCTGCATCAAATTCTTACAACTTAAGCCAACCTTCATGTATGCTCTGCATAACAGTATATGCACGTCCAATACTGCTTTAAACAGCAACACTGCAAAATGTCCCTTATTTGTTTGTTTGTTACTTTGTTGTTACCTAGTAAGCAACAAGGCTACAACATAAGTACATAACCGACCGCCCATACATAAGCTTATAATTCCAAAAACAACAGCTCAGTGGGCGGTCAATATAGTTACCGCCCTCAATGTAGGAGAGACTCAAGAGTTACACCGAGTCACACAAAGTCAAAAATTGTCAAAATTGTCAAAAGGGGGCCGACCAAATAGCGTCACGTGAGTGTAACAAAAACGAGTAACCGGGTGAAGAGCCATGAAGAACCCAAAGGGTTCGCGTCCGCCGCAAGCCAACTGTCCATGCGACATTCGCGTTCCGTCCGACCCTGAGCCATCGCCTGCAAGCTCCCATCGCGGATGGACCTGCTACTTGCGCGCAACGTGCAAATTGCGCAAATGCTAACTTTGAACTACGCAATTGAATTGAACTGGTGCTCTTCCAACCTCTGAATCAGATTCAGATTCAGAGGCAGATTCTACCAATCTTGCAATTAATAGCATGTACTGATCATTCGTTCTGCAGACCTGCGAAGCTTCAAAATTAATTACGGATCAGCCCAAGTGGGTAACACCACCCTTGCGAACCTGTGGAGTTTGGACCAGCGCAGCTTTGAGCTACGTGCTCTGACCTAGGGGCCCATCGCCTGCAACCTGCTGGACGTGCTACTTGCGGACGTGTAAATTGAGCATATGCTGACCTTCGAACTGCGGAATTGATAACTGGTGCACTTCCGACCCCCGTCTCTGCCAAAGTGACTTGCTATTTATAGCTACCTAAGTACCAATCGTTCGTTATGCGGAGCTGCGAAGCTACACAAGTAAGAACTAACTCGCTGACCAAGAAGGTGACACCACCCTGAGGAGCTGCAGAGCTTCGACCAACGCAGCTTTCAGATTCGTGCTTCGACCTAGGGGGCAGCGGCGTTGCACAATGGTAGCCACTTATCTCCATTCTCCACGGCCAGGCGCAACTCTAGGCCCAGCCATTCCAAATCATGGGCAGAGCCTAACTTTGAACTACGCAATTGAATTGAACTGGTGCTCTTCCAACCTCTGAATCTGCCAATCTTGCAATTAATAGCATGTACTGATCATTCGTTCTGCAGACCTGCGAAGCTTCAAAATTAATTACGGATCAGCCCAAGTGGGTAACACCACCCTTGCAAACCTGTGGAGTTTGGACCAGCGCAGCTTTGAGCTACGTGCTCTGACCTAGGGGCCCATCGCCTGCAACCTGCTGGACGTGCTACTTGCGGACGTGTAAATTGAGCATATGCTGACCTTCGAACTGCGGAATTGATAACTGGTGCACCTCCGACCCCCGTCTCTGCCAAAGTGACTTGCTATTTATAGCTACCTAAGTACCAATCGTTCGTTATGCGGAGCTGCGAAGCTACACAAGTAAGAACTAACTCGCTGACCAAGAAGGTGACACCACTCTGAGGAGCTGCAGAGCTTCGACCAACGCAGCTTTCAGATTCATGCTTCGACCTAGGGGGCAGCGGCGTTGCACAATGGTAGCCACTTATCTCAATTCTCCATGGCCAGGCGCAACTCTAGGCCCAGCCATTCCAAATCATGGGCAGAGCGGCTATTGAGACCCTATGCTCACCTATTCTCCCAAAGCACATGCCACATGCGCTCCCAAACTGCTCTACATTCGTGTCATACCCACACAACGCATAACCACCCGGCCAGCCCAATGCATGCCGACCCACGCTACTGGCATCCACCCGCATCCACCCCGACACACCCGACCACCCACCCGCGTCGGGTGCAGCCCAGACCTGAACGGCTCATATTGCCCAGCCCACACGTGCAACACCTTCTCAAAATTCCCAAAAATTAACCCGACCTCTGATTGGTCTCATTTTTTCTGCATCAAATTCTTACAACTTAAGCCAACCTTCATGTATGCTCTGCATAACAGTATAGGCACGTCCAATACTGCTTTAAACAGCAACACTGCAAAATGTCCCTTATTTGTTTGTTTGTTACTTTGTTGTTACTTAGTAAGCAACAAGGCTACAACATAAGTACATAACCGACCGCCCATACGTATGCTTATAATTCCAAAAACAACAGCTCAGTGGGCGGTCAATATAGTTACCGCCCTCAATGTAGGAGAGACTCAAGAGTTACACCGAGTCACACAAAGTCAAAAATTGTCAAAATTGTCAAAAGGGGGCCCACCAAATAGCGTCACGTGGATGTAACAAAAACGAGTAACCGGGTGAAGAGCCATGAAGAACCTAAAGGGTTCGCGTCCGCCGCAAGCCAACTGTCCATGCGACATTCGCGTTTCCGTCCGACCCTGAGCCATCGCCTGCAAACTCCCATCGCGGCTGGACCTGCTACTTGCGCGCAACGTGCAAATTGCGCAAATGCTAACTTTGAACTACGCAATTGAATTGAACTGGTGCTCTTCCAACCTCTGAATCTGCCAATCTTGCTATTAATAGCATGCCTCAGTACTGATCATTCGTTCTGCAGACCTGCGAAGCTTCAAAATTAATTACGGATCAGCCCAAGTGGGTAACACCACCCTGCGAACCTGTGGAGTTTGGACCAGCGCAGCTTTGAGCTACGTGCTCTGACCTAGGGGCCCATCGCCTGCAACCTGCTGGACGTGCTACTTGCGGACGTGTAAATTGAGCATATGCTGACCTTCGAACTGCGGAATTGATAACTGGTGCACTTCCGACCCCCGTCTCTGCCAAAGTGACTTGCTATTTATAGCTACCTAAGTACCAATCGTTCGTTATGCGGAGCTGCGAAGCTACACAAGTAAGAACTAACTCGCTGACCAAGAAGGTGACACCACCCTGAGGAGCTGCAGAGCTTCGACCAACGCAGCTTTCAGATTCGTGCTTCGACCTAGGGGGCAGCGGCGTTGCACAATGGTAGCCACTTATCTCCATTCTCCACGGCCAGGCGCAACTCTAGGCCCAGCCATTCCAAATCATGGGCAGAGCCTAACTTTGAACTACGCAATTGAATTGAACTGGTGCTCTTCCAACCTCTGAATCTGCCAATCTTGCAATTAATAGCATGTACTGATCATTCGTTCTGCAGACCTGCGAAGCTTCAAAATTAATTACGGATCAGCCCAAGTGGGTAACACCACCCTTGCAAACCTGTGGAGTTTGGACCAGCGCAGCTTTGAGCTACGTGCTCTGACCTAGGGGCCCATCGCCTGCAACCTGCTGGACGTGCTACTTGCGGACGTGTAAATTGAGCATATGCTGACCTTCGAACTGCGGAATTGATAACTGGTGCACTTCCGACCCCCGTCTCTGCCAAAGTGACTTGCTATTTATAGCTACCTAAGTACCAATCGTTCGTTATGCGGAGCTGCGAAGCTACACAAGTAAGAACTAACTCGCTGACCAAGAAGGTGACACCACTCTGAGGAGCTGCAGAGCTTCGACCAACGCAGCTTTCAGATTCATGCTTCGACCTAGGGGGCAGCGGCGTTGCACAATGGTAGCCACTTATCTCAATTCTCCATGGCCAGGCGCAACTCTAGGCCCAGCCATTCCAAATCATGGGCAGAGCGGCTATTGAGACCCTATGCTCACCTATTCTCCCAAAGCACATGCCACATGCGCTCCCAAACTGCTCTACATTCGTGTCATACCCACACAACGCATAACCACCCGGCCAGCCCAATGCATGCCGACCCACGCTACTGGCATCCACCCGCATCCACCCCGACACACCCGACCACCCACCCGCGTCGGGTGCAGCCCAGACCTGAACGGCTCATATTGCCCAGCCCACACGTGCAACACCTTCTCAAAATTCCCAAAAATTAACCCGACCTCTGATTGGTCTCATTTTTTCTGCATCAAATTCTTACAACTTAAGCCAACCTTCATGTATGCTCTGCATAACAGTATAGGCACGTCCAATACTGCTTTAAACAGCAACACTGCAAAATGTCCCTTATTTGTTTGTTTGTTACTTTGTTGTTACTTAGTAAGCAACAAGGCTACAACATAAGTACATAACCGACCGCCCATACGTATGCTTATAATTCCAAAAACAACAGCTCAGTGGGCGGTCAATATAGTTACCGCCCTCAATGTAGGAGAGACTCAAGAGTTACACCGAGTCACACAAAGTCAAAAATTGTCAAAATTGTCAAAAGGGGGCCCACCAAATAGCGTCACGTGAGTGTAACAAAAACGAGTAACCGGGTGAAGAGCCATGAAGAACCTAAAGGGTTCGCGTCCGCCGCAAGCCAACTGTCCATGCGACATTCGCGTTTCCGTCCGACCCTGAGCCATCGCCTGCAAACTCCCATCGCGGCTGGACCTGCTACTTGCGCGCAACGTGCAAATTGCGCAAATGCTAACTTTGAACTACGCAATTGAATTGAACTGGTGCTCTTCCAACCTCTGAATCTGCCAATCTTGCTATTAATAGCATGCCTCAGTACTGATCATTCGTTCTGCACACCTGCGAAGCTTCAAAATTAATTACGGATCAGCCCAAGTGGGTAACACCACCCTGCGAACCTGTGGAGTTTGGACCAGCGCAGCTTTGAGCTACGTGCTCTGACCTAGGGGCCCATCGCCTGCAACCTGCTGGACGTGCTACTTGCGGACGTGTAAATTGAGCATATGTTGACCTTCGAACTGCGGAATTGATAACTGGTGCACTTCCGACCCCCGTCTCTGCCAAAGTGACTTGCTATTTATAGCTACCTAAGTACCAATCGTTCGTTATGCGGAGCTGCGAAGCTACACACGTAAGAACTAACTCGCTGACCAAGAAGGTGACACCACCCGAGGAGCTGCAGAGCTTCGACCAACGCAGCTTTCAGATTCGTGCTTCGACCTAGGGGGCAGCGGCGTTGCACAATGGTAGCCACTTATCTCAATTCTCCATGGCCAGGCGCAACTCTAGGCCCAGCCATTCCAAATCATGGGCAAAGCCTAATTTTGAACTACGCAATTGAATTGAACTGGTGCTCTTCCAACCTCTGTATCTGCCCATCTTGCTATTAATAGCATGCCTCAGTACTGATCATTCGTTCTGCAGACCTGCGAAGCTTCAAAATTAATAACGGATCAGCTCAAGTGGGTAACACCACCCTGCAAACCTGTGGAGTTTGGACCAGCGCAGCTTTGAGCTACGTGCTCTGACCTAGGGGCCCATCGCCTGCAACCTGCTGGACGTGCTACTTGCGGACGTGTAAATTGAGCATATGTTGACCTTCGAACTGCGGAATTGATAACTGGTGCACTTCCGACCCCCGTCTCTGCCAAAGTGACTTGCTATTTATAGCTACCTAAGTACCAATCGTTCGTTATGCGGAGCTGCGAAGCTACACAAGTAAGAACTAACTCGCTGACCAAGAAGGTGACACCACCCGAGGAGCTGCAGAGCTTCGACCAACGCAGCTTTCAGATTCGTGCTTCGACCTAGGGGGCAGCGGCGTTGCACAATGGTAGCCACTTATCTCCATTTTCCATGGCCAGGCTCAACTCTAGGCCCAGCCATTCCAAATCATGGGCAGAGCCTAATTTTGAACTACGCAATTGAATTGAACTGGTGCTCTTCCAACCTCTGAATCTGCCAATCTTGCAATTAATAGCATGCCTCAGTACTGATCATTCGTTCTGCAGACCTGCGAAGCTTCAAAATTAATTACGGATCAGCCCAAGTGGGTAACACCACCCTGCGAACCTGTGGAGCTTGGACCAGCGCAGCTTTGAGCTACGTGCTCTGACCTAGGGGCCCATCGCCTGCAACCTGCTGGACGTGCTACTTGCGGACGTGTAAATTGAGCATATGCTGACCTTCGAACTGCGGAATTGATAACTGGTGCACTTCCGACCCCCGTCTCTGCCAAAGTGACTTGCTATTTATAGCTACCTAAGTACCAATCGTTCGTTATGCGGAGCTGCGAAGCTACACACGTAAGAACTAACTCGCTGACCAAGAAGGTGACACCACCCGAGGAGCTGCAGAGCTTCGACCAACGCAGCTTTCAGATTCGTGCTTCGACCTAGGGGGCAGCGGCGTTGCACAATGGTAGCCACTTATCTCCATTCTCCATGGCCAGGCGCAACTCTAGGCCCAGCCATTCCAAATCATGGGCAAAGCCTAATTTTGAACTACGCAATTGAATTGAACTGGTGCTCTTCCAACCTCTGTATCTGCCAATCTTGCTATTAATAGCATGCCTCAGTACTGATCATTCGTTCTGCAGACCTGCGAAGCTTCAAAATTAATTACGGATCAGCCCAAGTGGGTAACACCACCCTGCAAACCTGTGGAGTTTGGACCAGCGCAGCTTTGAGCTACGTGCTCTGACCTAGGGGCCCATCGCCTGCAACCTGCTGGACGTGCTACTTGCGGACGTGTAAATTGAGCATATGTTGACCTTCGAACTGCGGAATTGATAACTGGTGCACTTCCGACCCCCGTCTCTGCCAAAGTGACTTGCTATTTATAGCTACCTAAGTACCAATCGTTCGTTATGCGGAGCTGCGAAGCTACACACGTAAGAACTAACTCGCTGACCAAGAAGGTGACACCACCCGAGGAGCTGCAGAGCTTCGACCAACGCAGCTTTCAGATTCGTGCTTCGACCTAGGGGGCAGCGGCGTTGCACAATGGTAGCCACTTATCTCAATTCTCCATGGCCAGGCGCAACTCTAGGCCCAGCCATTCCAAATCATGGGCAGAGCCTAATTTTGAACTACGCAATTGAATTGAACTGGTGCTCTTCCAACCTCTGAATCTGCCAATCTTGCTATTAATAGCATGCCTCAGTACTGATCATTCGTTCTGCACACCTGCGAAGCTTCAAAATTAATTACGGATCAGCCCAAGTGGGTAACACCACCCTGCGAACCTGTGGAGCTTGGACCAGCGCAGCTTTGAGCTACGTGCTCTGACCTAGGGGCCCATCGCCTGCAACCTGCTGGACGTGCTACTTGCGGACGTGTAAATTGAGCATATGCTGACCTTCGAACTGCGGAATTGATAACTGGTGCACTTCCGACCCCCGTCTCTGCCAAAGTGACTTGCTATTTATAGCTACCTAAGTACCAATCGTTCGTTATGCGGAGCTGCGAAGCTACACACGTAAGAACTAACTCGCTGACCAAGAAGTTGACACCACCCGAGGAGCTGCAGAGCTTCGACCAACGCAGCTTTCAGATTCGTGCTTCGACCTAGGGGGCAGCGGCGTTGCACAATGGTAGCCACTTATCTCAATTCTCCATGGCCAGGCGCAACTCTAGGCCCAGCCATTCCAAATCATGGGCAGAGCCTAATTTTGAACTACGCAATTGAATTGAACTGGTGCTCTTCCAACCTCTGAATCTGCCAATCTTGCAATTAATAGCATGCCTCAGTACTGATCATTCGTTCTGCAGACCTGCGAAGCTTCAAAATTAATAACGGATCAGCCCAAGTGGGTAACACCACCCTGCAAACCTGTGGAGTTTGGACCAGCGCAGCTTTGAGCTACGTGCTCTGACCTAGGGGCCCATCGCCTGCAACCTGCTGGACGTGCTACTTGCGGACGTGTAAATTGAGCATATGTTGACCTTCGAACTGCGGAATTGATAACTGGTGCACTTCCGACCCCCGTCTCTGCCAAAGTGACTTGCTATTTATAGCTACCTAAGTACCAATCGTTCGTTATGCGGAGCTGCGAAGCTACACAAGTAAGAACTAACTCGCTGACCAAGAAGGTGACACCACCCGAGGAGCTGCAGAGCTTCGACCAACACAGCTTTCAGATTCGTGCTTCGACCTAGGGGGCAGCGGCGTTGCACAATGGTAGCCACTTATCTCCATTCTCCATGGCCAGGCGCAACTCTAGGCCCAGCCATTCCAAATCATGGGCAGAGCCTAATTTTGAACTACGCAATTGAATTGAACTGGTGCTCTTCCAACCTCTGAATCTGCCAATCTTGCTATTAATAGCATGCCTCAGTACTGATCATTCGTTCTGCACACCTGCGAAGCTTCAAAATTAATTACGGATCAGCCCAAGTGGGTAACACCACCCTTGCGAACCTGTGGAGCTTGGACCAGCGCAGCTTTGAGCTACGTGCTCTGACCTAGGGGCCCATCGCCTGCAACCTGCTGGACGTGCTACTTGCGGACGTGTAAATTGAGCATATGCTGACCTTCGAACTGCGGAATTGATAACTGGTGCACTTCCGACCCCCGTCTCTGCCAAAGTGACTTGCTATTTATAGCTACCTAAGTACCAATCGTTCGTTATGCGGAGCTGCGAAGCTACACAAGTAAGAACTAACTCGCTGACCAAGAAGGTGACACCACCCTGAGGAGCTGCAGAGCTTCGACCAACGCAGCTTTCAGATTCGTGCTTCGACCTAGGCGGCAGCGGCGTTGCACAATGGTAGCCACCTATCTCCATTCTCCATGGCCAGGCGCAACTCTAGGCCCAGCCATTCCAAATCATGGGCAGAGCTGCTATTGAGACCCTATGCTCACCTATTCTCCCAAAGCACATGCCACATGCGCTCTCAAACTGCGCTACATTCGTGTCATACCCACACAACGCATAACCACCCGGCCAGCCCAATGCATGCCGACCCACGCTACAGGCATCCACCCGCATCCACCCCGACACACCCGACCACCCACCCGCGTCGGGTGCAGCCCAGACCTGAACGGCTCATACTGCCCAGCCCACACGTGCAACACCTTCTCAAAATTCCCAAAAATTAACCCGACCTCTGATTGGTCTCATTTTTTCTGCATCAAATTCTTACAACTTAAGCCAACCTTCATGTATGCTCTGCATAACAGTATAGGCACGTCCAATACTGCTTTAAACAGCAACACTGCAAAATGTCCCTTATTTGTTTGTTTGTTACTTTGTTGTTACTTAGTAAGCAACAAGGCTACAACATAAGTACATAACCGACCGCCCATACATAAGCTTATAATTCAAAAAATAAACAGCTCAGTGGGCGGTCAATATAGTTACCGCCCTCAATGTAGGAGAGACTCAAGAGTTACACCGAGTCACACAAAGTCAAAAATTGTCAAAATTGTCAAAAGGGGGCCGACCAAATAGCGTCACGTGAGTGTAACAAAAACGAGTAACCGGGTGAAGAGCCATGAAGAACCTAAAGGGTTCGCGTCCGCCGCAAGCCAACTGTCCATGCGACATTCGCGTTTCCGTCCGACCCTGAGCCATCGCCTGCAAACTCCCATCGCGGCTGGACCTGCTACTTGCGCGCAACGTGCAAATTGCGCAAATGCTAACTTCGAACTACGCAATTGAATTGAACTGGTGCTCTTCCAACCTCTGAATCTGCCAATCTTGCTATTAATAGCATGCCTCAGTACTGATCATTCGTTCTGCAGACCTGCGAAGCTTCAAAATTAATTACGGATCAGCCCAAGTGGGTAACACCACCCTGCGAACCTGTGGAGCTTGGACCAGCGCAGCTTTGAGCTACGTGCTCTGACCTAGGGGCCCATCGCCTGCAACCTGCTGGACGTGCTACTTGCGGACGTGTAAATTGAGCATATGCTGACCTTCGAACTGCGGAATTGATAACTGGTGCACTTCCGACCCCCGTCTCTGCCAAAGTGACTTGCTATTTATAGCTATCTAAGTACCAATCGTTCGTTATGCGGAGCTGCGAAGCTACACAAGTAAGAACTAACTCGCTGACCAAGAAGGTGACACCACCCTGAGGAGCTGCAGAGCTTCGACCAACGCAGCTTTCAGATTCGTGCTTCGACCTAGGGGGCAGCGGCGTTGCACAATGGTAGCCACTAATCTCCATTCTCCATGGCCAGGCGCAACTCTAGGCCCAGCCATTCCAAATCATGGGCAGAGCCTAATTTTGAACTACGCAATTGAATTGAACTGGTGCTCTTCCAACCTCTGAATCTGCCAATCTTGCTATTAATAGCATGCCTCAGTACTGATCATTCGTTCTGCAGACCTGCGAAGCTTCAAAATTAATTACGGATCAGCCCAAGTGGGTAACACCACCCTGCGAACCTGTGGAGCTTGGACCAGCGCAGCTTTGAGCTACGTGCTCTGACCTAGGGGCCCATCGCCTGCAACCTGCTGGACGTGCTACTTGCGGACGTATAAATTGTGCATATGCTGACCTTCGAACTGCGGAATTGATAACTGGTGCACTTCCGACCCCCGTCTCAGCCAAAGTGACTTGCTATTTATAGCTACCTAAGTACCAATCGTTCGTTATGCGGAGCTGCGAAGCTACACAAGTAAGAACTGACTCGCTACCCAAGAAGGTGACACTACCCTAAGAAGCTGCAGAGCTTCGACCAACGCAGCTTTCAGATTCGTGCTTCGACCTAGGGGGCAGCGGCGTTGCACAATAATGGTAGCCACTTACCTCCATTCTCCATGGCCAGGCGCAACTCTAGGCCCAGCCATTCCAAATCATGGGCAGAGCGGCTATTGAGACCCTATGCTGACCTATTCTCCCAAAGCACATGCCACATGCGCTCTCAAACTGCGCTACATTCGTGTCATACCCACACAACGCATAACCACCCGGCCAGCCCAATGCATGCCGACCCACGCTACAGGCATCCACCCGCATCCACCCCGACACACCCGACCACCCACCCGCGTCATGTGCAGCCCAGACCTGAATGGCTCATACTGCCCAGCCCACACGTGCAACACCTTCTCAAAATTCCCAAAAATTAACCCGACCTCTGATTGGCCTCATTTTTTCTGCATCAAATTCTTACAACTTAAGCCAACCTTCATGTATGCTCTGCATAACAGTATAGGCACGTCCAATACTGCTTTAAACAGCAACACTGCAAAATGTCCCTTATTTGTTTGTTTGTTACTTTGTTGTTACTTAGTAAGCAACAAGGCTACAACATAAGTACATAACCGACCGCCCATACATAAGCTTATAATTCCAAAAACCAATAGCACAGTGGGCGGTCAATATAGTTACCGCCCTCAATGTAGGAGAGACTCAAGAGTTACACCGAGTCACACAAAGTCAAAAATTGTCACAATTGTCAAAAGGGGGCCCACCAACTAGCGTCAAGTGAGTGTAACAAAAACGAGTAACCGGGTGAAGAGCCACGAAGAACCTAAAGGGTTCGCGTAGAAAGAACCGTCCTTCACAAGCCAACTGTCCATGCAACATGCAACATTCGCGTTACCGTCCGACCCTGAGCCAACGCCTGCAAACTCCCATCGCGGCTGGACCTGCTACTTGCGCGCAACGTGCAAATTGCGCAAATGCTAACTTCGAACTACGCAATCGAATTGAACTGGTGCTCTTCCAACCTCTGAATCTGCCAATCTTGCTATTAATAGCATGCCTCAGTACTGATCATTCGTTCTGCAGACCTGCGAAGCTTCAAAATTAATTACGGATCAGCCCAAGTGGGTAACACCACCCTGCGAACCTGTGGAGCTTGGACCAGCGCAGCTTTGAGCTACGTGCTTTGACCTAGGGGGGTATCGCCTGCAACCTGCTGGACGTGCTACTTGCGAACGTGTAAATTGAGCATATGCTGACCTTCGAACTGCGGAATTGATAACTGGTGCACTTCCGACCCCCGTCTCAGCCAAAGTGACTTGCTATTTATAGCTGCCTAAGTACCAATCGTTCCTTCTGCGGAGCTGCGAAGCTACACAAGTAAGAACTGACTCGCTACCCAAGAAGGTGACACTATCCTGAGAAGCTGCAGAGCTTCGACCAACGCAACTTTCAGATTCGAGCTTCGACCTAGGGGGCAGCGGCGTTGCACAATGGTAGCCACTTACCTCCATTCTCCATGGCCAGGCGCAACTCTAAGCCCAGCCATTCCTCACCGCTATAGAACGGACTCCTCGATTCCTTCCATTTTTTCTAACCATTAATCACATTTTCATCTGTCAGCTACTACATGTAGCTACGAAATCTTCTATCCAGCTAGCGAGTACTTACGCACTCTGCTATCGTCCAATGCTTCACACACCCTTCGCACAACACATTGAAAACTCTATGTGTAGACCAACGCTATCCGCTCGAAATAAATTTCGAAACTCCTGGGAACAGAATTCGAAAGGCAAAAGAAAATCACTCTTCTGCTGCATCTGCTGCAACTTCCTCCTAGCCAGCCAAACGCTGACACGCTGGCACGCTGGCACGCTCTGGTGAAGATGAAGTTTCGAGAGGGAAGCGCATGTGCTACAACGGAAGTTAAGCGGAAGGGGAAGCGCTACTACCATGAACGCAGTACGCTACTATGGAAGCTGAGTGGAAGGACACGCTACGCAGACTACCTATAAAAACCATTGACATACATTCATCTCACTGTACACTTCTCCGCACGCACGCTGCTATGAATCTCTTCGATAGTCGCTCGCTCGAAGGCTTCTAATCTTGGTAAGCAGACGTCTACTTACACGCAATCGCTGAATTGTTTCAAATGGCTGCTTGAGCCCACTGACATGTCGAATCTCATCTCAGGCTTCTCAACGCTGCAGTAAAGCTCTTCGATAATCGGTCGCCCGAAGGCTTCGAATCTTGGTAAGCAATTTAGTGCCATATTGCTCTCCCCTCCACTGATCTAGGTTAGCTTTCCTGCAAATATCACATCCAGGTATGATCGTTCCATGCAATTGGCTCCCACAGATCGTTCCGTTGTGCAAATAGCTCTATCCAGATAGTGTGGCACACCCATTGATCGTTCCTTAATGCAAATAGCACAGTCCAGATAGCATACAGTACCTACGATCGTTCATTATTGCAAATCGCACCATCCATATAGTGTGGCACACCCACAGATCGTTCCTTCATGCAAATCAAACTATCCATATAGCATGGCGTTGGCGTTGCTTCACTATCCAAACGTCATGTATGTTGAAGAAGGCTGAGTCTTACACAGCGTATAGATTTCTCATAATGCTATCAAATCTGAGGTTGTATACAGTTGCAGCATGTAAGGGGTCCAAGGAGGGAGGAACTCCGGCAAAGACAGGAAGGGAGGAAGATAGATACCCTGTCTTCCTCCCTTCCTGTCTTTGCCGGAGTTCCTCCCTCGTTAGACCCCTTACATGCTGCACCTGCATATAACCTAACATATTGATTCGTCAACTCATGCAATCATGCTTGCTCGCCCAAGTTGAAACCGGGCTCCGGTGTCGGTCCAAAGCGATTCTTCACAAACCCTCTAAATTTTTAAAATGTTAAAGGATTCTGTAAATGCAATGAATCTGAATATTGTGTAGATTGGAAGCTACCCGGAAGCTGGTCCATCAAACATCATCTCAGTCACAAACCTTCTGAGTTTTTTAAAAGTCAAAGGACTTTGTGACTACAATGAATCTGAATATTGTGTAGATTGGAAGCTACCCAAAAGCTGGCCCATCAAATACCATCCAAATCATGGTTTGTGATTCGGACGATGTTTGATGGGCCAGCTTTTGAGTAGCTTCCAATCTACACAATATTCAGATGCATGGTAGTCACAAAGTCCTTGGCCTTTTAAAAAACTCAGACGGTTTGTAACTTAGATGATATTTGGTGATAGTTTTTGGGTTTTTTATAAGGCAAAGGACTCCGTGTATGCAATGCAACTGAATATTGTGTAGATTGGAAGATACCTAGGAGCTGTCATATCGAACATCGTCCAAATCACTAACCCTCTGGAAAATTATATAACACAGGTTCTTGTTTTGTAGATTAAATAATAAGTCAACCCGTACCTTACTACGTCCTTGCCACCCCCCCCATTTACATTGCAGGTTAGACCTGTGACGCAGGAGGTCATTTGTGTGAAATGATGCATCTTAAGAAAAAGTGCACAACTGTTACCTGTGAAGAGACCAGACATCCTGATGGAAGAGTAACATCTCTTCAGAAGAAGTTCACCTCTGAACGCAACATCAGTTTGAAGATAAAACCGGAGTCAGCTGACCAAGAAGCATCCAAGAAAGTCAGAATCAGCTGGGGTCATGACTTCATGCTCGCGCACACCAGCAGGTTCTGCAAGGGAAATGGCCACATCCCTCCCACGCTGGATCAGCTTAAAAGCTACAAGGCAGAGATGAAGTGTCCTGTGTACAACAAAATCTCTCATGAGTATTCAACAACTCTTCTGCCGAAATCTTTGTCGTTAGTACTACCTTTCCTGTGGCCGTCCCTTGCTACCGACGAGGAGGGTGATAGCGCAGAAAGACAAGGAGTACTTCGGAGGATTGTAGAGGCCAACGGCATTATTACATCCTTTGTATCAGTGCCATCCACCCAGATCATCAGCATACTCGATCATCGTAAAGAGAAGCTGACCTCATCTATTCTGAAAACTCACATCCCTCGTGTTTTCCACTTCTGGGGGCGCGATGTCAAAGGTGAGACTTCAACTCAGGTGTTTCAAAATGGGAGCATCGGAAGTGGACTGAGTGAGATCAAACTAGTGCGCCGCGATGACCCATCTGAGCACAAGGAGTACAAGGCTCTAGGTGACGGCATTGGTGGTGAGAACAAGATGACACACAAGAGTGTTGTACCATCCATGACAGCTATGGTTTTCAAGGCATTGACATCCTTGACGAAAGCTCTGAGGATTGTCAACACCTGCAGTTGGGACCTTCTATCCAAGAACACCCAATCACAGCAGTCTGTCAGGAAGAGCCTAATGATTTACCTCGAACAGGTGAGAAGAGTAGCTGTGTGATAAGGTGTAAATGGTGTGCAGAGAGTGAAAGGGGGGGAAGAGGGGTTGTGACAGGAAGGGGTGAGGAAATTGTTGGTCATGCGGCGGTATGGGAATGGGGGAGGATTATATGGTCATGACAGGTAGGAGTGATCGGGGCTCTGGGTGGGTGGAGAGTTGGGAGAGGTATGGTTATTGGGGGCTAGAAGGAGGTAGGGACACGTAGGGGTAATCAGGGTGCAGAGGGAGGGTTGGGATATGTGGGAAGGGAGGGTGTAGAAGGCAGTGGGGGAAGGGGGGCAAGGGGAAGATCACTAGTGCTCAGAAAGTTTACCAATTCATGATCTGATATAGCATCTTTACATCTTCTAGGTGATTCTGCTTTCTCGAGTCAGCCGTACTGGGGAGGCTCAACGAACGTCGTTTGAAGACATGTACTTCAAGGTGCAGAAGCAGGGGGAAGATGAGACCCATCACGTCCCATTGATCCTCGCGGCATTCGTACCAGGGCTACTAGAGGCACTGTCACCCTCGTCTGCAGATGTCTCTGTGCACTACGTGGAGAAGACTTGGAAGGGGAAGTATGCCAAGCACGACGTCCTTCATGTACATGAGATGCTGCCATCATCAGCTTCTCTGTTGTCTGTGCCGCATGCGATCAGTCTGGTGGGGCGCTTCCTTGCAATATTCGAAAAAGATGCATACATCGAGAAGAAGATGATCCTCACGGGCAACATGAAGGAGGACTCAGGCAAGTACAACGAGAACGAGAAAGCAAGACCTGTCGACAAGAGGGTGAGTGAGTTCTCCAAGAACGATTTCTCTGCCTACGCACCAAGGTACAATGCAGCCAACCTTTTCCACAATGTCTTCAATCTCCTCTTGGATCCAGAGTCTGCTGCTGGGATAGTGGAAAGGAGCTGTAGGATCTCTGACTACCTGAAATCGCAATTTGGTCGCACATCCACATCCAATGTGGGGAAGGATGTCTATGCCGAGAACAGATCTAGGCTATTGGGACGAGGAGGAAACAAACTACTTCTGGAGTATGAGGACAGAGGAACAGAGCTGTCCAAAGCAGTGGATGAGGTGAAGAAGAAGATCCAGAAGATGATTGTTAATAAGAGGGTGAAGCAGGGAAAAGAGAAGGAGGTTGGGATTTGCCGTATCAAGGATGAGACAATACTTGTTGAAACCTTGTCCAAGATGGCATCCTTGAAGAGGAATGACGCCAAGGCTCTACGTGTTGACACGCATCAGCCAGCCAGCCTGGTGGACGATGATGTTGTGGAGCGCTTCATTCATGGAGCATCGATGCTGCAATATCTGGGGCCTTTCATCCCCAAACTAGATGTGTCGCAGACGTATGTGGACCTTTCACTAGTTCCAGACTTGTGGGCGGAAGTGATGATGGATGACATAGCTGAACTGAACAGCAGGAACTTCTCTGATGGAAAACTCAGGGCACACGAGGTCGATGTGCAAGCAGCTTGCAAACGGGCACTTGCTACTTGTGGAAAGGGTGCGACCTTAGGGATGGCGACCAGGGAGAAGTGCACTCTGGACCTCAGCCACATAGGAGGGGTCATGTTCTACACACAGGAAAACTTGGATGATTGAGTATTCCAAGGAACAGCCTGTCCATTCGATCCCAACTGAGAAGGAGGATCTTGGACAAATCCCAACTGAGCAGGATGCTGACCAGATCCAAACTAAGCAAGATGCTAAGCAGATCCAAACTGAGCAGGATGCTGGACAGATCTCAACTGAGCAGGATGCTGAGGAGGATGAGGATGTCGAGCAGGATGAGCAAGATGAGGATGATGAGATGGATGAGGATTTGCATGATTATGTGCATGCGGGTCAGGATGATAGGGTTCTGGTACCCATGCCTGGACAGATCTGTGTCGCGCTCTGTGGTAAGCCGAAGACGAAGAAGTCGAAGACGAAGACGAAGACGAAGACAAAGAGTGACTACATCATGCTAAAAGAAAATCTCTATTGCTACATCTGCCTTGTCAAGAGTGTCGAAGAGACCGATGCCACGTTCATCATCAGGGGCAATTACTTCACAACTGGTTCAGATATCAGAGAACCTCTGA
This sequence comes from Chlamydomonas sp. ICE-L, assembly GCA_013435795.1. NCBI lineage: Eukaryota > Viridiplantae > Chlorophyta > Chlorophyceae > Chlamydomonadales > Chlamydomonadaceae > Chlamydomonas > Chlamydomonas sp. ICE-L. The sequence goes on from JACBWV010000626.1 coordinate 13,701,987, forward strand.
CAATGAAGGTGAAGCAGGAGCCGGTGTCCTTCAAACTGGAAGACTTTCTCATGGTACTACTACCTGCATCAGATGAGACAACGTTGCTATTGGATCAGTCCCAGGTGGAAGAGATTATTGCCGCAGCAGAAGATGCAACCCAGGTATCGAAAATTATCGCAGCAGAAGACGCAATTGTCTGAGTCGCAGCTGGAAGTCGCAACTGTCTGAGTTGCGTCTGGAAGTTGTGCTCTCATCCATACCATGATCCGAGGATCGAGCTTATAGTGATTCTTCTTTTGGGGAGGACCCTGAGACCTGCTATTAGCTGAATAAGCTATTTAGAGGCTTCAGACAAGCACATAGCAATTCGAAATTGTGTGCGCCTTGTCCTAATTTGCTTGCCATTGCTTAAGCAATTTATTGCCTTTGCAAGTATTGCATGTGTGATTTATTTGGCTGCAACTTGCATCCAGTGGATTTTTCTGTTCCTCGGAATTGATTTTATTTGATGAAGAAAGCATGTTTGTAAATATTGGCTGGGGTAGGGATGTAACCAATAGAGTCTCCAATATAAGCTGGTCTCAAATATATCATACAAATACCAAACCTTCTAAGTCTTTTCAAAATCACTATGGTTTTGAACAGACTTAGAGGGTTTGTGATTTGTATGATATATTGGAGACTAGCTTCCGGACAGCTTCCACACACAGATCACAATTTAATACCTAAACCGGACGCACTATGTATGAAAATACTCACAAGGTTTGGAAACTGACTTAATTGTTAGTGACCAGGTACCAGGCAGCTTACTATATATGAAGATTGAAATGAGGTAACCCATGTGACTATGTTTTTAACAAAACCCGGAAAGTCTGCGATTCGTGTCATTTATGAATGACCAGCTTATAGGCAGCTTCCACCACGGCGATCGAGGGTAGGAGGAATGGGGAAGAAGGTGCTAGGTAAATGGTAGGTAAGGTTAGGGTGGGAGATGGGTGGGATAAGGGCTGGCAGGAGGGGGAAGGTGGGCGCAGGGTGGATAGAAGGAAGGTGGGGGGTGAGATAGAAGGGTGAGCAGGAGGGGGGAAGGTGGGTGATGGGCGGATAGATGGGTTGGGTGGGAGATGGGTGGGAGACGGGCGAGCAGGAGGGGGAAGGTGGCAGATGGGTGGATAGAAGGGTAGGGTGGGAGAAAGGGCGGGTAGGAGGGCAAGGGGGAAGTGGTGGGGAAGGAGGGGAGGGGTGAGGGTGGGTAGGGGAGGGGGGGAGGGTTGGGGTAGGGGAGGGAGGTTGGTGGGGATAGGGCAGGCAGGGGGTAAAGAGGAGCAGGGAGCATGAGAGAGGTGGTTGGCAGGGGATGGAAGGCCCAAGCAGGACCCTCCTCCAGCTCTTGCAGCAGTCCATCTGCCTCATCCCACGAGTCAAAGTGGCGAGTGACAGATAGTTGCAAGCGGTTACTTGTGGGCGTACTGGAATAGATCGGAGGTCCAAGCGGAACCCTCCTCCAGCTCTTGCTGCAGCTGATACGTTGTGTCCCTCAACTAGCTGGCACGGCACGAGCCCACAAAACCATTTGTGATACGTGCACTCTGATCAAAATGAGTTCGTCCCTTACATTCCGATTGTTTGTTACATGGGATCCCAGTAGCATAAGTTCTAGACGTATCCAAACCGCCGCTGCTGCCAGTTTGCCACCCCAATGATTTAGTCCTTGGTTTTGTTTTTTGGGGCGCTCTTTTGGGTGTTTTACATGGTTTAGACAGGTGTCAAAACAATCTTACCACCTTTTTCATTTTTTATCGTGTAATTTTTCGGCGCGGTCATTTGTGTTATATATATTTGTTTTTAAAAAAACTCAAAAGGATTGTAAGCTCTTTCAGAAGTCGATCGACCGTATCTCTTAAGTCAAAGTAGCGAGTGACAGCCAGTTGTGAGCGGTTACTTGTGGGCGTACTGGAATAGCTCGGAGGTCCAAGCGGAACCTCAAGTGTCCCTCAACTCGAGGTGGCGAGTGAGCCAGTTGCGAGCGTTTACTCGCAGGCCGGACGGTATTCAAGGGAATGAATTGCAACCGTGTGATTGATGATTTCCGCGGGTTGAACTAAGCTCGTCGCGCGAAAACTGCGCCAGTCACGCGATGGTGGGCAATTCAAGTTGTCTAAAGTCAAGATCTGGGTGGCTTGAGTCACTCTGCACCCAATCGCTGCCTACCACACAAACCAGCACTAGCGCTGCTCTGTTTGGGTTGTCGACACGCGTCACTCTGCAGCCAATCGTTGCCTACCACACCAACACGCACCATGTACCTGGGTTTTCCTCGATTCGTGGGGGATTTTTTTTAATGTAAAAGGAGTAATAATGGTGGAATACATCCTGAAATGTCTAATGAACCAACTTCCGATGGCTACATTTATCTTCTAATCACACGCGAGTTCATCAGCCAGAAACTATCAGTGTTCAAGTTTGGATTCACTTCCAACATCATCAAACGGTTTAATAGCTACTCCAAAGGCAGCCTACTTATTTTGAGCCATTTCGTACGTGATGCATACGGTCTCGAAACAACCATATTGAAAGCATTGCGCGAAAACTTCATCCAGCGCACAGACTTTGGAAGGTAGTATTTTGAGGGCGATGTCGATAACATCATTGCCATGATCAACCGCTTGGCTTCCACTGCCCACCAACTCAATCGATTAAAGTCTTCTATGGGCGACATGAGATTAGATGACAATGTCTCCACATTCACAAGGATTACGAAGACTATACGACCAGAGGTTGCCATTGCAACCTTCTTCGAGACTCATTGTCGTCAACTCTCCGGACCAGTGAAGACATTGGACCTGTTCAAGGCCTTCATTGATAGCGAGTCTGCTGATGCGGTTCCCATGACAGCATTCATGAACATCATCAAGAGTCTGTTTGGCGTCGCCGTCAAGATGCACGATTTCCCGGAAGGGTCTTGTCAAGCCATACTCTTCTCTTCGGAGGGCAACCCATATGCGGAATGGTTCGACATGAATGTCATAGTGACAAGTGACCCAGACGATACGCTACTCATTTCAACTCTAAAGACAGCTGCCTGCGGGGATCGCACTTTCTCAAGATTTGCAACGGCATACTTCCGATCAAACAAAGGGGTTAAGGTCTTCGATAAAACTATGGTTAAGGTAGACGGCAAATGGACCTCACAAAGAGGGGTCGTTAAAGGGGTCAAGCAAGTTGCAAACATTGTCGGAATGTTTAGGACAGATTAGGACTGGTTAGGGCAAATGTCCTAGCTGGTCCATTCTTCTTCGTCAACATCGATGGGAGCTTGGACAAACTTGGACCGCATAGGAACCACTATCATCCGTTGCATGAACACTGAGTCCCCAGCATCAAACTTTGGGCAGTCGCATTCGTTGAAGATAAGCACGATCCCTGCTTGCCACATTGCTATTACATAGATTCCATATACCATATATTTTGTTCCATCTGTTCCACCAAAAACGTAAAGTCCCTATTCTGGTGGAACAGGGGTTTTAGTTATTAGATGCTGGTTGTCTAGAAGTTAAGAACGGGAATATACGACGATATTACATAGATTCCATATACCATATATTTTGTTCCATCTGTTCCACCAAAAAAGTGAAGTCCCTATAAGAGAGAGGGCTAAGAGAAGGTTTACTATTCTGGTGGAACACGTGGAACACGACTTGTTTAGTTATTAGATGCTGGTTGTCTAGCAGTTAAGAACGAAAGATATATAAGATATTACATAGATTCTGGTGGAACAGGGGGTTTAGGTATTAGATGCTGTTTTGTCTAGAAGTTAAGAACGAATTGATTTTTTTGAATGACAGATATACGATATATTACATAGATTCCATATACCATATGTTTTGTTCCATCTGTTCCAACAAAAAAGTAAAGTTCCTATTCTGGTGGAACAGGGGGTTTAGGTATTAGATGCTGTTTTGTCTAGAAGTTAAGAACGAATTGATTTTTCAAGATATACGATATATTACATAGATTCCATATACCATATGTTTTGTTCCATCTGTTCCAACAAAAAAGTAAAGTTCCTATTCTGGTGGAACAGGGGTTTAGGTATTAGATGCTGTTTTGTCTAGAAGTTAAGAACGAATTGATTTTTCAAGATATACGATATATTACACAGATTCCATATTCCATATATTTTGTTCCATCTTTTCCAACAAAAAAGTAAAGTTCCTATTCTGGTGGAACAGGGGTTTTAGTTATTAGATGCTGGTTGTCTAGAAGTTAAGAACGGGAATATACGACGATATTACATAGATTCCATATACCATATATTTTGTTCCATCTGTTCCACCAAAAAAGTAAAGTCCCTATAAGAGAGAGGGCTAAGAGAAGGTTTACTATTCTGGTGGAACACGTGGAACACGACTTGTTTAGTTATTAGATGCTGGTTGTCTAGCAGTTAAGAACAGAGATATATAAGATATTACATAGATTCTGGTGGAACAGGGGGTTTAGGTATTAGATGCTGTTTTGTCTAGAAGTTAAGAACGAATTGATTTTTCAAGATATACTATATATTACATAGATTCCATATTCCATATGTTTTGTTCCATCTGTTCCAACAAAAAAGTAAAGTTCCTATTTTGGTGGAACAGGGGTTTTAGTTATTAGATGCTGGTTGTCTAGAAGTTAAGAACGGGAATATACGACGATATTACATAGATTCCATATACCATATATTTTGTTCCATCTGTTCCACCAAAAAATTAAAGTCCCTATAAGAGAGAGGGCTAAGAGAAGGTTAACTATTCTGGTGGAACACGTGGAACACGACTTGATAAGTTATTAGATGCTGGTTGTCTAGCAGTTAAGAACGACAGATATATACGATATTACATAGATTCTGGTGGAACAGGGGGTTTAGGTATTAGATGCTGTTTTGTCTAGAAGTTAAGAACGAATTGATTTTTTTGAACGACAGATATACGATATATTACATAGATTCCATATACCATATGTTTTGTTCCATCTGTTCCAACAAAAAAGTAAAGTTCCTATTCTGGTGGAACAGGGGGTTTAGGTATTAGATGCTGTTTTGTCTAGAAGTTAAGAACGAATTGATTTTTCAAGATATACGATATATTACATAGATTCCATATACCATATGTTTTGTTCCATCTGTTCCAACAAAAAAGTAAAGTTCCTATTCTGGTGGAACAGGGGTTTAGGTATTAGATGCTGTTTTGTCTAGAAGTTAAGAACGAATTGATTTTTCAAGATATACGATATATTACACAGATTCCATATTCCATATATTTTGTTCCATCTTTTCCAACAAAAAAGTAAAGTTCCTATTCTGGTGGAACAGGGGTTTTAGTTATTAGATGCTGGTTGTCTAGAAGTTAAGAACGGGAATATACGACGATATTACATAGATTCCATATACCATATATTTTGTTCCATCTGTTCCACCAAAAAAGTAAAGTCCCTATAAGAGAGAGGGCTAAGAGAAGGTTTACTATTCTGGTGGAACACGTGGAACACGACTTGTTTAGTTATTAGATGCTGGTTGTCTAGCAGTTAAGAACAGAGATATATAAGATATTACATAGATTCTGGTGGAACAGGGGGTTTAGGTATTAGATGCTGTTTTGTCTAGAAGTTAAGAACGAATTGATTTTTTAAGATACACTATATATAACATAGATTCCATATTCCATATGTTTTGTTCCATCTGTTCCAACAAAAAAGTAAAGTTCCTATTTTGGTGGAACAGGGGTTTTAGTTATTAGATGCTGGTTGTCTAGAAGTTAAGAACGGGAATATACGACGATATTACATAGATTCCATATACCATATATTTTGTTCCATCTGTTCCACCAAAAAATTAAAGTCCCTATAAGAGAGAGGGCTAAGAGAAGGTTAACTATTCTGGTGGAACACGTGGAACACGACTTGATAAGTTATTAGATGCTGGTTGTCTAGCAGTTAAGAACGACAGATATATACGATATTACATAGATTCTGGTGGAACAGGGGGTTTAGGTATTAGATGCTGTTTTGTCTAGAAGTTAAGAACGAAAGATATACGACGATATTACATAGATTTAATATACCATATAATTTTTCCATCTGTTCCACCACAAAAGTAAAGTCCCTATAACAGAGAGGGCTAAGAGAAGGTTTACTATTCTGGTGGAACACGTGGAACACGAGGAAGACGAGGAAGCAATACGAGTTTGATTATTATATGAATAATTAATCGTAATCTTATTTCATCTGGAGGCCTTCATAACCCTGAACTGACAAATTATCGATGTGTGTCTTCTTTTTCACAAAGCCTTTGCATTTGATCTGCCCATGGAACCACTTTTCTTGTGCATCCTCGTGCACCTTGTAACAGCTCAGGATGCTCCTTAGCAGCTTGGGGGTTAGGCTAGGGAACGTGATGCGTGATGTGAGTTTACGTGTATATTGATATGGGTGAACTAGCAGAACAAGTAGATGGTTACCTAAGTAGGGGATGTCGAGTAGCTTGGAAATAACGTCTTCGTGGTAGGAGTAGAAGGGTTCGTTCCGAGTAGCTCGTGTCTATGATTGTGCGCAACGTGTGCGTTGTGAGAGATGAGGCAGTACATGGGTAAGGTACTGTATCATGTGCGTTCGTCACGTGGCTTACGGGTGAGGTGTACCCGTATGCCTTGCTGGGCGGCCAGAGTACCCGTGAAGGGTTCTGTACCGTTACACTCCCCCCCCTCCAGAAGAGATGCGGACCCCGCATCTGATCATCAGGAAGTGGGATGTGAATACCAGTCGTCGTCGTATGTGCCGTGCTCAAAATATACTTGATGAATCAAGTTAGTTTCGGAGAGAACCATTTAACATCCCTTTTGAGTACTCCGGGAAAGATAACTTTATAAATAAAGCAATCTAACCGCCGTGTCGTATGCGTCGAGTGCGATGGGTTGGTGATGGGCCCGTTTTTTCGACGTACGTCGGGACATAACGGGCGTAACACGTGATTTCCATGCATTGACGACGTGAGGCGCACTTTTCTTGACCGCTTTGGCGAGTTCCCAAGTGTCTTGCTCAATACCGAAGTCTTGCCATCGGACCAAGTATTCGAGACGCCGTTTGCTGGAAGTGCCTATGACGCGCGATTTCTCGCACATGATGCATTGGATATTCCAAATCGGAGCGCCGTCGGAGTCAAACTCTAGCGGTTGTCCCACATGGAGAACGCCATCGGAGCGCCAATGCTTTATCAAACCCACGTGAAACACGGGGTGGATACGCATCATCTTGGGCAAGGCCAAGCGGCACGCCGTGACTTGCCGGACGACTCCGGTGACCTCGTCGCGTGGACCAATGCATTCCGTAATCGTATAGGGGCCAACAAAACGAGGCGTAAATTTTGGTTTACCCGTTGCTTTGAACTTCATATTGCGGGTGGACAAGAGGACTTTATCCCCAAGGTTGAAGAAAACCTCCGTTCGTCGCTTATCGTAATGGGCTTTCTGCCGATCTTGAGCGGCTTGCATGCATGCCTTGCATTGATCTTGTCGTTCAATGTGATCGGCCAACCAATTGTTGGCAGCCGGACATTTCGATTCGACCTCCGCTTTAAGCGGCGTCGTAGGGTCGTAACCAAGGTACGCCCAAAATGGGGTGTTCTGAATGGACTCTTGGTAGGAATTGTTGATTGCAAAATCCACCAGCGCCAAGGACTTATCCCAATCGGCATGAATAGGTATCAGCATGAATAGCGGTGCTCTCGCTTGTTTTATGTCTTGGTGACTCCTTATGTACTCCCTTAGAACTATCGGTCCTGACAGTACTATGTCAGCTTCCCGTAGACTGTGTCATTCTTCATGACACTGTGACGACTTCCTGTTGACTGCGTCATCGGTTCTTCTGACACGCGCTGTCTAGCCTGTACCCTGATCAGGTTCCAGGCTACCGCCCCTTTCCTCCGCTCGTGTCCCTTTATGGTTCCCCAGTCTTTTGTAATGTTATTCTCGTCTCCGCATTTATAGATTGGCGTGCTGCACACACAAAGTCCACTCTCCGGAGTGTTATCCAAGCTGATAGGTTATACGGCCCTTCATTTACTACCACTGCTTTGCGATGCAACTTCCGCGAGGACCTCCCGCCATTTTGAGAAACTCCATGACATGGATGGTCTTTCCTGGACGCGCGGGATGCGCAGTATCATTCTCAGCGATGGCTGCGACCAATCCTTCCAACGGAGGAACGGCTCCTCTTGATGATTGGCTAGATGTTTGTGCACCAGCTGCCTCTGCTAGCGGTCATGAGAGTCCTTCCGCCATCGTGGAAGTACCCCCCCCCGGTCATTCCTCTATCTTCTCTTCTTTTTCCTCCCCTGCCGTCTGTCGCCTCCTCCCGTCTGTCGTAGATGACTGTGACGTGCAGACTCAAGTCGGCGACTAGCCTGGACATCGGTGGAGATACCCCGTCTTCGTCTGCTCGCGTCCTTGTTGTCGCTGACCTTTCTCCGGTGTTTGAGGCTCTGCCTGCATACCGGAGGTTGCCAAGCCGACCAAGCTCCCTGCTGATGTCTACGTCGTCTTTGCCCCCTTTGCTCTGCCCAGCCGACGATCGGCTACTGGCATGAGCTTGCGCTCTAGTGGCTCTGTGCTACCTTCTGGAGAATTTTTTCCATCAAGCTGGCGGATCGCCGGCACTGCCGTAGGGTTCGCCAGAGTAGGACGACCTACGCGTCTGGACCTGGAGATTCTGGAGGTGGTAGGAAGCAGGGGGGTATGGTCAGCACCACTACGGGTGCTGCTCCCTCTACCCCCCAACCGGGTGAGTCGAGCGATAGAGGGGGGGACTTGGGATTGACTGATCATCGACGGCGGGATATTAGGACCTTTACATGCCTCGGCTCTGCTCTTCGCATCCTAGCGATAAATGTTCGAATTCTGCCCTTGCGATTTGCGATTTTCTGCCATTGGTGCGATTTTCTGCACCAGGTGCGACTTGCTGCACTGTCATTCTCGTCTCCTTTTTCCCATACCTCAAATCTCGACTTCGACCTAACGCTTCCCCACCTTCTGTGATCCCAGGTCTCGCAGCGCCGGACTTCGCCCATGCTACAGGCCGAAGTGGACGCCGTCCTGGCCCTAGTCCAGCGGCCGTGGAGGATCTTTGGCATGATATCTTGGTGGATATTTTTCTCTCTTAGGCTCCTTGTGACCCCTGGGTGCGTTCCGTGGTTCGACAGAGGTTACTGCTTTGTCTTCCCGTGCCCCTGGTTTCCCCCCTTAGGTGTATGCCTTAGCTACGTGAGTTTGGGTTCAAGTGTTTGAGTTCTGATAGGGCTTAGGGATTTTTAGTTAAGTGGTATAGAGGCATGGTTGATCTCGATTAGTTGGGGCATGCATGAGTTGTTGATGATGACACTGCTCAGCATGGTGCTAGTGTGTTATCTTCGCAATCGCGTGTTCATCTAGGGAGACAAGACTCCTTCGGAGCTTTTCTTTGGGGTTGCACCTGATGTGTCGTTGTTGCGTTTGTTTGGTTGCCCTTGCTATGTCAACTTAGTATTGGGCAGTCACGCAACAAGCTAGTTAAAAAGGCATTATTTGGTAGACTGGTTGGGTATTCCCTGGTGAGTAAGGGTTATTATATTTGGGTTTCCAATGTTGCGCCAGTTAGTAATGAGTAGTGGTATACTCTCTATCTCCAGTTCAGTTCTAAACTGTCTTTCTGGGTTCTCCCATTAGTATGGGTCCCCGTGCCCGCTTGCATCCCTCCTGTCATCAACAGTGATATGTTATGTGTTACCGGTAATTCCCTACGCCCTTTAACAACCCCAATTGTTGTTGGCTGGCCTGGCTGGGATGTATCATTGTTGCATTCTAGACCAGGGCCTGATCTTGCTGTATTGTGTGTGAAGTTTTAGGGCGGGTGGGAGTTGGATATCCAACTATAATCTTAGCCGAATCTCAGGGGGTCGCCAGGCCCTCCTCTGTGCCACGTTTTATTGGTGAAGCTTTAGGATTTAGACAGCCTTCGATCATAGTGGTACCTGGATCAGGTCCATTGACTAATAGTCGCCAACCTCCGACCACCTCGGATGGCTCGCGGGTGTCGATAATTCCGACGCCTCCTGTCGTCCCTGGTGGATTACTCGGGTCAAGCCCATGTGATGATGTAGCCGTTGCCGAATGGGTAAGTGATGATCTTGAACACTGGTCTAGCTTGATACTGCGTATGGCTGGGGTGTTACAATCAACCCAGGATTCATTGTTTTAGGTGCTGCTGGTTCTCATGCGTAGGTTAACATGGCCCTATGTGTGAGTGCCTATTCCTCAGCACCTCCTAGACTGACTTATAGGGTAGTCTAGATTGGTGGAGCGTTACGACGCTTTGTTTAGGCAGCTTCCTTTCAGCTGTCTTTCTTGGTTTTGGTGGAAGGTGGTACTTAATTCAGACCACCGTTATAGCGTCTTGATGGTTTCTGACTCTTAGTTCCATAGGCAGATGGTTCGTTCGGTGGAGCTCATCATAGATTAGCTATTTCTTTTTACTCCACACTGTTTTTAGATCACCAGCCCCTCATGTGATTGGAACTTTTTGTAGAGTGTAGTAGTTGTTTCCCTTCGGATTTTACTGTGAATTGGTGGTCTGGGTAATCTTGCAGTTGTACTTGCAGATGTACCGCCGCTCACCTCTTTCTTGTTTTCCGAGTGTATTCCAAGCGCCCTTTCAGTCCATCCTTTGCAGTACATTCTTTGAAGTCCTTTTTATGCGTTTACTATTTTTCAGGTGGACAATAGGTTTTATGTACTATGGTTGTACATCTACCCTTCTATTGTTCATTGGACTGTGTTTCCTTTGTTGGTTACAAGTTTCTTGAAATTTCTCTCCGCATCCTTTGGATTTTCAGTTGCTGCAGGTTTGGTTTGCTTGTGGTTAGGCGCTTGGTTTGTCTTGCGTGTACAAGTTCTTTGCGGTGCGATACCCACCTCCTAGAATGTTTTTCGTTAGTGCCGTAGCTGGGGATTTATGATAATTAACTTTCATAAATCTTCTTACTTCCATCTTTGAGTGAGAAACCAGTTCATCATGTTTTTTTCATCCCAACCTAGTCATGAATTCTATGCTAAGAATAGTTTTTAAGCTAGTGGATTTTTCTATCGATTTTTTTTTTCCATCGTAGTCTTTAGTGTCCTCTTGTCTGCGTCCTTTAGGCTTTGATTCTCTCGTGTGCTGCTCTCACACGATATTTCAATCCGTCTCTTTGATAACATTGATTGGCGTTAGGTTCCTATTCCCGGATCGGGTTTTCTATACCGTTGTTCCCCAACTTTGATATACGATTTTTTCAGTCTTCTCTTTAGGTTAAGTTCTCGGTTCTTTCAGTCACCTTTGTTCCCCTTCATTTGGTATTAGGATTGATTTCTGTTTGGCCTCCCTGTGATTTTCTGGTTTGGTGCCTACTATTCTGGATGAATAGTATTTTTGCGCTTACCATGGATGGTTACATTTCCATTTTGGTCTCAGCTCAGCTCGGTATGACCCAAGTTTTTTGCTGCTACATTTTCGGAGTACTACAGTGGTTTTTGGTTCATCCTTTCTCATCCTTTTATTTTAGACAAGGCTTTCTTCTGGTTTCCTGTTTTTCGCCGTTCCTTAATAATTTTTGTTTGCTACCAGTTTATGGTTCTATGTCCCCAGTGCCATAGGTGGAGTACTAGTATTGTATGTCACCTGCGTCATAGGTGGAGTATCAGCATGAATAGCGGTGCTCTCGCTTGTTTTATGTCTTGGTGACTCCTTATGTACTCCCTTAGAACTATCGGTCCTGACAGTACTATGTCAGCTTCCCGTAGACTGTGTCATTCTTCATGACACTGTGACGACTTCCTGTTGACTGCGTCATCGGTTCTTCTGACACGCGCTGTCTAGCCTGTACCCTGATCAGGTTCCAGGCTACCGCCCCTTTCCTCCGCTGGTGTCCCTTTATGGTTCCCCAGTCTTTTGTAATGTTATTCTCGTCTCCGCATTTATAGATTGGCGTGCTGCACACACAAAGTCCACTCTCCGGAGTGTTATCCAAGCTGATATCGTGGTATGGCCCCACGTAGTGGCGAATTATGTCCTCGATTACTCGGTTCATGCGTTCAGTCTGACCGTCAGTTTGAGGATGAAACGCAGTTGAAAACGCTTGTCGCGTGCCCATTAATCGATGGAGAGTCACGCCGAAATGCCCGGTAAACCGCGCATCGCGATCACTCAGGAGTTTCTTTGGGATACCATGATAGCGGATGACACGATTCAGGTATAGGGAAGCGAATTCCTCTGCGTTTATCGAAGTATGACAAGGTTCGACATGAACCATTTTTGACAGTTTGTCGACGAATACCGCGATGGTATCATGGCCAGAAGACGTAGGCGGGAGTGCCGTGATGAGGTCCGTGGAGACACACTCCCAGAATTTCTCAGGAATTTCCACGGGAACCATGGTACCGTTAGGTTTTGCGTTTCCGGGCTTGTTCGTTTGGCACTTATGGCATTGTTGGACGAAGGCAGTAACATCTGCCGTGACTTTGGCCCAAGTAAACGTGTCTCGGTGCGGCCGCAATGGCCCATGTACATAGGGTCGTGAGCTTTGCGGATAATGTCCAGGCGAAGGGCTGCGTCAAGGGGGACACACAAAAACTCGCGTCCGTACTTGTTCTTCTTGAACCAGTAACCGTTCCTGGAAAACTTATCGCGAAGGCACTTGCAGCCTGGCGTGAAGTTCGAGTCTCGTTTGTATCCAGCCAAAATTCGATCCATGATGGACGAAGAGGAGGGAGTCGACGCAGCGGGCATATGCCGACTGCGTCGTCGCATTTCCTTGACCGGAACCAAAGGGACGGGGAGGACAGTCGGTGGGCGGGGAAGGATATCCACGACCGCGGGACCGACTGCAATAGGGCGCTGCTTTCTCGATCGAGGCCTGCATTTGCTGACCAAGAGAGAGAAAACTAACAGCTGGTGCGCAACCGCGACGTCGGCGGGGGCAGAGGGGTTAGGATTGCGACTGACTGGGTCTGCCATATTATTGCGACCCGCGCGATATTCCCAAGTATAGCTGAAGGGCGCCAAGTCCTCCTGCCATCGGCCCATGCGTCGTGAAAGGACCTCCTTTGTGTCAAAATACGTGAGCGGATTGTGGTCAGTGACCAATGTTATGTGGGAACCTTCGAGGTAGCATCGCCACTCGGTCAACGCGTGAACGATGGCTAGCATCTCTTGTTCCGTCGTAGTATAGTTCAGCTCCGCTGGGATATACTTCTTGCTGGCAAAGGCGATGGGGTGTTTATCTTGCATGAGCACCGTGCCGGTACCGAGCAAAGATGCGTCGGTAATGACTTCGAAAGGTTTGCTGAAATCCGGCAGCGCGAGGACTGGAGCGGATAGCAAAGCTTCCTTGAGGCCTTTGAATGAGACGAGATGTTCCTCTTTGAACAAGGAGCCGAATAGCCTTGGATAAATTTGCGAAAATAATTGCACAAACCGAGGAATGAGCCGATCTCTTTCGCCGTTTTAGGAGTAGGCCAGTCACGGACTGTGCTAACCTTGCGTGGATCAACTTTAATTCCGTCGCGTCCAATGTAATGACCCAGGAATTTAACTTCCGTTTTGTTAAAGGAACATTTGGAGAGTTTCGCGTAGAATTCGTTGTCCTGGAGGACGTGGAGGACCGTGGCCAAGTTGGCTAAGTGCTCCGCCGGAGTGCGTCCGTAAACCAAGATATCGTCTAAGTAGACCACGACGAACTTGTGCAAGTAGGGCGCGAATATTTGGTTCATGACCGCTTGGAATGTGGCCGGCGCGTTTGCCAAACCCATCCCAAGGACTTTAAATTCAAACTGACCCATTGGGGTAGTGAACGCAGTCTTCGGCGCGTCCTCGTCCGAAATACGTATTTGGTAATAACCAGACGTGAGGTCTAGGGAACTGAACAAAGTAGCTCCACCTAGACGATCAATGGTCTCATCGATACGGGGAAGGGGATACCTATTTTTAATCGTGATGTTGTTGAGTGCTCGCCAATCGCAAACAACACGGTATCCCGTTCCACCCGGTTTCGCTATGATCATAATTGGCGCACCGTACGGGGACGAGCTCGGGGCGATGAATCCTTGCTGCAACAGGTCGGAGACGTATTCCTCACATAGTAAAGTCTCGGCTGGACTCATGCGACGATTTCTGCGATATGGTGCGTAAGCATTGTCTTGCGTTTTGATGACATGAGGAATAACTCGATGGTTAGGAGTCCCCATAAGCAAATTGTTGAAGACTTTGCGATACTGCCATAGGAGAGCGCGCAGGTCGTTGGCCGAGATGAGTATTTTATCATCGTGGTCCCGTATGTTGTCGCGGATCCAATTTTCGAAATCCATGCTTGCCACCGGGGGACCAGGTAAAGGCCCGTCAGAAGGCAATAATTTTGTCAGCAATTTTGCCCGTTCATCGGCAGTTACGTTAGACGCCGGTAAATCCGCTCGGGATTCGCGGACATTGACCATGACATGGTTAGCGCCAGCTTTCAAAAGCTTTGCTGCCTTGCGACCAGTAATGACTTGGTCGTCAGTCGACTTGCCCGAAAGTGCCATAGTGAAGAAGGAATGAGCCGTCTCGTCCCGCTGCCTGTTTATAGGTGTCAAACAGCAGCCGTATCTTTTGAGCGACAATGTCATGCGATCATAGTCTAGGACGGCCTTTTCGTCGCGCATCCAGTTGGACCCGAGGATTAGGTCTAATCCTCCGGGAAGTTTGTCGACGACATGGGCGAACACTTTGCCAACATATCGTTGTATGTGTATAGGGAGCGAGACAGTCCCGCGGATCTTGATAATCCCGTCGTTAGCGCAAGGGAATCCGTCGCGTTCGTTTTCCAAAGGGCGGATGTGCAAACCGAGATCCTCAGCCGTTTGCTTTTCCATAAGACAACCTGTCGCGCCGGAGTCTGCCAATGTGAGTAATTGCTTCGCTCCTGATCGGGCGTTGAATAGCATATCGGGGGCAGCAGCGGAGTTGACTTCGTATACCCGATTGGCTCGCGTCATGAGCACGGGGGAATAATTCGTATTTCGTTGCGCGTGATTGTGACGGATGCACTTCGTTGACCGTCTGGCAGCGATTTGTTTTACGCGAACTTTGGGATCCAATGCCTCCGACCACCAGTGTTTTTTTGACGGGTTTCAACCGGACTGGGGATGCCCTCCTCAGGTGCGGGGCCAAAGTATACTGCCTTGGTCACGTCGTTGATCGCATGCCAATCCTTTTTGATTTGGACGGCCCGTTCGGAGTCGGGGGGGTCATACCATACTTGGATGGCGACCTTATTCGAAGGTGACCCCTTGGGGCGGGGTTTCATATGGTGATCGAACGATTGATACTCCTTGAACAACTCCATACCTTGGAGGAGACTGGAGATATGCTTATCGTTACTTGCGTTTTTCGGGAGGATGAACATACCGGATGTGTTGAAGGGTGCATCGTTTTTGCATTCCCAATAGTGTTCTAACAACGACACAACGTCTTCCAGAATGGGGTGAGCGTATATGAACTCGTTTGCGATGGAGACACGCATGCCAAACTCCGTAGAGAACTTCAGTGGACAAGGGGACGACAAGGTATTAGTAGAAGTTACATCCATGGTTGGGGTTAAGCCCAAGTTTGAAAACAGTTCCTCTTGAACTTGTAACAAGAGCTCAAGTGGCTCGACTACTACTACTTTATCGCCGCTAAGTACACGATCTAGGGTTGTCAATACCTGACCGGCCGATTCCTATTCCCAAATCGGGATGGGACCGTTGCCATCAAGGGCCCAGTCGGGACACATAGTCTCATTGAGGGCCGGCCAGTTAGGCAATTCCCGCGTGCGGCAGCGTCCGTCAGCATTCAGCGACGGCACACATGTCCTCATGTAGCGGAAGCAGAAGAAGCAGCGAGCACCATTCTGAAGCCAGATGGTCTGCCCGACGCTGACCGATTTGTTCATATGCATGGCGTTCTGGGGGTATTAACCCGTAAAGTCGGGGGTCCGCGGCCCGCTGGGCTGTGAACGGGCCCGACCAGCACCCTGTCCATATCCTCCGCGACCACCACGGCCCGCGTTGCGGCTAATAGTGCCTATCCCGAACGTGCGATCAGCACCTTGCAAACTGAGGACCTGCGGCCTTGGCGATCCACCCAGCTTGCCGTTGTGCGCCGGCTGCGTCGCACGACGTCCTCCACCACCTCGGCCACCGGCCGGGTTGCGACTACTGTTTGGCGCCAGCTTGGGGCTCTTGGCTGGGCGAGAGTTCATCTCCCCGCCGTCGTCGGTGGCTATTCCCTGCGAAGAGAAAGAATCCGTGTCAGTATCGGAGGGGGGTGAGTTGGTAAATTGGACGCGATTGAAAGCAAGGTCCTTACCCGGGTACTTGGTATCCGCTGGGCGTTTGAATGGATACCTCGATTTCTGGTTAGCGTAACCTCCCCTCTGATTGCGATCGTGCTTGTCCGTCAAGGACTTTCCACGAGCGGCGACAACTTTCCTTGCCTCGTCCAATTGCAGATAGCGGAACAAATCCTCCATCGTTTCGAACATAGTACCAGACTCGCGCCGAGAGTGTGCACCGGCGCGGAGTTCATCGGAGAGTCCAGTGCGAAACAAGTTTAACTTTTCGCGATCGGTGAGATCGGGGACTTTGCGAAATTCCGACTTGATGGCATGGTAATAATTCTGCAAGGATCGAGTATATTGGCGGAAACCACCTTCGTGTAGTTTGGTGAGAGCGACGTGTGATTCCGTTAATAGCTCGGGCAGGAGGAGCGATTCCGCCCATGCCACGATTCCCATAAAATCCAACCCGTCCAACTCATCGCTAGACCATACCTCGTCGTAAGTGATGCGGAGTTGGCCAGTGAATGCGCCCGACAGATGTGGAACAATGCGCTCGAAAGGACCAAGGTAACCGTCGGGGAACTGGAGCCCCATGATTGTGTGCACATTGAATACCCATCGGCGCAACTTAGCCCTAGAGCATCTGTCCGACAGTTTGTGTTCAATGAGACGTAATTCCTTTCTCATTTCAGTAACACGTTTGGAGAACCCATTGTCGTGATCAGGGTGACGAGTGGCGCGGTTAGCGGAAGGAGGGGCTCACCTGGCGGGCCTTCCGGGGCCAGGTGTGTTCCCGCGCGAACCTGTTGCGTCGGTGAAGGTGTGTCTGCGGGCAGCGTAGCTGCGCGCTTTGCACGAGGTCAAACAGCGGCCGGGGAAGCCACCGTAGGTACCGCTGGCGTCGTTGGGTGCTCCGGCTGAGTAGCCCGAGGAGCGCGAATAGAAGTCGGGTCGCCAGGTGGAACCTGGAGAGGCGAACTTGGGGAATCGGCTAAGTTGTGGTCCGATGACGAGTCATCGGAGACCGAAAAGGGGCCGACGGGTGTTAAGGGAGCGGCGGTAGGCGCTGTCGGCGGGGAAGGGGTAGCGCCCCCCCGCGGAATCGAACCACGTTGCATTTTGCCAGTAAGGCCACCCGAAGGGGCATAGACGTCGGGGATTTGAAAGGGTTCTGGATGAAACGCCGGGGCTAACTGAGCGACAGCTAGTTTATCAAACAACCCTGAATTCCCCGCAACCCGCACCTGCCTGTCAGGTGCACTAGGCAACGTCTCGTCCATTTTGTCGTCGTTGGCCTCCGCCGTAGGGTAGTGGGCCTTTAGCTTAGTGCCCTTGAGGGCGGAGTCCTTGTCGGCGATGTCTTTTATGTTTAAAGGCATCAATTCCATCCACCTCTGCTTGTGCATCTTGGACGCCGTGTACAAACGGGTCATGCTGTTGCGGAGGTCATCCACCGCTTGCAGCGCATCCACGATGTTCTCAGGATCGCAGTCAAGGACGAGGCCGTCAGCGTAAGAGTTCATATGCACCGCCAACTTGGCGTCGGCATAAGGCGCGACAGGGTGGTCAGCGGAGTGGTAATACAGAAGACCATCCGACTTCGCAGCCTTGGCATACGTGGGCGACGCCTTGATCTCGCGACCGCGCTGAAACGCCAGCTTGCGCGCAGCGATGGCCTCCTGAGCGGCGGTGTCGTCCTCACGAGCGGCCTGAGGCAGCGCATGCTTGCGCCCCACGGTCCTGCCGTTCCCGCACCCAACAAAGCGGGCGCCGCTGGAAGAACCGCCAGGGTCCTCAGTGTCCATTGGCACCGTCTCGTTGCGCGCAACAGTAGCTCGGTCCGCCGCGATCATGGCCATGACATCAGCCATGGTAATGGCGGCGGAAGATGCAGCCGCGGGAGCAGCCATTGGGCTCTTACCATAGGCGACGTTCTCTCGAGTCAGCTGCGCGATGACCTCAGTCAAGCGAGCGTTTTCAGCGAGAGCGGGGGCGAGCGCTGCATGGGGGGAAAGACGTGGCGAGTTAGACAATGACGTCGGTAAAGTGGGAAACAGGGTGCGATTCACGGGCAAAACATTGGGATGTGTAACTAATCGGGAAGGTGAGTTCTCAATATGATCAAATGGATTGCAAACCGAGAACGGTAGGTTCGTCCTATATTCGTCAGGCGTCAAACTGCGCTCACTTGCTTGAGACTGAGCGAGGTCGGCCTGCGCAGCACCGAGCTCGGACTCCTTAGTCGCCAGCTCGACGCACCAAACATCCATGGAGGACCTTGCGGTCGCCGCGGCCGCAGCAAAAGCGGCCTGGAGGTCGGCCAGAGCCTTCTGGCTCTTAGCCAGATCTCTGTTGAGGAAGTAGTGGCTGGTCAACAGCTCTTGCCTCTCGGTAGGGTCGCCATTGGCCAATGCGGCCTCGGTAGCCGCGCTGGAGACAGCGAGGCGCTGCGTTAGGTCAGCGACCTCGGCGTTCGTTGCAGCCATCTTCGCCACAAACTGCTCGGTGAGAGCTGCGTTGGCGATGGAAGCCTGGTCAAGCTGTGCGCGGAGTTGGCCAATTTGCTCCGCAGCGATCAGGTGGCCACCCATATGCTGGTGACGCCCGCGCTCCGCGCCCTCGTCATAGCGAGCGCTGAGCTCCTCGAGGGAAGGCTGAGCCAGCGTCGTTGTCGTCGTCGTTGTCGTTGGAGCCATGCCCGCGCGCGGAGGCGGGGCAGCGGGCGGGGCACGCGAGGGCGCCGGAAGACCAGTGAGGCCGTCAACCCTTGCGTGACGCCTCCGCTCCGCGCCCGCTTCATAGCGAGCGCTGAGCTCCTCAAGGGAAGACTCAGCCAGCGGCGTCGTTGGCGGCGCCATGCCCGCGCGCGGAGGCGGGGCAGCTGG
The DNA here is from genome assembly GCA_013435795.1 of Chlamydomonas sp. ICE-L. Classification (NCBI taxonomy): domain Eukaryota; kingdom Viridiplantae; phylum Chlorophyta; class Chlorophyceae; order Chlamydomonadales; family Chlamydomonadaceae; genus Chlamydomonas; species Chlamydomonas sp. ICE-L. The sequence continues at coordinate 13,721,253 of JACBWV010000626.1, forward strand.
CGGGGTCGTCGGCGGCGCCATGCCCGCGCGCGGAGGCGGGGCAGCAGGCGGGGCACCCGAGGGTGCCGCTAGACCATTGAGGCCGTCAACCAGTGGTTGCAGCGTACCCACTGACACAGAGGGCCGTGCTTCGGCGGACGCGGACTCATCCAGCGTAGCACCGAACTCAGTGTCGGGCTCAGTGTCAGAAGACCCCATCCCTTCGGGATTGATGTCGACCACTGACATCGTAGGCTGGTCAGCCGCGTTGTCGGTCACCTTGGTGGTTTTGTGTGATGCCATTCTGCGTAAGCAACCGAACAAGTCAGTAGGCTGGACAGGAATGAGTGGTGGGCGAGAGAGGGAGAATTCCTTGCAACTCCAGGATGCCAAAATTCACCTGCCACAGGGACTCGTAAATTTTGCGAGCGTAACGAGCTGATAATGCCTCAAGCGTAACTGTAATGACGCGTTTGTCCAGAATACGATGAGGGATATTAGCACTGCGAAGGCACGGACCACAGGGCAAGCAAGGAAGTACACCGACGAATCGAAATGAGCGACAGGATGAGCAAGATAGCAGGTGGACAGCACGACTAATTAATGCAGCAAACCGTGAGAGCTGCAGGACAGGCTCGCGAAGCACCCTAATTAAAGCAAGTACAGCCGAGGTGGCCAAAGGAGCTGATGCTGCACTATTGATCAATCCGCGAGGGAGATGCTCGGGAATATATCGTTAGAAGCTATGACCAAAAGGACAGGACGTGAACGCAAGAATCGAGAACGTAGGCCAGACAGGGGCCGGGCAGGCTAAGAAAGACGCCCATGCAAGACAGGTCGCAGGCGGCCTAGTGCGTGTCGAGCCTAACAGGACCGTTCACTGCGAGAACTGAGCAGGCGCTACGTGTATTCGTAGCCACAGGTAAGAGCAGGAACAAAGAGCAGCAAATGCCAGAAAAGTTGACAGGATGTCCTGGCGGGTGCGATTTATTCGAAAGAAAATGCGTATGCGTGCGTATGTGTATGCGTGAGGTCCCTAAGGAACGAAACCAGCTCCGCTACCAGTGTAACAGCTCAGGATGCTCCTTAGCAGCTTGGGGGTTAGGCTAGGGAACGTGATGCGTGATGTGAGTTTACATGTATATTGATATGGGTGAACTAGCAGAACAAGTAGATGGTTACCTAAGTAGGGGATGTCGAGTAGCTTGGAAAGAACGTCTTCGTGGTAGGAGTAGAAGGGTTCGTTCCGAGTAGCTCGTGTCTATGTGCGCAACGTGTGCGTTGTGAGAGATGAGGCAGTACATGGGTAAGGTACCTGTATCATGTGCGTTTGTCACGTGGCTTACGGGTGAGTTGTACCCGTATGCCTTGCTGGGCGGCCAGAGTACCCGTGAAGGGTTCTGTACCGTTACACACCTCCTGGTACCTCAGAAATACCTTCAAACTGGACACGCGCATCCCTCACCGAATCGCAGTTCTCCATTAGGAATGTCTGCACCTGATCTTGTCTGCAAGTGAGCCTAGTGAACTCCCTCACTTTTGCGGGAGCGCTTTGCCTTAGGCTCTCGCTGCTTGCATACCATGCAACCGCGCCCTCCACCAACCAGCAAATAGGGCCGATTGCCCCTCTGCTGACTTAAGGCGGTCTTTAAGTTGTCTGTCACACGTCGTAGCTTCTCTGTCTCCCGCTCCCCAGGCATCAGGTCCCTAACGTCACAGGGAACCCACACACAGCAAGCGCTCGACCATGGCCATGATTACGTCTGACATCTCTGGCATGAGTTTGTCACAAGAAGTGCTAGGTGACGTGGTATCAACGTGATTGGGTCCTTTTACAAGGCCTTGACCGGGATCCCGTCACCTCCTGTCAAATCGCACCGCGTTAGTCTTTAATTTTTCTCCCGCCTTCAGCTCGTTGAAAACCGCTAGCCGCGTCCCAACGCTTTGCTCGCTCCGCATCGATGTTGCTGCCACACTCCGATTCACTAATGACCGCGCAGTTCATCTCACGTGAGTAGCTTCCCATTATTTGTTGCAGTGACTGCGTCAGCAGGCCCTTGCCGTTCCGGCCACTGCCTGTCCATATCGGGAAGACCTCCTCCCGCACTTCCCCTGTGATCCCATATCCTAGGAGGCGTTGGAGAAACGTGCCATGGGCCGTGTCTCCGGCCATCATCTCCGTGATCATTGCATGCACCCACGGTGAACGGTCTTGTCTTTTGATAGTATTCCCGTCTAGCTCGTTGTGCACCATATCCTCAGCCACACAGGGCGTTTCTCGCCTGTACGTAGTCCACTACGCTTCCACCCTTGATTCCTATCAAGTGCCGTTCATTGTCTAGTCTTTGTTCGAACGTCTCATCCATTAGCAGAGGTCCCGCGACCCCATCACATTGGTGATCCCACGTTGCGATCTCACGTACTTGATCAACGCTGTTGCTTCCTTCTTTCTTCTTCCCATCCGCCCTGCACCGCTCCTCCTCAGTGCCTATCGTCGCTCTTGTCTGCTTGCCATATCTCCACGTCTCTTATCACCTCATCCAATACTCGACACGCCACGCTCTTCATGCGCTCCTCGTCCACCCTGCCCAACGGCACGTTTCCTCATCAAAGTGGTAAAGTCCCCCCGCCCCGACCCGTCTTCTTCACACGTCGCCCTCACAGTTCGTAGGCGATCTGTCCAAGCCCATAATCCCCTTTCCCAGCTTGCCATCACATATGATGGATAGAAAATGCTCTGTACAGCGCATACCTGGGGGTCATCCGCACGCGCCCACGACTCCACCGTCCGCATCGTCATCTTTGGCCCCTCATATCCTGGCATACCCACCGTACCCATAGATTATTCTGGCCGCTTCCTCCTGCTTTTGCCGACATGCGCGACATTTGCTTCCATGTCGCCTTATATGTGTTCCCCGTGTTCATTCTTCAAACGTTGTTGCCAATCTCTCTCCACGTTCCTCTCGTGACTCCCACTGCTCTCTTCCCTAATAGGTTCGCAACTTCTCCACTGGTGAGCTCCCCATGAACGATTTCGGTAGTCTTTGGGAGTTTAGTTTCGCATTGCCATCCTTCCGATTAGCCACCTTTTCCATCAACTCCCTTGTAATGTATGCCATAGATTCCAGTTCCCACGGAGCCTTGAGCCACCTCTTTCCCATCTGTCGGTGCGATGGATAACAGCCCCCTCGTTCCCGTCGCACATCGTCTTTTAAATCCAGTTGAAGTCCCTTAACCTCGTTTGCCTCGCCCCATCGATAGAACCTCTCATCGTCCGCCCAATCCGGTCTCAAGAACAGTAGTGCTTGCCCTTCTTCGTCTCCTGCACTGCGCACCCCTCCATCAGATCTCCTATCTCACCCTCCGCCCACGCAACCGCTTGGGAATCATCACAGTCGATGACCATAGACCGTCCACAACAACCCCAGCTCTTAAAGTCTGGTTTAAGCCCCCATATATGCATCCGCATCCTCCCACCCCCACTTATCATTTTTATGACAAAATTCCGGTTCCTTCACCCGATCTTCATCGCATCATCACTTCTTTTTTTACCCTGGGCTCTCCTTCACACATCCGCATGCCGTCCACCACTTTGTGGTTTTGCATGTCATTTGATCTTGCAACTTACTATTGTATTAACGGCATCATTGCCTTATTTTTATCCAGTTGTGATGTTCGATGAAGTTTCAAGAAATACCCACTGGTCGTAAGCTTTCTTTATGGCCACACACAATCGTTGGCCTAACACCAGAAACCAGCGCTTCGCTTGCTGTTTAGATTGTCGTGATCGTGTCGCGCTAACACGCCACTCGTTCGTTCGTTGCCGAACACACCAACCAGCACCAGCGCTCGCTGTTCAGATATCGAGACCCAACATAATTTGTATCCTTCGTGACCCACATAATTTGTATTCCTTCGTGACCAACCGATCCGCAAGAGGTTATCGCACAGGGGGGCGTCCAACCAACACCACGCTTTGCTTCGCTGTGTTAGACGTTGATCGAGTTCACGCTGAAGCAGCCAACCAACGTAGCAACGTAGCCCAACCAACACCACGCTTCGCTGTGTTGACGTGATCGAGTTCACTTTGAATCAGCCAACCATATAGCACCAACGCTTCGCTTTCTGTGTTAGCGTGATCGTGTTCACTCTAAGCAGCCAACCCCAATAGCAACCAATTCTCGCTTTGCTGTGTTAGTCGTATCGTGTTTCCCTTGCAGCAGCCACCACAATAGCACCAACGTGTCCGCTTCGCTTCGCTTCGCTGTGTTAACTTGATCGTGTTTCACTTTAAATCATCCTCACCGATGAGCACAAACGCTTCGCTTTGCTTTGTTAACGTGTCGTGTTCACGTGCTGCAGCGCCAACCGACGTAGCAACGTAGCACCAACCCACACCACGCTTCGCATGCTTCACTTTACTATCTGCTTTGCTTCGCTGGTGTTTAACGTGATCGAGTTGTCACTCGAAGACAGCCCAACCTACCACTATACAACGTAGCCCAACCACACCTGAGCTTCCTCGCTGTGTTTGTCGTAATCTCGTGTTCACATCTGTAACACCATATCACGTAGCAACGTAGCACCAACCAACAACCAGCGCTTCGCATTCGCTTGTGTTTTGTTTCGTAATCGTGTTCACTTGCAGCCATCCAACCAATGTTTAGCACTACACCACCAACACCAGCGCTTTCGCTATCGCTGTGTTAGTCGTAATCGTGTTCACTATGGCAGCAGCCAACCTCTACAGCACCAACGGGTCCCTTAACCCGCTTCGCATTGCTGTTTAGCACGTAGCACCAGCGCTTTGCTTCCCTTGTCGCTGTGTTAGATGGTGATTGAGTTCACTCTGAGCACCCAACCCATATAGCAACAACCACACCAATCGCTTCCTTTGCTTCGCTTGTGTTAGACGTGTCAGGTTCCTCTAAAACAGCCACCACTTATCAAGGGGAGGTTGGTGGGAACGCCGGGCTGCAGGGGGGAAGGTAGGAGGGAGAGTGGGTGGGAATGCCGCGATGAAAAGGCTGGCTTGCTTCGCTTCGCGTGGTGTCGATCGTTGTTCACTATTCAGCAGCCACCACTATAGCACCAACTGTTTCTCTTTGCTTCGCTTCGCTGTGTTAGACTAATCGTGTTCACTTTGAATTAGCCCAACCACATAGCACCAACGCTCGCTTCGCTGTGTTGAGACGTGATGTGTTTTCACTCTGTAGTCAGCCAACCCTATAGCACCCAACTAACCCAGCGCTTCGCTGTGTAGGACGTGATCGAGTTTTCCTATGCAGCAGCGACCACTTTATGCACACACCAACACCAGCGCTCGTTCGCTGTGGTTATTCGCTAATCGTGTGTCACTATCAGCAGCCAACAGTACAACTAGCACCAACCACACGAAGCGCTGTCGCTTCGCTTCGGTGTGTTACATCGCTCTCGTGTTCACTATGCAGCACCATCACCACCATAATACCCCACCGGTCGCTTCGCTTCGCTTGTCCGTCGTAATCGTGTTCACGCTGCAGCATCCACATCACCCTTAAGGCAACCAACGTCCTGCGCTTTGGCGTTGCTTCGCTTTGCTTCGCTTTGCGTCGCTTGCTTCGCTTTGCTTCCTGTGTTAGTCGTAATGTGTTCACTATGCTCAGCCACCACTATAGCACCAAATGTCGCTTGGCTTAGCTTCGCTGTTTTAGACCTTATCGAGTTTTCACTTTTGAAGCGCCACCACATAGCACCACGTGTCGATTCGCTGTGTTAGTCGTAACGTGTTTAACTATAAGCAGCATCCACCACTATAACCACGTGTCGCTTCACCACTTCTCGCTTCGCTTTCGCTTCCGCTGGGTTAGTACTGATCGTGTTCCTAGCATCAGCCAATCAACAACTAATAGCACCAACGTGTCGCTTTCGCTTTGTAAAACGATCGTGTTCCCTATGCAGCAGCCAACCACTAGCACACACTTGCCGCTTTTGCTTCTTTCGCTGTGGGTAGACGTATCGATTCATCTGAAGCGCCAACCAGCCTCGCAACGTAGTTTGAGATTAACCAAGGTGGTGTGTGGGCCACATAGAACTTGTACAACATCATCGTGTCACAGAGCGTCACGAGCTAACACAACCAACCACCACAACAGCCACCACCAGCCTTCGCTTTCACTTCGCTGTTAGATGTCGTGATCGTTCTCGCTTGCACAGCCAATCGTTCGTTAGCCCTAACACCCAAACCAACAAACACCACACCACACGCACCACCACAACAGGCGCTTCCGCTTCGCATTCGCTGGTTAGATTGTCGTGTATCGTGTTACGGCTGCAGCCAAGCATGTTTTGCCACCGCATATCTTTTCGGGGGCATGCCTTCCAGAATCCCCCCCTGATCGCCATGGAGTTCTCCCGGAGGGTTTGCATAGGCTCTGATAAGCTGGCAAATCGAAGCTTGCAGCTCATGCACAGATGTCTTGGAGGCATGTTTTCTTGGGGGTTGCTGATCGGATTGTCCGAAGCGAGAGCACTATTCGGCGTCCCACAGGGGTTTCCCCGTGTTGCAATAATATGGCATGGGTTTGCGCCATGATGACGTGGCCGCCCATCGTGATGTTAATGGACTTTTCACTTTTTTGCGAGCGACCGACTCCCCTCTCCAGTCGCCATCCTTGCATCACCTTCTGAGATGGATCGAGCTAGTAGCTTAGCCGGCATGTTCCTCCCAATGACTACCTCTCTTTCCCACCAAGGTTTTTGCCAACCCGAACGTAGTC